>VWZT01001045.1:0-88321 GCA_013397055.1 Pachycephala philippinensis
TTGAAGGCATTGGGCGGGGGAACATTTAAAGCAGGGACACCTTCCACTATCCCAGGTTGCTCCAAGCCCCATCCAACCTGGCCTTGAACACTTCCAGGGATGGGGCAGCCACAGCTTCTCTGGGCAGCCTGTGCCAGGCCCTCAGCACCCTCACAGGGAACAATTTCTTCCTAATATCCAATCTAAACCTCCTCTCTGTCAGTGTGAGGTCATTCCCCCTTGTCCTGTCACTCCAGGCCCTTGTCAATAGTCTCTCTCCATCTTTCCTGTAGGTTCCCTTCAGGCACTGGAAGGCCACAATGAGGTCACCCCAAAGCCTTTTCTTGGCGGCCCATAACACATTTAGTCTCCAGTGTGTTTAGTTTCCTTCTATACATCATGATCATGACTTCTGAGTGCCAAGTCAAAGCTTTCAGAAACCAGTGGGGAAAACAAAATCTCTTTATACTACTGTTATTAAAGCCTGCAGAATTCAGTCTTCACTTCTAAAGTCCTGGTGGAGTCACACACTTAACACCACATATTAAGAGGGTACTTGGAGAGCATTCACAAACAGAACATACGGGAAGGGATTTTTGGACTAAAAATTCCTATGCCAAGTGTTGAGTGCCTCAGGACGGTGTTCTCCTGAGGGCGTAAGAGACTCTTTGCTTGAGAAAGAACCTCAGGACACAGTCTCATAACTGCCACAGCACTCACTGTCCTCTGGCCTAGCATCACCTGAGAAGTGTTGCATACATGAACAGTTCCGTGTGATCACATTTCAAGTGACATCCTTAAGTTTATAGCAAAGGATATATCAGACTGAGATCAGATGGAAAAAGTGGGAGGGGTTGTTTTGCCTTTTTATTTTCCCCCCACTTTTTTTGGCAGTCCTCAGTAAACAAAGATGTCTCAAGCAAAAATTGGGTCCATTTGCAAGGCGCATGGCCAACTCTGTTTAATACTGATCACAAGATGGTTTTGGTTCTTGGCATGCAGTAAGGAGAGTATTCAGAGATGCGAGATTTAATCTGCAAAACTGGGAGCAAGAAAAACAAATAAGGAAAAGAATTAGCAGATTTAAACAGTAACTGGCAAGCAAAAAGAGATGAGACTAAGGCATGAAAAATCAGATGCATATTTTAGTTTGCTAAAGAAACAATACAGAAAATTGTGCCTTTGCCCTTCATTACTACATATCCATACAGGCACTTCTATTGCACAAATATTTCACTTGTGGTCAAGGATAATTTAAATGCATTGTGATATCCTAACCATAAAGTTCTTTGGTCAGATCAAAGTCTCATTTGCACAAGTTTGAGAGGACAGCACATATCACGTTATACTCCAATTTATCTTGGCTACTTTTTTGTATGTTCTATTTTCTTACACACAAATTATAATCTTGGTAATACAGAATCCATCTTTTTTTTTTTTTTTTCTGTGTTTATTCAGAACTGAATAACTGGATAAATGAATAACTGGATCACTGAATAACTGACCTGGATCCTCATCTGTTGTACACCCCAACAGTAGTATAAATAGCAGTAACCACACAGATCCAGATCTGGTTATGTAACTCATGCACATGATGGGAAAACATTAAAAATATAATTTTAAGTTTAGCATTCACTATTAAAAATATTGAGTGGGGCTTTTGCCAAGAAATTCACACATCAATCGCAGATAACTGAACAGATGTTTTGGCTGAAGCAGGCTTCAACTGGGACACTCACACATATACAAAATTACCTCTAATACTGGTAAGATATTATGATTTTAGAACCTTCTCAAATTTTGCTTTAACAAAGACTGTTAACTAAATATTTGCAACATGTGTTAGCTCTTTTAAAATATTTATAGAGATGGTTTACAAAAAAAAAAAAAAGAAGCTATTTGCAATGCTCCTTTTGGACTAAAAGCACAAACACACACACAAGTTTATATAACTCTGAAAGTCTAAAAAATGCCTTAATTCCCCTTAAGAACACATTTTAGTATGGATATAGATATAGACCTATATATATAGATATAGATACGTATACACACAGTTATATATAACCAAATTAGAAACCCATGCTTGAACATTGCCCTTCCAGTGAAACTGCTCTGGTGTTCAAAGCTTCTCCTCCTGCCCCCACCAAAGGAATAAAGACCATTTGGGTTTTTCACGTTTCCATTTCCACTCCGGCACACTTTGCCTGCCTGTATTTAATATATCAATATATCAATGTCTAATTATGATGCATTTGTCCAACCTAGACTTCTGGAGAAAAATAATAGCAAATTCATGGCAGTAGTGCACCTCTTGCCACCGACTGAACAGAACAGGTTGTAATATTTAATAACTATAAAATTGTACATAATTTAATTTGTATATATATATGATTAGTAACTAAAGTTTTATACTTTATAAAAAGTGACCTATAATAAATATAGCTGTCAGTGCTTTGTTTTTCTTGGGAGGACGAAAAGCTGAAGATGTACATAAGGTGTGTCCAGGAAAGAGAAAAACATTTTAAGAACAGAAGCTGTTGGAAGCAGATTTTCAGTTGTGTGAAATAAGTGTGAAAATGAATACAGACGTGCTGCCAAGGGAAAACTTCCCGTTTTTCATTCTCATTCCCCTTCACACAAGTGCTCTCACACATTTTTTGCCCAGAGAAGCTGTGGCTGCTCCATCCCTGGGAGTATTCAAAGCCAGGTTGGATGGGGCTCTGAGCAACCTGGGATAGTGGAAGATGTCCCTGCCCATGGCAGGGGGATGGAGTGAGGTGGTCTTTAAGGTCCCTTCCAATCCAAACCATTCTGGGATTGTAGGATTTGAAAACCTTTTTTCCAGTGAAACAGCTTAGTATTCACTTGGTTTTCACCTCCACTTTTCTGCTGTTTTCTGCTCAGCAATAAAGGAGATGAAAACAGGAAACCAGAACTGGAAACCAGAACCGTAAGGAACCCAGATAGGATGCCAGGGAACATAGGAACAGGAGGTCCTGTGCCCAAAACTGCCTTCAGTCCCATGATAGTTTTTGGCTAGTTATGTTTGGTTCTTGTCTCTCCCCTCATGTATTTAACAATATTTTTAATTCAACAACAGTTGCTCCTTCTAAAAGTCATTTCACAGCAGTTTTGGCATTGACACGGAGAAAGACACAGGTGTGAGTCCTGCCCCACTTCCAGTCTTCACTTCAGGAACTGCAGGAGGTAACAGCAGCTCCTGAAGCTCCTGTCATTCCTCTGAACAGGCAGCTGAGAGTCAGGACGAAATTTGCTCTTCAAAGGCACCTACCCCTTTATACTCATTATACAAAAATGTAACTGAATACAGGCACTTAGATATGAAGACTGTCAGGCAACAGGAGTTCACCTTGTCATCTTAGTACTTGAAAGAGCCCTTAGGTTTGTACTAAGGAAATGCCAGCAGCTCAGGGAGGTGATCCTGCCCCTCTGCTCAGCCCTGTGAGGCACATCTGCTGTGCTGTGTCCAGCTCTGGGCTCCTCAGGACAGGAGGAACAGGGAGCTCCTGGAGCAGGGCCAGTGGAGGCTGCAGAGATGGTTTAGGGCCTGGAGCATCTCTGACAGGGAAAGGCTGAGGGAGNCCCAAGCACTGAAGAGAGACCAGAGAGGGTGTGGAGTCTCCTCACTGGAGATATTCCAGACCTCTCTGGACACAATCCTGTGCTGTGTGCTCTGGGATGGCCCTGCTGGAACAGGGAGGTGGGGCCAGTGACCCACTGTGGTCCCTTCCAGCGTGACACATTCTGTGATTCTGATTCTGGCTCTTTCACTTCTTCCACTTTCCCACCTGTTTTCAAGGGTCTAGGTAGCAGGAGGATGCCCACCGCCTCAATTCCTGGATTCAGCTTACAGCTTTTGATGTATGATTCCTTGGCTACACTTTTTATTGTGGTTTTAATTACACAGGAGTGCTCTGTAATTATATGCCAATTATTTTCTTTGATAATTACCACTGACATGTACAAGTGAAGGAATACATTTTAGAGCTACCTGTTAGTCTTTCGTGGTACTTAAAATTCTGCAACATTAACAAAATTGGTTTTACATTGTAATAGCATTTGCACCTTTTTGTGAAATAATGGAAGTGGGAATTGCTAGGCGCACAGTACATGACTACAGAATTGCTATACTGATGTCAGGAGGGTTACCAATCACTTTATTATAAAACCACGCCTACTTTTAAATACTAAAATGAGCTGTCTTTAATAACATCCTCTAGCAAGTCACCTGATATGTGGGTTTTGTCCTGCCAGAGAGTCTGAGCATTATGAAGGTATGGAAATTAACAAGAATTTACAGCTGGATCTTGGTAAAAACATTCTTTGTGGTGACTTTTCTGTGAAGAGACTTGCCAGTTGGTGGCCAGATGTGACAAAACATCCCTAAACCAACAAATACTTTCCAAGAGAGTCACTTGTGAACTGTGGCTCACAGGTGAAAAACAACCCAGGGTCCCTTGTGGTGCAAGCTGTGTCTTAGGTCGTCACTGGGGTGCTCTCAAGTGCCTCCTACAACACATCAGTTGAAAAGTAAAGCAAGTCCTTTAATGAGCAAACTTTGGTGCCTCACTGAAGCTGAACTTGGCCAGTTCCAAGTTTCTTAAGGACAGCTTTGAAACAGGAGAGAATAAGGGAGGAAGGAAACTTTGCACAGAAGTTGTTGAGAGAGAAGCAGGTGTGAAGAATGAAGTCTGTGTGTCCAGCTGTCCCAGCTGTGGATTTTCTCAATGGAGAGTATCACAGATCATGGAACATTCTGAGCTGAAAGGGATCATCAAGATGTCTTGGATGTTATGACCTCACACAGGCCTGTGACTGATGGCAGCTGATGGGCAGGAGGGAAGGGTGAAGGGCTGACTTCACACCAACCAAAGCAAGATATGGTGACACCGAGGAGTGGCAGGATTGCTGTGGATACAGGATATGGAGAAAGAGCATCGTGGACAGAAATGGAGCACCCTGTGTTGGACAGGTGAGCAGCCCTGCAGGAGACTGGTGTGAAGGGACAGAGAGGAATATGCAGAGGCCAGAGAGAGGTGAGCAGGTCAAGCACTGGTGAGGTGAAGCAGGTACCACTCATTGACCTGTGAAAGCTGAGCAGTGCCATTGCAGGGAGAGAGTAAACATTATCCAGTGAACTCACAGGTACCTGTGACAAGCAGGGACGCTTGCCAGGGCTACGGGGCACCACAGTGGATTGACTGCACTGCAAAAGCCTGGAAGTACCCCTAATTTAACAAAAAACGTCGTATGGAATTTCCTAAGTCCCACTAAAACAGAGTGTGCATAGTGAAATTGTGGAAGAGCCTTCAGGTGAGTTTCCTTAGAGACACGATCTTTAAGACATTACTTTGTCTTGATGACCTAACAGGGTTCAGTGGCAGCTGAACATTTGCAAGTCTTCAGAGGCAAGCAAATAAAGATTAGTCAAAGCCTGCAAACTGAAGTATGGAATATGAGAGTCAGAAAAAGAGCAAGAACACCAGAGGTTTCTGAGACAGGCAAATCTACAAATGAGTGAGGATAATGGGAGTGAGGCAAGCAAGGGATAGAAACAGTGACACATAAATCCAGAAAAACTAAAACTTGAGAACCCTGTGACTTACAGAACATGCATGGAGTTGAAACTTTAAAAGCACTAGGAAAGTCAAGTCACGCTTCACACTCTGTAACCAGTTTAAATGGGAGAAGACTTAGGACTTGAAGTGACTTGAGGAAAAGTCCTGAGTATAGGATGGGCAGTGATATCCTTCCCCATTTTGAAGGGATTAAGGAAAAATTACAGCAGTTTGAACTAGCACTTTGGAGGTGTCAGCTTGGAGTTCTGCTTAAGTATTTGCAAGATCTTGAATATATATATATTCTATATCTCTGAAATGTTAATTTTTCTTTGTATTAGTAAGTTACTCCAGGTAAACCACAACTGAGCTTAGTGAACATGTAGACAATGACTGGAGAGAAATTCCCCATGTCCCAACTGGGACATGACTAAGGGAAGTGCAACTGGGCTCCTCTGGAAGAGAAGGATGTTAGTACTCTTCCAGAGTACTGTGCTGGCTCCAACCTATGGAAAGCAATGGCCACCTCTACATTTTCAGGAAAATGCTCCTATTGGTGTCTTTATGTTCCCCCTAAAAGTGTTGCTGTTCCCAAAAAAAAAGAAGGAATATTAGTTCACGTAGCTGTTCAGTCATTTTCCCACCCTAGTTACGAGTAGTTCATTCTCTCCCAAATATGTTTTGTTCATTTATTTTACCAGGAGACATCTTCTGCAACTCCAAGATCATCTACCTAACTCCACCTCCAGGATTTCCTTAAAAATACAGTGTATAGGTGTCAATCCTTTTAGTGATTCTATAATGCTGCAAAATGATTACAGAATCCAGGAACTGAAGGGAGAAGCCAGCAGAGAACTGATTAGTTAATTCCTAGATG
Organism: Pachycephala philippinensis; assembly: GCA_013397055.1. NCBI lineage: Eukaryota > Metazoa > Chordata > Aves > Passeriformes > Pachycephala > Pachycephala philippinensis. The sequence goes on from VWZT01001045.1 coordinate 6,436, forward strand.
GCAGAGCTTAAAGCAAATGTATCCACTATCAATATATACAAACAAACAAAAACACCAACCAACAACCACAACAAGGAGAAGCCCCACATTAACAACAAATAAAAACCCATGCACCTGTTCAAAATAAATAATTTTGTCCAACTGTTTGGTTTCAGGTGATTAAATCATTGTTACATTAATGCTGACCAGGAATAACTGCACAGAAATTACAGAATATTACAGAATGCAGAACAATATTACATAAATCAAGTTCTAACATGATTGTTTTCTTTGTCTTATTACTGTGAGCACATACCTGTACACAATGGAGAAGTTCAATAGAGGGCACACATGTATCAGCGCTGTGTACCAAGGAGAGAACCCACCCAGAAGGGCAAATTTTCCATGCTGTGCATGGGGATTTACCACCAAACTCTCATTAATGCTAATGAGAGCAATGCAGCCCAATGCCACTCTGCTAAATTATTTTTTTCCTTGTTGTTCTATTCAGGACAAAATAATTGCTGACCTGGAACCACTGGAATGACAGCAGCAACTCTGTGATACAGTTCTGACTGATTTGCCTTGTCCTATGGCTTAATAGACCTTGCAAAGACCAGGAAAGACACTTTGAATACCATCCGATTACACCTTGTGGCTTGTACATCACAGTTCCCTTTTTTTTCAGGATGTAGGCGTGTGGGACAGTTAATGAATCTTTCCCTCTGTGACAGCTTCCCCCCACTAAATCTGTGCTCATCCACAGGAACTACCATTGAGCTGCTGGAACTCTGCCCCTACCTAGAACTTAGGTCTGCAGAGGATTTAAGAAACAGTTTGAGCTGAAGAGGGTGTTCTGAACAGTAAGGGGAAATTACTTCTTTTTTTTCTTGAAAAGATCCCTCCACTGTTCATGTCAAAAATCTTGAATCCAGTTTTCACGCCAAAATACCTCCCTCTCAAGTACAATATAACATTTGAAAGTGTACACAATGTAAAATGTCTTGTGCACCTGGGATGGGATCATTCCTTCCCTACAGTGTCTCACTTCCTGGAAGAATATTGCTTGACTGTCTAAGCATAATGTCGTGATCAACGTGACATTATAGTAACTCAGATTTGGGCAGAATGACACACACAGCCATTAGAGTAGTCAGTAAAGGAAGAAGAGTTCAAAACATACAAGAATCCCACAACTCTGAGTCATTATTTACATTATCTTTCCCTGGATCTGCCCAGATAGCAAATTCCACTCCCTCACTCCCCACGCACACAAACGGTTGTGGTTTTTTTCCAAGAAGACAGTCCCATCCTTCAAGGACTAATTTCCACCATCAGATATCCCCCGGCCTTTTCCCTGCTGGAATCCATTCCTGAATCTGAGAAGACAGAATGACACTTTAAGGAACGCCTTTTAATTTGTTTTATTGCAGGGGAAAAAAAAAAAAAGGAAAGAGAAAAGAAAAGAGGCACTGTCTTAGCTCAGGTCCTTTATATCTAAATCATAAACCAGTACATTAATTAATGTATATATGTATAAAAGCAACATATTGAAAACAGGGAGCACATATCTACAGTGTTAATTCTGCTCCCAGGCAGAATTCTCAGTGGCTCTGATTTAGGCAAAGGATTTTTCATGAGGTGTGAAATCATGGCTAACCAGCAATGCCTCTAAAAAACCATGAAATTATAGAACAATAACCAGCAGAAATTCAGTAGTGAGCACTTTGGCACCAGAGATACCTGCAGGGCTGTTTGCTGCTAGAGAGAAAGTAGGCAGTGGCTTGGGGGCAAGAAAACAAAGTCCCATTTCCCCTGGAAAAGGAACTCTGAAATGCAGGAGTTTTTTACTGCAACAAAGAATAGATCAAGGTGCATCAGGCAGCAGGTATTGCAGTCAGGGAAGCCCTCACACAGCACCTCATCCCAATAACAGCAGCATGACCTCTGTCCTTTAACAGCTCAGAAAAGCAACAAATCCCAGGGACAGATTCCCCAAACTATCTCATATTTTACTACTTTATTTTCATGAAACTGCTGTTCAGTCTGCACTGGCCTAAACACTTTAGAGAAATTATCACTATTCAGCCTCCAAGTCTCTTCTGCAGGCCCTGTGGCAGCATCACACCCCTCAGGACTTCATGTGTCACCCTTCAAACCCTCCCCAGGGACTTAATTTGCACATTAGAACTTCTGCTGCAAACGAAAGCACTGATAATTAAAATATGTTTTCAGGGAATCATCTGTGAACAAGCCAAGCAGCTGATTTTGTTACTGTACATGCCCCATCCTGCAATTGTCCAGTTCTCCCCCTGCCATACCCCAGCAGAGATGTACAAGCCCTTCCCTATGGGCTTATCATCTGCCAAGGAGTTTGTAGGAATTGAAGTAGTTCTCCCAGCAGGTGACAGAACTCAGCACAGGACACAAAGATATGAAAACACAAATTCAGGAGATTATTGGCCATTTCTACCAGGCAAGTCTGCTAGAAACAGCATTATGTAAAAATATACATAAAATTAGGATGCCTCTGGCCCAAATCCCACTGTAAATATCACCAGAATGTACAGCCCTATTTTACCTCCATCTGAAATTCAAGATATGGATGACTCCATTTCCCAATCTGCAGACAATTGATGACATTTACCATGGCTTGCCCAAGAGCTTTATAAAGGTTATTGACAAAATATAGGTGATTTTTCACACCTTTTCAATTTTCTCTACATCTCTTGGAAGCCATTTTGACTAAGGTACCTCATAGCTGAGCATCAAGAATCCGGATGGTAATTAAAATACACAGAGTGAGTCTATCTGCCCATTCATCTATTCACGTCACAACACAATCATTAAGAAAATGAGGATTCATAGTATGGATTTTGTGCTTTGACAGCACAGCCATTCTACTTAGCCACCTTTTATTATGGATCATTATTTTAATCACACCTAAATCCCATGGGGCTACTTCAAAATCCTGTCTCAAATGGAGACATAATTTCCTCTTAAATAGTTAATCAACTTGCCAATATTTTCATCACGTTCACTTCACTACCACTGAGAACCTTGCCTTGCCTGTTCAACTTTAATTTTATAAGAGCTGTGTATTACATTTCAGCCCCATATGAGTAACATACAGGAGCAGAACGTGTTTTAGCTAATTAATGCTTCTGTAACCAGAGCCGCTGAAAAATATGCATCAAATATTTATATAATTGGCTCCCCAAAGAAGTAGTGCCTTGTTCTGAGTGCTGAGAGACTGAAATACAAAGTCCAAAGACCTAGAGCACAAAAGACCCCAGTCTGCTTCCAATGCTACATTAGTCTGTTTGCATTCTCGTTGGTTTCAGGAGGCATTCATTAACAGGGATAAAAGTCTGGGACTCAAATTTCTATATCCTTTTAAAATTAATGTTAGCTACTATTAAGCTTTTCTCTGCACTTTGGATGAATGAATATTTTGAGGCAACTACAACGTCCACGCTGAGTGCCTTCAAGGTGTCTCTTGTACTATGGGCACAAGATGTTTTCCTGGGATTACCCACAGAGCACATGGCTAGATTTTGGGAAAAGACATCTTTTTTTTCTTTTTTCAGGCTTTTAATTACTACTAAATTAAGCAATATACGTGATATCATTTTGGCTATTCTTTGTCCTTAACAGCTGACAGGAGACAAAGAATTCTCCCACTGACATATAGGGAGCACCTTAGTGCAGCAAAACAGTGCATTTTAACCCCATAAATAAAATCTACTGCAGCACTATAAGCTTTTGTTTGGCTCGGGCTCGGGGGGTGTTGGGAGGTTTGGCTGGCTGGGGTTTTAAGTTTACGTGGAGTTTTCTCCACAAAAATGCAAAAAACATGCCTTGGAATATTAAGCAGAAAAATCCAACCACAACCTCCAGCATCAGTAATATTATCATCAGCACTAGGACCTTAAGGACTTCCTTCCCCTCAAGTGTAATGTAATCAAGGGGGTTTAGTGAGACAATTTTGAAACAATACTAGCTCAAAAATTGAGGTTAGATGAACTTCTTGGAGGATAATTTACACTTTGTTTTAGAATTGTCATCATCTTCCCCTTGAAATAATATTTCCTCTCCCAACTGCTATTTAGCAAAGTACATTTCACTTCCAATGTGCTCGAAAATGATCCAGCTTTGTCAGAATGCCAAGGCACATCTCCATTGTCTTCTTATTCCATACCTATTATGCCTTGCCATACATAATACTAATTGAATTTGGTGTGTGTTGCATTTGCAGTCATTAAAGCAACAGCAAAATTCAAATTTAAGGGAAATTACCGGTTTCAGATTAGGTGAAACACAACTATCACTTTCCCTAGGAACAAATAACAAACAAACAAAAAAATGAAACAAAACAAAGAAGAATAAAACAACAACAAAGGAAAACTAAAAAAAAAAAAAAACAAAAACCCAAANNNNAAAAACAAAAACAAACAACAACAACAAAAAAAACAACCAACCAAACAACCAATAACTGCACTGTCCATGGTATTTATTGCCCTTCCTGGGCAACTTCATATCCAAGACTGTCATTGTGCACTTTGTCTTGGTCATGCAAAATATCACCTCTGTTTAAAAAAAGGAAAATAAACAACCAAACAAAGAAACAAACCGGGAAGGATGTATTAAGACAAATGAAAGTTTCTCTGGAGGACAGCAATAACAAATGATAGAAAGTTATTTGGCAAAATAAATCTGATCAAAAATTCCTTAATTCACAAATAATAACTGGGAGGTTATGGAAAGAGTCCGTAGTCTTGCCTATTTCACACAAATTCAAAAAGAACCATAAGCCTCTCTCCACATACAAATTATAGGTCTTTTTTTTTTCTTGTCTCTCTTCTTTTACTCAATGAATTGCCAATACAAGTGAGAAAGGTGTTTATCCCTACTTATCAAGCATATAACAATCAAAATAATGTCATCTGTTAACAAACATTAACATCATGGAAATTCCCACTTTTCCAAAAAAAGATAGCTGCAGAAATAGATTTTTAAATTGTTGTAACTCTATTCTGTGTTCCTAGAGATGAACTTCCTGATGTCCTAGAAGCTCCTAGAAGAACTCCTGTGTCCTGTGAGGTTGCTAAACCCAAATCATTCCATGATTGTTTGATTCAGGACATCATATAATTCTTAAATTAGTGGATTTTCTTGCAAAACCATATGAAAATGATGTAAGGCAGAGAAACCACGGCCTGCTCTAAACCAAGGGTCCAAAAGTGGAATCCTCCTAACATTTACCTTTGCAGCCAGATCAGACTTATCTTAAAACCTGGTCCAGAGTATATGTTAGAGAATATATCTCAACTTCCAATAGTACTATATGAAAAAAATCCATTTCTTATATTAGCATTGAAACCAACAACAACAAACAAAAAACCTCCACAAAACAAACATTCAATTCAGCATAATCCACTGGAAATGTAGTGGTTGAAAGTCCGCTGTGCTGTACAAAAATACAAACGCTGCTTTGAGGCTGTTCTCAGTTTAATGAATTTATAGACACATTTTTTTTCCCAGGACTAAAAGCAGAAGTTGTTCTCATATCAACTCAACACACAATTTTAATGCACATATAAGGACAGCTGTGCCTTTCACATGTGCCTGATCAGCATTTTCTACAAAATTCACAGCAAGAAAACAGGCAGAACCTTCAGCATGTTCCAACAGGAGTTAACTAACAGAAGAAAAAATCAGTGAGGGGAGAAAAAGAAATGGAAGTAAAAGCCACGGGTCACGGGTAGGGAAGAAAACAATAATGCATAGTCCTTTTAGTCCCTTCCAGTTTCTCAGGAGATTCTGGAAGGAAAAACACTTTCCCCTTTGATTAGACAGCTTATCTGTTGGGGAAGGATGGGAGGAGGGATGGGAGACAGGAGTGACTCTGTACATACACAGTTAGAGAAGTGACGGAATAGTATTTTTTGTCATTTTCAAAATCAATTCATTTTTCCCATGAAAGAACTGATCAACAATTTCCTGTGAACTTCCCAGTTCATTTACAAAAAAACCTTTTCCTCTTCATAGTGAAGATTGTGACAAAAAGGGGTTTTTTGATCAATACTTTATGACATCATTTATCACTCTGTATATTATTTAAGAGCATGTGTCATCACTTGGAAGGAGACCAAAACAGAATTTGCATCCAGCCGGACTTAGGGTAAGTAACGAGTCAAATAATCAAATCCAAACCTCCTGCTAGACTTTTTGGGTTCTGATGAAATTCAGAACTGAAAAGGGTCTCCAAAAACAGCTGTTCTCCTGGGTTTTCTGCAATTTGGTTATAAAAATCATAGCAGTAAGATGGTCATGTACTGAACCATAACCCCCATGCACAGCATAAAAGAATCAGGATCTGAGATCACTTTTTTCTGCTTAGTAAAAGGATGGCTCAGCCAGGCTGTGCAATGAAATACAACCCAGAGCCACCTGCAACTCAGCAAATTAGGCAAGGAAAATGTTGAGAGTCAAAAGACTTTTCTATTTCTTTCTACCCCTGCCAGTGATTTAACATGCATACACTATGCCAAGCCATTCGGACTTGAATTTTCAGATTCAATCTGTGATTTGCTCCATGGTTTGGAAGTGTTGACTGGTTGCACCGGAAGCAACACGAGCTGTAAGTTCTCAGCACATACGAGAACCGAAAAGAAGCTCTAAATCTCTCAAATTTAGTGTCAAAAACAACAGAACACCTAAAACCAGAACCCAGCAGGGACTTCCCTTCACTGGGTACAAATATCCATGGCTTTCAAGGAGGGATAGCACAGAGTTCAGTGCAACAACGTGAGATTTGGAAGACCTGTATGCAACTGACTGACTGGCAACAGCCAAGTGAAACAACCACAACTCCCAACTGACGTGAGCATAACATCATTCCAATATCACACACTTGGAGAATAAAAACATCATAGGCTGGGAGCTTCTCCTGTCACAGCAGAGGAGCTGTTCATTCCGTGGGTGGAATGAAGAAAGGACACAAAACTTACATATGGCTGAGAAGAAAGCTGAGAGTCACACTGCAAATATTGTGAGGAAATATGAAATGTCTTAGCGGTGTTCCAGCAAATTACTTAAGAGATACTTTCTTCATTTTAGTAATATTTAAGGGGGGTTTTTGCTAAGAAAAGCGTGTTTGCTGCATGCCATAAGAACATTTAGATACAGAATTATGTTTTTGCCTGAAGTAAGATTGAAATTGCTACTCAACACTACATTAAACAACAATAACAACTACGTCTTTCTCAGGCAGAAAGGACCATGCCACAAAAACACACCCTGGCCACCTTCTTAGCTTCACACCCTATTTTGGGCATCCAAAGTGGCCATTATCCATTGGGACACCCGATACCATGTATGAGGTGCAAGTCTCCCCCTCTTACCTCGGGGTCTTTCTCGATCTCCAGCCCCGCTTCCAGCAGGTTGCATTCGTACTCCTCCCGCTGCAACCGCCTCTCCTCCTCCAGGGCATCCAGCGGGCTGAGCTCCACCACCTCCAGGCCCGGCAGCCCTGGCCACTCCGGCAGGGCGTGCTGGCCATTGTCCTGCTGCTGCTGCGGGGGCTCAGCACAGCCCTTCCCAGTGCCTCCGTTCAAAACCAGGGCCACAGAGGCGGATGCGCGCATCGGCTCCGGGGAAGCCGCGCCGGGTGCATGCCGGGCCAGGCGCCTGCGGTAATGGTAGGCCAAGACGTAGTCGACCTTCCTCTTGCTGTCCCTGAAGTGCAGGCCACTCAGGGAGGCCTTGTCCCCGGCCCCTCCCTGGCTCCCATCCACGTAGTTGTTGATAATCTGGGAGAGAAACATAGGAGTCTCAAAAAAGCCCAAGTACTCCACACGAGCACATGAAGCCATGAAGAATCCAGTTACGACCTACAAACATTCATTTTGCAAACCAGTCTCACTTCATTCTTCCTCTGACCATAAACTAAAGATAGTGGCCTTATCCCAACACATGGGATCCCTACGGAAGAGCGGGTACGGAGGCACACACCAACCCTGTTGCCCTGTTCTGCACGTGCATAGGCCAAAGGGAGAAGACACCCACATTTTGAAAGTGGGCACAGAAGTGAGAAGAAGGATCGTATTATAGGCCATGTGCCATGTGCTGTGGAGCAAAGCAGACAGGGAAGGGAAGAAAAAACTGTGTCAGAAGGGAAGAAATCAATCTTAGCCAGAAGAGAAATATCTTCAATGTAGTTCAAGGTCTGGAAGGTCAGGGCTGGACAAAAACACTTTGGGAAATACCAGGGATTAGAAAGGATATGTCCCATGAATGGCTAATGGTGCTAGCTTGTATTTTAACACATCATGAAAAGACTGCATGACTGACAAATAACACGGCAAAAGGGAATCCATGGCTAAAATCCTTCAAACCACCCATGTTGCACTCAGCCCCACAGACCAGCCCTTCTTCATCACCTCCCTCTCAGAGTCCTTCTGGGATGCAGCTCCAACAGTAATCCCACCACCACTCTCCAGCCTGGATGGGAATTCTGCAGCATCCGTGTGGAACTCTGGCACTGGGGCGTTCACTTGCACTTCCCACTCACCAAGGCAGTCCATGAGTTTTCCAAACTGTTTCCAACCACCATTTCCAGCACAATGCTGCTGTGTAAAGCCCTTCACAGAGCTCTCTAGAGTGTTATTCACTGGAGGGACACCAGCCCTCCAATGACAGGGAAACAAGATAAAAGCAAGGGTCAACCTGATCCAAAGCAATCACCCTATAACCTAATTCCAGACATTTAGTGTTCCCATAGGTGACTGTACAAGCAAAATCTTGACAGGTACCAGTCACAGGTTTCTTTCTCTCTTTTTCTCCCCTTCCTTACATGTGTTGGTAGTGCTGAATGCAAAGTTAACCACTTGCTGTGGCAGTTATCTTGTTTGTTAACACAACACAAATTTTTGAAGGCATCATATAAATGTGCATATTATTATATTCATCAACATCTCCCAGATTCTTGTTTTTCATTCATTCTTGTTTTTAGTTTCCCACAAAGTAGCTTTTAGTCATCATATCACTACATAAATTTTAGGTTTACATGCATGTAACATCCTTCATCCTTTCACAAAATTACCACCGAATAATCTGTTCTGCACATCCCACTCACCACACCCTTCATGTGTAAAATATATATACAGTCCCTTTAGGCACATCCAAAATTACACTCAGCACTATGTCCTGGCAGAATATAAAGCTGCTTGTGAGACAGCATTTTATTGCAATTTCCCATTTCCTAATTAGATACATTTTCATGTAGTACTCACAGGCAGTCCATGCAAACCTCCCGGATCCATCTCTGCCCCAGCGAGGAAAAACCTGTGGCAGATTTCTAATGTCCCTCCCAGAGACTTTCAGGCTATACAGCGCAGAAGGAATGATGTCACCACCACCACCACGTCACTGGCACAAGGCAATGCATTAGCTGGCTCTAGAGAAGATGAGCTCTGAGCATCCTCTCCTCCCTTACTGGAGAGCGTGGGCAGAAACAAGAAACACGAACAAGAAGTGGGAGAGGGAACAAGGAGGTTGGAGAACGTGAAAATCACTCAGAGGTTTTCCTGTTTGTTACTGTGTGGAGCCACCTGCGACATCCCAGCCACCTGAGAGGGCACCATAGCAACACTTGGTGTTGGAGTTACACAGGGGATGAGGAGAGTCAACAGTGACTCTTTCTCCCTCTCCGTGGACTCTTTTCCTCACTCTTGGAAGCCAGGTGCCATCCCCATAATTGTGGGTGTCTAATTCACAGAAAACTAATCAAAATTCCCACAGCTTTCACTAAAGACAGTTCCTGCCCCTAAATATGCACTGCTTGCCTTACGATGTGACATTCTGGGACAAGAAGACTTTTTTAGAGAGGAAACAACAACATTGAAATTACAACATTGAAATTACAACAAAAAGTTGCAATTTCAAAAATGTATCTGAAGGAACTATCAAGATCTTTGTCTCCTCCCCTCTCACACCCACTATAAAAGTCAGAAACAGTGATTTAAATTACCAGCTTAGGTCCTGCTTTCACTGCTTCTTGATATTTCCAAGACAAGAAGCCATCACACCAAGGAATAGGAAAATGGGAAGGTAGGATCAGCATTTCATGATTATTTTATTCTAGTGGACTGAGAGCAAATATATCACTACAAATACATCCCAAAAGGTGCCTCCTCTAACGAGGGCTCTCCTCTGAACACCACAGCCCCACCACACTTCCACTGGGAATAAATACAGCCCAGCCCCCACTAACACCTGGGCACAGCTGGCTCAGTGTTGGTACAAGCACACCCGATTTAGTGATCAACCTGCAGATCTTTCCTGTCACTGGGAGTAATAGCAACCCCCCCATTTCTGCTCTGAAGGATTTTGGCTAAAGTAAACAATTAAGAAAAGTTTGGTGAGATTACTACCGCAGAAATTAATTCTTGCTGTACACAGAGAGACAACTGAACCACCCGAGGCTGTGGTATCAATTTCCTCGTAAAGATACTTCTCCCAGTTTTGATTTAACCAGCACATAGGAGGAGTTCACCCTGCTTGTCTCACCCTGCTTCAAGCCTCTTCCTCATCCCAAAGGCACTTGAGGTAGGTCAATGGACATGCAACCTCTACTTACAGAACTTCTGTAGGACACCACTGATGCTTCAAGAGCTCCATTGGTCCCGCTTCTGTGCCAGGAAGTCCGGTTCTGAGAAACAGTGAGGTATTTGCTGTTGTAGGCTGAAAAAGAGTCCCTTGCTGATTTTGCTGTCTTCTGTCCATTCAGAGTTGGGTGTGAGGAGGGTAGAGCAAAGTCTGAGAAGGAGAGATAAGTCTCATTACATAAAGCAGATTTTGTGCAGGTGGTTTGCTAACAGAATGGGAAATACTGCAGTCAGTAGACATTGTTAATTTCTAATGATGTGAACAGATCTGGTGGCATCAAGTACAGGTACAAACTTGTGGATCATGGTCATTCTCCATAAAGAACCCTTTATGCATGGGAAATGCTCATGAAGTACACCTAAGTTTATACCTACATGTTCTGGTCTCGGGGACTAATGTCTGGAATTTCTAGACATGTTCCCCATTTCTCATGTTTGACAAATTACATGGTCACAATGCAGAGTAATGGAGGGTCTGGAGGGGATAGAAATCATCACAGAATCACAAAACATCCTGGGTTGGAAGAGACCTGAAAGATCATCTCATTTCTATCCCCTGCCATGGGCTGGGACACCTTTCCTATCCCAGGTTGCGCTGAGCCACATCCAGCCTGGCCTTGGACACTTCCAGGGATGGGGCAGCCTCAGCTTCTCTGGGCAGCCTGTGGCAGGGCCTCAGCACCCTCACAGGGAAAAATTTCTTCCTGATTTCCAATCTAAACCTATTCTCTGTCAGTGTGAAGTCATTCCCCCTTGTCCTGTCACTCCAGGCCCTTTGCAAGAGTCTCTCTCCATCTTTCCTGTGGGCTCCCTTCAGGCACTGCAAGGCCACAATGAGGCCCAAAAGCCTTCTCTTTTCCAGGCTTAACAATCCTAATTTTCTCAGCCTTTCCTTATAGCAGAGCTGCTCCATCCCTCTGATCCTCTTGGAGACCTCCTCTGGACTCGCTCCAACAGGTTAATTCCATACAGGCAGTAGCACAGTGAAAAACGTTATAAAAACCAATGGGTACAGAAACTATTTTGACATACAAATGTTTCATACTCTTTCCCCCTCTAGTGGTGCCACAGCTGAAATGGGGTTGACTGATCCATACTCTCATTCTCTTGGAGAAGCTCTTACTGTGAGGGAAAAACTGTATCTTGTTCCTTCCAGCATTAGTGTTTTATACCCAGGAGAAGACATCCTGTACACATCTGCCCGCATGGTCAGCACCATCACCACTACAGAGACAAAGCGCCACTGCCTCTGTCCAGTCTGGACTTTTCTCCAGGAAGAAGAAATAGCTCCCATCTATCCAGGGAGACACCACACCCACCGTGTACTACGAAACTCTGGAGGTTGTATATCCCACTCATCTAGCTGAGCCCCTTCTATCCCCTATACTCAGACTGAAACTGCTTCCCCACCACCACATTCTGAGAGGGGAGACAGTGGAATATTAAAGAAGGAAAGGCTTGGAGGAGGGGCCTGACCCCTAAATATTATGATTATTCTTATGTTTCCTATCAATAACAGATTAGAGCCCAGCAGCACTTGAACAGTCCAGCAGATTGACTCACCAGTCTTCCCTGTCAGATCTCCGCGCAGACTCGTGCTTGGTTTACTTTAATGAAGCACATAATGATGCCACAAGGGAAACTCCAAGGAAAATAATTAATAAGTGAATGTTTCATTCCCAAAGGCCACACACAATGTTTCTCCAGTATTTTCAGACTGAGTCTGGGATATCTCACAAGACCTTTACACAGTCAATTAAAGACTTCTTTTCTTTCCAGTCCTTTTAACTAGGCCTAGGAAAAAAGCTGCAGTTCATTTATAATAACATGATTTCATTTCCATTATGCTTCCCAACCTCCAGAAACTGTGTCACGAACCTGAGATTAACACTGGTAAACTGGTGAGACAGTCAGGGACTCCCAGTCAGAATAAGATTTTTTTAACGAAATGCAATTGCCATATCTGTGTTTGGAAGACTCCTGTTCTCCCAAAAGCTTTACATCTTCCCAAATTAGACCGATTGAACCCAAATGTTTTGTTTTGAATGCATTCCACATTTGACAGTTCTTGCCTGTGGTACAGCAGTGCCTCAGGGGCTTCAGCTCCAGATGCAGCCTGACCTCATTCCACCCTATAAGCCTTTATGGCATCTGGCCTTACATGTTCTCGTTCTGTAAATATTCTGAAGGAATTAGTATCAATAGAAACAAGCTCTGTGTGTGTATGTACGTGAATATATATAAAAATTTTATATATGCACACATGCATAGCTTTTGGTGTATATGTACATAGATACATATATGTATCCCCAGAGAAGAGCAGTAGAGTGAATCTTGAATTCAACTTGGAAAGCAAACGTTCAAGAACTACAGTCATTCTACAAAAATAGCTGGGGAGCCATCCCTCCAGTCAAACTTCATCAAGTTGTAAACGGCTTCCAAGGACAAGACAGCTCCGGCACAGAGATCAGTGACCAGCTCCAGTTCCAGTGCCAATTCACAGCCAGTCACCACCTGCTCACTCAGCCTCTCTGCACTCCTTTGCCTCAGCTTTTTGCAAACTTAAGGGTTGGCCACGTGCAGCAATCGACCTCACTGTTTGTGTTCCCAGGTCCTTGTCTAAAGTGCCACCATGAAGAAGCTGCACAGACTGCCAAAAGTGGAAGGACTGAGAGGATGTGTTAAAGGACCACACTGCTTGTGAAAGAGGCAGTAAAGGAGTCTGCCTAATTAGGAGCTCTGTATTAAATCCTGAGTAACAGCCAATTAACTGAGCTGAGTGGTCCAGATGATCAGATTATCTCAGCACAGCTTCTTGCAGCATACTCTGCAAGTGGTTTGGCCTTCCAGGGCACAGACAGCAAACTGCTTTCATTTATCTTCCTCTCTTTCCAGTTAAGTATCAGAAAGGACCTGCATTTCTGAAAGACACCACAGTTAGAAGGATGCTCCTCTGCAAGGCTGTTCAAAACATCTGCAATTTAGAAGCATTGTTTGGCAAACTCCACCCCCCAAGGAGGGATGAAAAAAACCTACTTGAATTTCCTGATTCCTTGTAGCTTTAGGCAAACATGTCTTTTTCAAAGGATATATATATATATAAAAAGATGTAGCATGGTTATACATGTGCTCTTTAAGTCCTCAGTAAATAATTACTTCTCAGCTCTGAATATGCATATCTAGAGTTGCTGACTTCAATACAGGGGGCTGTATCTCTGCTGTGAACTCCAAACTATCACACAGCTCACCAAATCCTGCTATGTCTGTGCTCTCCCACCCACTCCCTTACCTAAAATTATTTCTATAGTGGACCACAGTGTGCAAGATTTAATGTCACTGCACTAGATTCAATGTTTACTGCTGATCCATCTTTTTTGAGCCCTTCTAGTGCTCTTTTTCTATGTCAAATCCTTCGCTGTTAGTTAGTCCTGATATACGCTCATGTCAGAAAAATCAGGTGCTTTCTGTAATTTTTACACGTAGAGTAGAATTAAAAAAACAAACCAAACAAAACATCCTGAAACCCAAGAAGAGGGGGGCCTGTAAAGTTGCAGACACAGTTGAATTACGTAGATGAAGCTCAGCTCATGCCAAAATTACTTCTTGTGCACATCTCCACCAAACTCAACACAACTACAGCAAAGCGTGGTTTCCTCCCCTGTGTCTTCAAAACCACCATTTTAGTGCCTTTTAAGAATCATAGGAATTAAAGATGGGCAAGGCTCTTTGAGTTGTCTCTAATGCCATCTCATTTGCAGCCTGTATGTTCAGGGCTCATACAGTACCTCTCAGACTGCAGGTGGAAAGGGCAAAACCACAAATCCTGACTACTGCCTTGGACAGCCCAGGTGTATCTGCCTGTCTGAACCCCATTCCAACACTCAGTTGGAAATTTCCCGAGCCTCCAAGACACCCAGCAGGAGAATCTCTTGGGTAGGACTCAGTACCTCAGTTGTACTCCTTTACATTTTGCCACACATAACACTGATTCCCTTTGCTTTCCCACCTTCAGAATATGGTTAGAGAAGAAATACTCTTTATAAATGAGAATTTTCCAATTCTGGGTTTAGTTATGGGACTGATTTTAATAGAAGCAGCTAAGCAGCAGGGGACTAAACACCTAAATAGTACTTGAACCATTCTAAAGAGAGAAATACCAGATATCTAAAATCTAATGGTCAAATTCAATCCTACTATTATTCAAATAGGAAGTTTGAAGTTCACAGCAGAGATACAGCCCCAGAAACAATGAGATAACATGGAAACAACCACAGAGCTTTTGACTGTGACAGCAAAAGAACAATGACCCAACATCAGCACTGAAAGTTATTCTAAACTTGTACACTGGGGACTCCAACACAAAGGCTTTATGTGCTGAGAAGATTTGCTCCTAGTGTATGGGAATTGAGATCTCAGGGCTGCAAACTTTCTTCTGGAAAAGGATATTGCTCACTCCCCACTGTTGCATTGCAATGAGGCAAATGTGGGTGGAAACAGCAGAAGTCCAGCACAAGGCTAGTGAATCACCTAGTGATTGCCTTTTCCACATGGATCACAACACTGACCCACAGCTGCAGTCCTGAGGCTTCAGGAGAAATGAACTCCGCGTGTTTTATCTCTCTGTATGTAACCTGGGCCACAGATTTCTCTTTCAGTTTTTTTTTTTAATGTCCTAAAAGACGACAGTGAAGTCCTTCCAAAGTACTCCTTTCTCTGTTCTCCACCCCCTTTTGGCCTATCCCACTTCATAGGCAGCAATTAAGAATGAAGCACAGAATAAACTTACCGGACATGTGTGTTTCCATGTTGCCTGGAGGTTTGGCTGGAAGTTGCGTCAGCGCTAAAATAGGATGTGGCTATGCCGTGCACAATCTGCTTCTGCACTGGCTTAAGGAGCAAGCAGCACCAGCAGCTATTTCCATCCTGCCTTGATCCTGCTTTAAGCAAACCACAAACTGAAGCTAATTAGCGAGACCTTCTGGTTTGGTGATTACCATTATGGAGGGATGAGAGGAAGGAAAACCAAACTCCCATGACCTGAGAGGCCATGGCAATTCTCTGCTGGAACTTCAGCACCTTGTCTTCATGCCCCATAACGCCTCAAGAAGCAAGGTAACAACAGGCATATTTTGTCCAGAAGGCAGCGGACAGGAATGGAAAAAGCTAATGCAGAACCAGGGCTCTACAACAGAGCCAGCACTGTCCAAAGAACCAGAACTCGAGGATCAGATTGTCTTGGAGGTGGTTTCTGTGGAGAAGAGTGTCTTTATATCTACAAAGCTTCACAGTGCTTCCAGGTAGGAGGTAAGTGCAGAAAGCTTTCTATAAGGCTCTGTTTCAAGTACTCAAGTTACCTCAGTGCCTGGATGCACTGTCATTCCTGCATGAAATATTCAGGGGATTATCTTGTAATCGACTGTCTAATCAGAACAGGTGATGGATCCTGTTCAGCCTTCAACCTTGCAATTCAAGCAATGTATAGGGAAGAAACTTTGTTGACGACCAATGCTATCTGAGAAAGGACTTCTATTTGCTAATGATAATTAGAGGGAGACATAACTAACTTGACTCCAAATCTTTTTCTTTTTTTATCCTATTTATGACATTATGATGGTTTCTCTAGCATGACAGGGAGAAATTGATTTATTCAATGCCTGAATAAAGTCGAGTGGTTCTATGACCTTGTGAATCAGGATAGTACTCTGTGTCACAGCTGGCAAGAGTAGAAGTTGTGTCTGTCAGAGAGAGACGTGCTGATGCACTCCGGCTGTGCTATCAAACCTGCTGAGTACATAAAGGGAACAGTGCAGCTGTTGGGTCCCAAAACTTGGGCTGGGTAATGTAATATTTTCCCAGCAAGACTAAGAAATATATATGGTGCTTTAAATTCATTAAATCACCCCACTCTTCTTGGTCCCTACTTTGAAATGGCATTTCTTATCTTCTAACCAATATATCAACAGATAACAAATACTTTGTTCTTTTTACCCTGCTAGTATCTTATGTTACTCTCAGAACTTCTTTCAGAAGTTTTAAAAACAATTAATGTGTTTCCTAGCCAGGGAACAAACTCTTGCTTTCTACACTTACCTCAGGGAGAGGGAAATGAAAACTTTCTGAAGCTTTTGCTGCTTTCCATCCACAATCTATGCTGCTCCAACTAAGCTCAAAACCAGAAAGGCAAATCCGCTAATTCTGGAATAGTATAGGAATGTGGAGCCAGGTCCTGTTGGGATCCCTGTGGACGTATAGCTCTGCCTGCACAGGTTCCAATTACCAGCTCCTATAAGCCATAAGGATGGGTGTAACAGGTAATACACTTAGCTCAGATAATAAATAATATACACAGCAATATGAGAGGAAGCAATATCCAGCTGCTTAGAATGGAAGTAGTCTATTTTTAAGACCTTCCAACGAAGAAAATCATATCTTGGCATCACTGTCTTTCCTGAGGTACCTGGGTATGGCGTTAATTGATAATGCAAAGCTGTGACAAACAATACCAATATACCCGATCCTGTTTCACCTGCTGTAGAGGAGTGGTGCTTGCAACTCTGTAAAAGTTAGCAGAGAGATTAGATGCTTTTAATTATTGAGAAGTTATATAAGACTCCTCCCCAAATCCATTTAGCATTCCTGTAAATCTATCCTGTGGCACACACAGGGATCCAGCTGGCGTTCTGAAGTGGTGGGATGTGCTCCTAATCATTGGTGGAAAGGTAAAGACCAGGGTAGTTCAAACCCATGAAGGCTCACAAACAGTATGTATGACTTGGAAAACAACTTTCCTCAAACCTGGCTTCTGCTGGAGAATGTCAACGGAGAAGTCAGATGTGCAGTGCTGTGTGATGTGCTGGCACACTTGATCATAGGCAGGACTATGCTCTTCACTTCTGCCAGGGAGGAATGCTCCTGAAAATATTGGAATTGCACTCATTGCAGCTGCCTGTGTGAGAGGCAGTGAAACCTGCAGAGAGCAGGTCTGAGCCTACTTCATCCTTAGGCAAAAGATAGACAGCTCTTTTCGGGTAGACTGCCTGAAAAAGTTTGATTCTCATGCCAGCAAGTCAAGGCCAAAAATGTATTTACCTCCTCAGCCTGTTAAAGGAGATGGTACAACATTCCCTTCTGCTTTTTCTTTCGTGCCAGTCTGTTTCTACGACAGGATTTTCAAGGAAGATCCTTCTGACTTTGTGCACGACGGGGGCTTGGAATATACAGGTAGTAGCCAGGCCTGAGTAACAACATCTAGACCACACCAAAGTCCCCAGCACTCTCTGTTGTAAGGAAAGCCTGTAAGTGCTCTTCCCATGGGCTGCATTGCACTGAGAACCCAGTGCCTGACTCATACAATTAATTATCTTATTAGAAGACCTGTCTGCAGCCACGAAGCCTTAGGCTGCAATCCCATCAGCTTTCACGAGCTAAGAAGGGTCAGTCTGGGTGAGGGCACAGGTGGAAACAAAGGGACATCCCAGCCATGGTAAGTGGAAGAGGATGACATTTGCCTTTACTTCCAATCCATCCCTTCTCTCTGCTCCTCTCTGATGTTGCAGGTTCAGGAATTGCTGATCTTCAGTTCCAGATGAAGCGTTGATTACCTGGGTGACCCAAATCCACCTGACAGGGAGCTTAATATCCAGAGGCAGCTACAGGAAGGAACTGGTCTGAGGGTGGAGGTAAACTGGTGACAGATCTACTGCAGCAAGTGGGGCTGATGCCAATTAAAACTGGGTTTCTATCTCTGGTGTTATCGTGGCCCTACAGCAGAAGAAACAGAGATGCATGGAAGGCCTGCACTTCTAGCATTGTGGAGCAGTGAAGGATGTCTTGAAAGAATAATAAAACCAAAAAGGGCTTACAATTTGTCTCTGTGTTGAATCCCCAGCTGAATGGCAAGAGAGAAGCAGCAGGGATCTGCCTGGTTCCTCTAAAAAAGGAATACAACTTACCTTCTTAAGTTGAAAGTACAAGAGTTTTTGTTTGTTCCCAAAGGGAGCTTTCCATGCAGATGGGAAGGTGTTTTGACCCATTTAATCCTGTCACAGTGTTATTCATTATTTTAAAATTGTTAATTAAATGAGAAGTTTAAATAATCCTTGTCTTTCAAAAATGCAAATGGGAATAACAGTCCTCCCTCTCTCAGATTTTTGAGAAATTAGTACTTCCCAGTGAAACTGCCTCTCTGACACAAGATTCCTCCAGGACCAACAACACTCTGGAAAATCTTTTGTGTTCCATGGCCTGACAAGACAAAGTAGAATTTAAATCCTGGTAAATTTATGCCTGGCATCAGTAACTAAATTAAACCTGCCACTGAAA
This sequence comes from Pachycephala philippinensis, assembly GCA_013397055.1. Lineage (NCBI taxonomy): Eukaryota > Metazoa > Chordata > Aves > Passeriformes > Pachycephala > Pachycephala philippinensis. The sequence continues at coordinate 25,407 of VWZT01001045.1, forward strand.
AATCTGCATCTAAATGAATTCCAACTTTTGGAACGAATGCAACAGATGAAGTTCTGGCACCTGGAAATAAGGGAGATAACCACTGAGCTTTCTCCTCAAGTTGGTCTGGGGAAGGGCTGAAGTAAATAAGAGCTGTCCTTAACCCTGTACAGAAGTACTGAGGACTTGCAGAATTTACACAGCCTGTCCTCAACACACAGTTTCTTTGCATTCAACTTCAGGAGAAACACATAGATGCATTGCAGAAAGATATTTGGTTATCTGAGCCACAACCGGTATTGTTTGTGTACCAGGAACATCCCACTCTTACTCTGAAGCCTTATCCCATAATTACTGCACTCCCTGAAAAGAATGGGAGGAAAAAGAGCAAAAACTTACAACTCCACAGTGTGTCACCAAGGACTGAAGTGGGGAATGAAAGTATAATGTGTCTGCAGACAAAACTAAATGATTTGGGGTATGTTCTTTAAGTACAAGCAACTGCTTCTTAGCCTGATTTATTTGTGGCTGTTCCTTTGGGGTTCTTTATCTGTGATGTGGATTAATTTCCACAGTGAAATGAAGGGGATCAATACAACCTGCAATCTCTCTCCTACAATCCACCTCAAGATGAATCAGACTGTGTTCTGTTGTGCTGGTAAGCTTTATTGTTTGCTGTACTGATACAATTTGTTACTCAGGATTCTAATGGATAAGGCAGTGTACAGAGAAAATGAGGCTTGCATTGTGAAGTTCCTCCATAATAAAGCTTCAGATTAAGCAACTGGGCTTCAGGCAATATTCATGGTGTGCACTTCCGAGCACGGCATTCGCACAGCGAGGCGGAGGGGATGAAGTGCTGCACCATGGTCCCGTTGGGACAGCGCAGCGGGATCGTCACCGTGGTGGTCTGAGTGGCTGTACAGCAGCTGCACAGGTCTTCCCACTGCCCTGTCTGAGCAGAGTACCTGGTGGTGCTTCTGCACTTGCCCTAAATGGAAAAAAAAGAGAGCTGAAGTTTGAACAGAGCCTCATCGCACTCAGAATCCTGGTTCTTTCCTTCAAAATATTTATGGGTGACTTTGTCCAGTTTCTGTGCTCTGCTGTAAAACATGAACTCAGAAACAGGTACCTGACTCCAGAGTGTGAGGTGCTGCTCAAAGAATGACTTCTTATGAGCATAAGCAGAGCAAAGGAGAGGTGAAGAAACTGCTCACACATACATAAAAAAAAGCCTGGAATTTAAAATCTCATAGGGAATGTCCAGAGCTATGGTGTTGACTTCTGAGAAAATGTGGTTATCATACATTCAGAAAGTGCTTTAGCCCAAATGCTGCAAGCCACACATCCACCGCTGTCCTGCTGGTGCTATTTTATCTTGTTCTGCTTGTCTGGCCACTTAATTAATTTAGACCAAGCTGTCAGTGCCCGTAGCTATAAGCCTTCATGATGTAAAAACAAGTGGCCCCACACCACACTCTGGCAAGAGTCCATTTCCTTTGATGGCTCTGTGCTCTTATCTCCAAGTCTAATTAAATTAAAACATCCTATCATTATCAGGGAGGACTTTAGAAAAAACGTACTGAATACTATTTATTCCCAATATAAAATCTGGACTTCTGCAGGAGAGACAATGATACTCATTACTTTATGGCTAAGAACCATTTATTTTGTAGACAGGACAAGAGGTCAAGAATTATTATTTATGCCATAACTTGGATTGCACCAAGGGTTGATTAAAATCCTTGTATGGGGCTTGGTTATCTTAGAAAGAGCAGAGATGGGAACACTCAGAAGGGAAGCTATGCTTCTGTTTTAACAGAACGTTGCCCTATAAGGTGTAAGCAGTGATGAGCTGGAAATTAAACTTTTAATCTGATTATGGAAGACAAAAGACATGTAGAACACAACAGGTTGGTGCCAAGGCTAACAGAGGAATCACAGAGCTTAGAGGGCACACAAGTCAAATCTTGGCACTCAGGTTTAAAGGTCTTTTAAAGTGTCATTTATCTGAATACCTATTTGTATTCCCCTAATCAACCCAGAGGCTCGGTGCTTAACTACAGACTCAGAGCTGAAAATCAGCTTCATGCATGTGAAGATAAATATTCCTTTTTTTAATGTAGAAACTCCTAACAGACTTTAGAGTCATTATTTTCTGATGGAAGAAAAGGAGAGTGGATGAACAAAGCCTTTGAGTCTAACATATATGCCTTTTTTCATTTGATTTGACTACGGAAACTTCAGCATCACCAAATTACTTCAGGAAATAAGTGCCAATGAGATTAACCCCAAGTCAATCAATGAGGACAGAAACTGATGCTCCAGTTACTGAAGAGACACCATAGTGGAGGAAAAAGCTTCCTTTTGGGAAAGAGAAAGGGGAGGTCTTGGGGCAGAGGGGGGTTGATTTTTGTTATTTACCTCACAATGAGAAATGGGCACCTCCTTTTCAGCCACACATCCATTGATATTCCCATACTGCAGTCTGGTACTTACTGGATGACATTCCACCTCCACACCTATCAAGTAAAAAAAAGAAAAAGAAAAAAGTGTTTGACACTGCTGACAATTACTTTTTGTTACTCACTTCCCTTTACTCCTGAAATTGCTGTTAGTGAGGTGGTATTCTTGGTAAGATCCCTAGCTGGGTGTGTCTCCTTAGAGTAATTCATGTAGAGTTGTGTGACTATTTCATACTACAGCCCTACAGTTCCACTAGAGAGGAGGGTTTCCTCATGTTTCATTTCAATTGACTCCTTTGTTTCAAAGGCACCCTTACCTGGTCTTAGACAACTCTCCTTTTAAGGACAGTTCAGTGGTAAAGCAGAAAAAGCAGGAAAAAGATGACACACATGGGAACCCCAACATTCTGATCAGACAAAAAGAGCAGGCTGGTACATGAGAGAGATCCCATTGTTTTGGGATGATGCTTTTCAAGGTGGGTCAGTGGGAGCAGCTCTCCAGATCACCTCACATGCAGAGGTGAGTGGCTGCCTTCTGGACTGTGGGGACTCCTTACACCTGTTTTCCAATACTTTTTGCTCAGTGTTAGGTAAATTCTCCCTGTTTAGCTGGGGTTTTTTCCATCTTATGAGAAACCCACACAAGAGGCAGTAGGTATGGATTTGTCCTGTCTGGAAGGTGCAAGCTCAGGGAATCCCTCTTTGTGAAGTGAGGATGGATTGCTATGAGCTGTTACCTCTGGTAACCAACAGGGACTCTGTCCCCTCAGTTTCAAAGGGAACCTCGTCATTACTATGCTCAAATATAGACTAATCCAGAATATTTTCTTCTGAACACTTGCTTGTTTTGGTCTGCATCTAAAGGCTTGTGAAGGAGCCAATGCTTTTTTCAGTGGGTATTTTGTGCACAGATAAGAGCAGCTCTGTGTATCGTTACTATAGTTTTATGTCTCTGCGAAAAGACAGGCTACTCCTCATACCCATTTCTAGTTAACTCGTGGAATTTCTGTTCTGTTTAACAGAACATTGGACTGTTTTTTAGGTACTACTCACCAGCATTTCAGAAAGCTGAAGGAATTGAGCAGGGCAACTGCACAACTAAGTACATACACAAAGGGGAGAGGAAGGTGTTCATCTTCCTACCAGCAAACACAGCTTTCCTTCAGAATGTTGGTACCAAATTGACTCTGTGCCTTGCAAAAACCTTACATTTCATAAAAAAAAAAATGCAGCTCGTTTCTGGTTCCAGGGCTGGAAATGCCCTTTCTCTTTTAATGATCACCTCATATGATAAAAATTGTCCATCTGAAAGGCCAGTTGTGCCCACACAATTGAAAAGCACAACCAAAATAATTGTCATCGGCCGCAACACAGCTTCATCCTTCTCTAGTTACTTTACCTCTGTTATTTAATTTTTTTGTTGACTGTGCCTCCTCTGCAAAGGCAAGTGCTTGTAACTTAATGAGACACATGAGATTGACATCAACAGAGAAAAGAGGTGAGAAGTGGAGATACAACTTCTTTGTTCAGTGGGAAAATAAGGAATATTTTTTGCCAATTATCAAGCCTTGTGGCTAGCACTACAAAAATCCCATGAGAAAATATGACCTGCTCACTTATGTGCTCTCACAAACTTAAAAGCTGGAACAATGCCCTCAGACACACTAAAAAACTCCAGTTGTGAAGGCACAACATAGAAAGGGAAACTGGATCCTGAACCAACCTTTTCCCAAGGACAAGTAGGACTCTGCTGAGCCAAAGGCATCACCCTGGACTTGAGAGAACAAGTTCTTTGGCAAGTTCTTTATGGCACTGAGACATTTGAAAGACAGACTCTCTCAAGGCCCTTGGAAGATAACGTCATCTGTGTCCATGAGAAACTGAGCTACATCCAGGCAAAACATCAATGGGAATAAGGATTTGAAGGTGCAGTAAATATGGGAGTTTTTAGGCGTGCAGTACTTCACTTAGATCAATTTGCTTTTGCTGCTGCAAGGAGGTATCACTTTTAAATGACTGTAACTGTTAAATAAACCTATGCATTGATCTGTGCTCATTTGGAACTAGTTTCTCCTCAATTACAGTGATAGGCACTCACAATTAGTAGAGCCTGCCCACCACCCTGTCTTTTAAATCTCAAAATCTGTTTTTGTTAATAAATAATTTTGAGTATTCCTTACTTGTAGCCTGGTAGATTAAAGCTCCCTTAACCAAATTACCTGTTTGATCCATTTGATGACAGTCTCTCAATAGCTTTCTATCTCTCAAGGCAGAGCTCAATGATTATCCAGACAGGCAAGGGCTGCAAACTCTCTAGGAGTTACCATCCTTCATCAGGGGTATTATTGCAGCACCTCCTGTGCCAATGTGGTCATGGGCTGCTATGCTGACCATCTTTTATTTATTAGCACTTGCATAGCAAAAATAAGACAATTAAAAGACATAACACAGACAAGGTGTTGATATTCTGACCTTAAAAGAGAATTTCAATCCTTTGTTATCTTTTTTTAATATTAAATAAGCTACAGTATTATTTTTTACTTACAGAGGAGAAAACTGAGAGGTTATCTACTCTCAAAAGCATCAGAGATTCATTTCAGAAATTAGAACCCAACCCTGCAATCCTTCCTTATGTAAGCAAATCCTTCCTACTCTCACAGCCCAACTGACATTTGGATTATCCACACAATGATGCATGAAATTAAGAGTTGCAGGACTGACCCCTAAACTGACAAATATAAGAAGCAGTCAGGCTTCTTAGGAATAGGAATGCAATTCCCCTACCATTTTTTAGTTATTATATTATCAAAAACATTACTGCCACCAGGGTTTGGCTTTTTTGATAAATTAATTTCAAGTTTATTGATTATTTATGAAGTGTTTTCTTCACATATTGAGTAGTATCAGGTTATGTGACTTGTCAGGCTGTCTGTGCAGGACTGTTCCTGTTATCACCAGATGAACAATAAAATAAAACATTCATAATTAACATCTGCATAAAATGTGGAGAGTATCTATTTCTTTCTAAGCACTCAGGAATACTGTCAAAACACGTGTTCTAGATGACAAAACATGACAGTGGCATCCCAGTCAGAGGGTGGGCTTCTTTGATGGTTTATTATAACCACATTGCTAAGCTCTGTTTCATTACTCAGCATATTATGGAAAATGTAGGTACTTACACACTCTGCCATTTCCATACAAGATTTCTGGATTATTTACTTACATGTGTCACAGCAAGTGCTGCCAATTTTTGTAATTCTGCCCTAAAATGACAAAAAAAAAAAGAATAAAAGAAAACCCAAATTTTGGCACTTCTGCTGAAAGAAGATATGTAAAGCAGGGTGCTAGGCAAAAAACAAACCCTGAATATCTATATTATACAAAAATTATAAATCTACATTAATAATCTTCTCTTTATCAATTTTAAGGTTTTGAACTTGTGATGGTATTTGCTGGTAGCTAATTGGAAATAATTGACTTATTAGCAAGTTCAACACCTGAAAATACTGCTCTCACCTTCTATTAGGAGCTTTCTAAAATAAAGACATTAAATACGAATAAATTCCTGGAAACCAGAAGGATAAAACTAGTAGCATTCAAGTCTCATATCTGTTTAAGAAATATCACATCTGTCAAGTAAGTTTTAAAAGCCAGAAAACTTTATGTTTCTTGTTTCATTGCTACCATCCAGAAAATAATTCTCAGAAATTAATGTATGGTGAAAATTATTGAAAATCCACAGTGAAAGGAAAAATGGAGAAATATTTACACTGCAGGGTGATGCCATTGTTGCGCTAAACCCCTGAGCTTACATGCTCCAAAGTTTGGAGGTTTTTTTAATCAAAAACCCTAAAATTTTGATCTCCAACTAGATGAAAACCACCAATTTTATAGCTGAAATAGTTCTGTTTGGGGGGGGATAGGAGAAGAATAAATGCAGTTTGAGAAATTCTGGTTAAAAAGTAAACTGTTTTTCACTGATTTTCCATTAAGATCATTTGAATACAATAATAACTCCAAGCCTGTAATATCATGCAGCATTTTTTTCTAAATCTTTGTTTATATAACAAAACTGTGTATTATAACTTCACAAAGTGAGAAATGTGCTGTAGAAGCTTTATTTTTTCTGCATTATGTATAACAAATCCTCCATTTGTTTCATGTGTACGAGCAGAGTGGTTTGGCCACAAGCTTTATTAAAGGTCCCCTGCTTCCTGCCATGGCCAAGAAAATGGGAACAGGTGGATATAAACACCTGTAAGATGTATAAAACCTGACAGAAGAGCAAAAGCAGGGCCCCATGTGCTACATTCCCACCTCACTCTGCTCCTCCGTGTCTAATTAACCTCAAATCACAAGAAAGATGGGTGGATACTTAGTGCAGGGGTTTTTATCCTGCTAAACAACTGCAATTGTGGAAGTTTGATCTTCCTACAGCAGTGTGACAATTCCTTTCCCTAGCCTCACATAATGGCAGAGAAAAAATATCTTAGCATTTCATGTGCATATTTCTCAGTGTGTGTCATCATCCACACAGTTTTGCTCTGGATTCTAAACTGAGAACATTGTTAGAAGTGCTACCTGCAAATGTTTAGTACTTCAAATATTCAGCTTCATATTCATAACAGAATTATTGTAAGCAGTCAGTACAGACCCATGAAAAGCCACCATATATTTTAAAACAGAGAAAACCTAAATCTTTCTGAATTTCAGAGAAATTCAGTTTAGCCAAGGTGTTGGGAGAGGGTTGGGGTTTCCCACCTCAGCACACAGAAGGTACCATAAACATGACAGAGTCCATTAGGAAACCTGGAAACAGGACCCATTTCTCTACTTACTCCTTCAGCCAAGCATCTTCTGGCATCAAATGGAGGACAGCCAGTGATTCTCCTTTCCCAGATAAATTCCCCTCTCTCATTTACTCTACAGGAATGACTGTCGCAGCCATCCTGAAGGGATGCATTTGCCTGGAAAGATTGAAGGGCTGTTAGCTTTACACAGAAACAACAGGGGACAGGAAGTTGTCAGGATATTTCTTTGCTGATGTCTCAATTAGAGTACCACGGTGGTGACATTTATAAAACATGGAAATCTTTAGTAAACAGAGTTGTTTATCAATGAAGTTGTCATCTTCTGTTTAATTCCATGGCCATATTGATCACAGCTCTGCACAAATTGCCGAAACCTGACCTTTTTCAGGTCTTAACAGGGAAGAAATTTCTATTAACTTAGGAAAAAAACTTCTCTAAGTGAGAGATTTGAGGGCCTGGCCTATGATCTGTCTTTTTGAAAGACATATATACAATTATTTACCTTCTGGATGAGTTGGGAGCTTCTTTAAAAATATGTATGTAAAACCACCCCCACAAAGAACCATTTAGGTTGGAATAAACCCTTAAGAACAAGTCTAGCCATTAACCTCGCACTGCCAGCCAAGTCCACCACTAAACCCTGTCCCTAAGGGCCACATCCACACATTTTTAAAATCCTTCCAGGGCTGGTGACTCAACCACTGCCCAGTGCCAAAGCTGGACAATCCTTCCAGTGAAGAAAAAATTTAATATCCAGTCTAAACCTCCCCTGGTGCAACTCGAGGCTGTTTTCTCTTGTCCTGTCCCTGTTCCCCGGGAGCAGAGCCCGACCCCCCCCGGCTGCCCCCTCCTGTCAGGGAGTTGTGCAGAGCCACAAGGTCCCCCCTGAGCCTCCTTTTCTCCAGGTTGAGCCCCCCCAGCTCCCTCAGCTGCTCCTGGTTCTTCAGACCCTTCCCCAGCTTCGTAGCTCTTCCCACACTCTCCCCATCTAAAACTTCTCACAGGAATGGAATAAAAGAAAATTTTAGTTGCTGTCTCTTGTGACAGAGGATGGGGTTTAACCAGAAAAATATCCATTCCCATTTAAGAACATATCATGCATTAAAGCCAGGCTGGATGTGACTTTGGGCAACCTGGTCTAGTGGAAGGTGTCCCTGCCTACGGCAGGGCATTGGGACAAGATGATCTTTGAGGTCCCTTCCAACCCAATCCATTCCATGATTCTATGCTGGAGAAGTTTTTTCAAAATTCACATTGTCAACTTAGTTATTCCACATTTAAAATGAGGGGTTTAATTTCCTCTAAATACCTGTTTGAGGTCATATTCCAGTTAAAGTTCCTCGATAACATTCCTGAATCTAGAATGCCCCTCTAAAATTTTGCACTGTGCTATGAAGTCCCCTATTTTTTCATTTACAAACAAATTAACTTTCTTGATCAATCATTCCAAGATACAGAAAGCACTGGTAATACCATGCTACCTAATCAAAAATGAAGAAAAATGCACTTCCCTGGGGTTCAACAGAAACTGATGATACATTTACTTATAAATAAAAGAAAGAGTGCTTAAAACTCACCTGAAGATATTGAAGCCTTCCATCTCTCAGCCTGATGCTACATGAAGTTGGCACACATTTTCCACAGCAGGAGCCAGGGATTTCCCGCCTTCTGTAATTCTAGATGGTAAAGGACATTTTTCTGGGTTTGCTTTGTTTTAAGCATGCATCCTATATTTATTTTAAGAAGTTTATGGTTTTTTAAATAAGATTCAGGGGACAAAATGATAGCCAGCAAAATGCTTCTCAGTAAAGCCAATGAATTCTACACAGTGCAACACGGAAAAGTAGTTGGAAGTGTTGAAACTGGAGAGAAAAGGGCAAGCAGTGGTCAGGGAAAAGGGAGAACAAGGCTAAGGTGGAAAATTTGGAGTATGGAAAGAAAATGGCTGATAATACAAGAGAGTAAAAGAGCATCAGAGAAGGTACAATATAATAAAAGGGAAAAGGAGAGAAAAAAAGAAAAGGAGAATAATGGAGCCCCACAAACAGCACTGAAGGGAAAAACAGTGGCAGGAAAAAGAGCATGGGGGAATGAGCAGCACTAGGGGGAGAGGAAGAAAGGTATAGAGTGGATAATGGAAAGGAAAAAACCAAACCAAGCAGATAGGAACATGAAGTGTCCCACAGTAATGTCCCCAGGTGCTCTAGATAACCAACAGCTGCTTATGACGAGATGAACATTTTTAAGAAAACAAACACTTTCTGGTTCAGTGAAGGCATGCATGTTATCCATATGTTTTCCATAGAAAGAGATTTTGGGGAGGGGGGGTTACTATTAAATCATTGGGAGAAAACATAGTTCATTGTTATTTAGGTGAACTTGCCCCACTAGCAAAAATATAAGCACCTAAAGCAGGTCATAAAATGACCGTCCTGAGCAGAATATGCTGGAGTAGGCTGCACTTCAATTACCACTGCTTTTACTTTCACAACTGCAGCATCCAGGAGAAAGCAGGTGCTCCTGAGAGAATTTATACTTAACCCAGTTGTACTTTTAAATGTTATCCATAAGCAAGGAATTGCTTTTAATCTGGGTATACCATGAAGCTGAAGGCTTTGAGACAAGAAAGATCCTGTGAAGTGTGTGAGTCCCACTGGCCTTAGGGGGATGAAGACATTCTGTACCTTATTTGATTTTTTTTCCCCTCAAGCTCCACAAATTCATTACAATGGCTAGGAGGGGACATATATTCCTAGACCTGCAACTTCCCTTGGGTAGCTGCACTTCTCCAAAACACAGGCCCACAGTCCTTAATAAGCCCAACTGGAAATGGCCCCTACTTCAAAGTTTTCTGTCTAGTCTGTACTTTTGGGTCAGGTGGGGAAATGGAGCTGTTTGGGAAATGTGTGGGTGGGTGAAAGAAGCAGGAGAGGAATGTTTCCCCCATTTTTTTTTACCGTGTATTATATTGATTCCTCTATGTTCAATTTCTACAGCTGGCTTCTCGCATTGAGCAGCAAGAATAGATGTTTGCATATCTTTGTGTGGGAACATACATATGCACACATGTCTGTGGCCACAAATTCAATCTGTTGTATGTTTGGGTTTTTTTCATGGATCTGCCAGGTTATATTTTGTGGAAGTTACATTTTGAGAAAAATGCTCAGCACTGAGCTTGGCCATTTATTTTCCCTTCAGAAGCCTATGTCTATAATCAAACCTTACTGAAGGGGTGATATAAGGATCTAGAACCACAAAAAGTATTCCAGATTGTCCTTTTGGTCACAGGCTACATCTACACCACCAAACAAAAGGGGTCAATGCCAGTTTGATGGCCCAGTGGACAAGTGGAACACTCACGAATTATCTGAGCTGCATTCTCCATATCAAACTGGCTGGCCTCAGATTGTCCTAACCACTGACCTGTCCCTGGACGTCATTTGGAAGTCACAACATCAATTTTCTACTCACAATAGGCCAGCTGGGACACTGTTGACAAGTCTTCAAGAAAAAGGGTTGCAGGAAATAATTTGAGCCTGCAGTCTTGCTCTATTTTTTTATTGGTAGAGATGAGTCTCTACAGAAACTTAACTACATTTCCAGTCTTTTCCAGCTCTACTTCAGGATGGGATATTGGACTCATCCAAAACTCTGCCCCTCTCTTTTCCAGGAACCCCATTGCATCAATGTATGCCTCTCCCGGACATCAGCCAGGAATCCCACATGATGTTAGAGATGTGGATTTTGGGAGCCACAGCCACCGCTTACACAGGCCCTGGGTTTGGTTGGGCTCCACCCATTATCCAGGGAAAGGATGAAGAAGAGGAAGAGGTATTTAAGCTTTTTTCTGTGAACCTTAGCTGCTGATCTGTGCTCTTTGGACACGGGGAGATTAAACAATCCTCTGCAACTCACTTAGGTCTCCTTCTACTCGAGGTGTTGGCGCTAAGAGAGAAAACTACACGATTGAGCAGAGCTAATCAGGTACTCCTGTCACACTGTTGGTCAATGGAGTGGAAATGGGAGCTATATCCCTCTGGCTTCCTCAGCCAAAGTCATTTCTTGCAGGTGGTGGCAGCAAAGCAGCAGCAAAGACTTCAAAAAACTAGTGGAACTGGTGGGGACAATCACCTCAAATCACCAAAGGCATGGGCTGGGAACCAAATAAATGCTGCTAAGCCCAGCTTTTAGGCAATTTGGAAGAGTCATAGGAAAGGCCTGAAGCATGGAGATCTGGCTGAGCTGCCAGTCCCTGGAGGGACAGATAATACTGTAGGAAAGAGGACACAGCAGTTCTTATTGCAAATGATTTGCCAAACCTTATATTGCCCTAAGGGTAAGTAGTCTAAAATAAACAATAAAATATGCCTGTGGAGCTGAGTACCATGTAAAGTTATCCTTGCTACACTGAGGATTTAGATCAGATTTGGTGCATATCATCTAATTCATGAAAAGAACACAGAACCCAGACATCTCAGAAGAACCTGAAGAAAGGCCAAAGGCCCCAGAGTTGTACCAAACATAAACTGGTGTGTACAGTGAAGAACACGACTCTCATCAGACACATTCCTAAGCAGAACCCCCAGACTGCTCACACTCACCACTGGACAGGCCTGGCAGTTCATTTTGGTACATCTCAGAGTGTATTTCCGAGGTGCTGACTGGAAGCAGTCACACGTCGTGCACTGATCCACCATGAGGCGTCTCCCATGCTGAAATATTGGAACAGGTTTGTTCGTTAGTGACCATCTCACCAGCAAAACTCAAATCAACAAGTGACTTCAGGTTAAATCTCTTCCATTAAATCTTGCACTGTAATTCTTTGCTAGAGAAACAAGAAACCCATGTTCCCAAGTTTCCAGAGACCCCAATTCTTTGCACCTGTGATTCCAGAAAAAGCACCATGGCATGAGGCTATTTTTCAAGAAAGTCGTTTAGAAGTCCTTAATCTGAGAAATGGTATTGGCATCTCTTTGTTGCTTACAAATCTAGCAAGCAAGAAAGGGATCCTTGAAAGTCATGAGGAAGATTTTTTTTTATTCTGACTATGTGGTTGCCAAGAGTTCATTTTTTGAGTGTAATGAATCGGTTGAGAACAAGTTTTTATTCTAGAGCCATCACAACCCACAGATTATGGGCAGAAATTGTTTGTTATTGTTTTTATAACAATACTGCTTGGAATCTCTAAAGGCCTAAAAGCTTAAAATTGAGAAAAAACAAATAAAAAAAACCCCCAGAATTACTGATTGAAGAACTCTACTTGTCCATAGTTATAAACAAATCAGGCTGAGCACAATTCAAATTCCCTGAGCTCTTCCCCAGCACCTGGTTTTCTGGATCCCATCACCTTTTCAAAGCAAGCAAAAATAGCATTTAAAATGCAGAGCAAAAATGCCAAACCATTAAGTGGGAAACAAAAAGATGTGGAGTCAGTAACTGGTTACCCTGCACTGAAAGGAATTCTAAAGACAAAGCCTTTCTTCCTCCCAAGTGCAAAGCCCTTCATTTCAACCCCAAAATAACAAACCACAAAGGTTGAAGGGACAAAGTGGGAGCAACCTACTCAAGATTTTGACAAAGAACTTCTAAAAGCTAATAAATAAGGTAAATGAATAAGGTAAATAGACAACTTTGCTAGATTATGAAAGGTTTGAATTGTGCTTCAGATATTAATAGAATGCCACCCTTGATTTCACTTGGAATGGGAATTTCCCATGGTACACACCGTGCATATCCTCAGATTCCCTTTTGAATTATTAAATGCTCATGAAACAAATGGAGCAAAAACAAGAAGCTGGCCACAGTAACAGTGTAAAAGTAATGCATTTATGGGTAGTTTAGAGCCAAGATTATGAAGGAAAAATGTTCTGAGAACAGAATTTTAGCTACATTCTTATTCTGTGCCCCAGAACAACAGAGGTTCTCAGGCCTCTATAACCAGTAACAGTAATGACTCTCTCCTGAGGTCTAGAAAAAGGATCCACCACATAAAACATGATGAAAGAGGAAACACCAAGGGGGAGATCCCTGTCTTTTAACAGCTCTGCTTGAGACCTGAACATGGGACTCTTCAGCTTCCCAGGTTTAACCTTTTGTAGTGAATATCATTAATCTGGCGGTTTAAAAAACTTCAATGGATGCAGGCATGGGGATACACCCAAAATTTAGCTGTGGGAGAGGGACTGTGTGCTGGTTTTGGCTGGGGTGCAGTTAATTTCCTTCCCAGTGGCTGGAATGGGGCTGTGGTTTGGATTTGTGCTGTACACAGGGCTGATAACACAGAGATGTTGTTATTGCTGAGCAGGGACTGCACAGAGCCAAGGCCTTTCCTGCTTTTCCTATTGCCAGGCTGGTGAGGAGACTGGGGGTACATGGGAGGAGACATAGCTGGGACAGGTGACCCCAAGTGACCAAAGGGACATTCCAGACCTTATGGCATCATAGTTGGAATATACAGTGGGAAGAAGAAGGAGGAAGGGGGGATATTTGGAGTGATGGCATTTGTCTTCCCAAGTCACCATTCTGCTTGTCTGGGAAGGCTGAACACCTGCCCAACCATGGCAAGCAGTGAATGAATTCCTTGTTTTGCTTTGCTTGCACGGCTTTTGCTTTCACTATTAAACCATCTTGATCCCAATCCAGGAGTTTTCTCACTTTTACCCTTCCCGTTCTCTCCTCGATCCTGCTGGTGGGGAGTGAGTGAGTGGCTGCCGGCTGGGGTTACACCACAACAGGTGGAGAGCAAATATCCTATGAAACTCCAGATTCTTTGTTTGATCTCAACACTGGAAAGCAGTCAGACACCAGAGTGACAGTTCTAGTCCAGACCAGTGGCATGGTTTATCAAAGAATACCTCAGTAGCTCCAGGCTTTAACATCATAAAGAAAGGTTCCACAAAGCCATGACTGATATCACTGATATCCTCATGGTATCTTCTTATAATTCTAACATTCCAATTAAGTACAAAATAGATAAAGTTGAATTCATATGACAATCACGGTGACAGGCAGGAACATAGGGATTACTAGAGACGCATTGAAACAAAATCCTCACACCACACACGAGTGCCTTGAACTTTTGGAGGAAGGTCTTGCCCCATCCAAAATTTGCTTCGCATGACAGAACTGAACAAAATAATGGATTGATACAGGTTTCACCCTTTATATAACACACCTACCATGTACTTTCTTGGCTAGATTGGAATGAAATGTCAACACCCGCTAACCCAGTGCCACCCAAATAACCTGCATGAAGCCCAAATCTGCTCAGATCACCTTCAAAAATGCCACTCAGTAAAAGCCTGGGAAAACAGATGAGTGATGATGATGATCCTTTCGGTAAATATAGCCTCCTGCTTGGAAGCTTGCAGTTTAAGCCCACAGCATTGTTAAGAACAGCAGAGTGGATGCAATACACTAAATTACTGGAATATAATATGGATAACCAGATACAAAACAAAAATGTAAAGGGATTAAGGACACAGTCAATTATCAGAAATGCAGTAAAAGACTCAGAACTTGGAACTATTCAGTGAAGGAGTTAATGCAGCAAAGTTTTCCCTTGATAGAAATGAAACTTGAAGCCTATTCTTAAAGGACACAGCATAAAGGGTTTGAAATCCTGGAAGTATAAACTTCTGTGGACACCACATCTTCCTTCTTGACCAGGGTTCTGGAACCAGTCACTGAAGCAGAGAATAGTACAAGACAAAGCTGTAGTGACACCAGATGCTCAAAATCTTTCAGACATATAACTAATTAACTTTTAGTAAGTCATTAAATGAAGCTAGTTTAAGAAACTTTAGGATTTTTTTTCGATTTTGAAGAACCTGAGACTATTTTGAAGTCTTCAAAACACAGACACTTCTCATTTTGCCTTCAACTTGACATTTTGTTTCAAAATTTGCTTATGTTTCATTTAAAATTGTTTGTAAATATTTTGAAACGCTTGAAGAGAGAAAAAGTACTTTACTTGACAGATCAGGTGAACATTTTGTTGGAGGAGAAAAAAATTAGTTGGTCATGGAAGAAACAGCACACAGCTGGAAAGAGCTTTGGTTTGCAATACAGAAAAAAAACCAAACATATATATGGGATATATAATCCTCTATAACAGTAGGTGGCAGAAGCTGCTAATTACTGTCCTGCTTGGCATTACCTACAAATATTGCCTTTATAGAATGCCACAACTAGTTTTGACAAACTACTCTAGAGGAAACAAGTAGAGGGATCAAAGACAAAGTAGATTATTCCAGAATTTATCACTTTTAAACCAGTGTTCTGACAAGAAAGGCAGAGTTTTTCCTTGGATTTAATTCTACAGGGAAGTCATCGCTACACAGAATGACGGATGCTTGATGACATGGCTTTAGCTCTAACAAACTGATAAACTTATGACTTTGGACTATGAAAAAAAGTATCCAAACCACAAGAAACAGATGGAGAAAGGTTCACTCTGCTGCGCCACTAAAATATAAAGAGATTTGAGTAAATTTACCTTTAAATAAATGAAAAAGGAAGACACACGTTGACAAAGCAGGAATGAGTAGGTTAAAGTTAGGTTAAATGACTAAAGAGAACCTGTTTCCCTGGGGGATGGTGAGAATATTTAAAGCTCTTTGACACCAGAGGTGCTGCCAGAATATGGATTTAGGGAAACAATGGACAATTGACAGAGGTCTCCAAAGATAAATTCGGCATAAATGAGATCAGATGCTTAACTGTCATCATTCCCACTGTCATGGGCTGGGTTAAACATGTCTTAATCTATCCATTAAATATGCAGTTGAGAAAAAATTTCCTCATGGGGCATATCAGATGGGATCTTGAAAGGGAAAAGAGGTCAAACAGTGAGGAAGCTCAGCTTTCCTGTTCCTGCCAATAGCCAAGGAGGGATACCTCTCCTTCCACACAGGTGGAGCAAGTCTCCATCCTTGCTTTAATCTGCCTTATCCTCTGAGCAGAATATGGGAAGGTTTTGCTTCCCCAAAGTGGGCAAGGATCACTTGGGAGATTAACCCTCGCAGAGAGCTTCCTGCATGTTTGGTAGTCTGCAAACCATTACAAAATGCAGAGTACCACAGTTTCTAAGTGCTCTTTTCAAGCATCCTTCAAGATAAGGAAACATTGCTGTCCCCATTTTGCAGGGATGCTCACTGTCATATAGGAAGACCTTGGCAGCGTCAGGAGCTGGACATAGACGTGCTGAGTCCCCTCACACTGCTTTTACTCTCGCTTGCAGAGATTCTGTCTGGGAAAAAAGCTGCCCTGTACTCTGTGTGTGTGTGTATTCTGACAAGTGTGCATCCTTCAAAAGCTCATTCATACATTTAAATATCTTGCCATCTCAACAAATAAAAGGAATTTGTGTCTTACCCCAATAACAGTGCCATTCAAAGGACAACCATTCAGGGGTGCTGAAAAAGAACCAAGTATTCCATTTAGCATTACCATTATAATGACAGTTCCAAGATTTAATCAACCACAGCTATGCTTTTTTGATGTAATACAGTTCCAGCTTGAAAAAATTTGTATCCAGTTTCACTGTAGAGAGGCATAAATGAGCCTCCTTACATTATACCTTGAAAGGCAACAATTTGTCAGAGCTATACTTGATGCTGCATAAAAGTACCTCTGGCTAAGCTTTTTTTAACAAATACATGGCAGAACATAAACTTTCCCCTCCAGTTCAAGGCTCATACTCTCAGAAGATGCACTCAGGTTTTCTGCAAGTTAGAGAGCATATATCCTGTCCTTCTCCCACTGCTCCCTCCTCACCCTGTGGTTGCACACACTAAACATCACTATGAGTCTTCCGAGACTGAGGCCGACTACCCAAATATTTTGATTTAGACTTCTGAGCCAAGACTATGTTAGGAGTCATAGAATCATAGGCTTGGGTTGGAAGGGACCTTAAAGATCATCCAGTTCCAGTCCCACTGGGCAGGAACACCTTCCACTATCCCAGGTTGCTCAGAGCCCCATCCAGCCTGGCCTTGGACACTTCCAGGGATGGGGCAGCCACAGCTTCTCTGGGCAACCTGTGCCAGGGCCTCACCACCCTCACAGGGAACAATTTCTTCCTGATATCCAATCTAAACCTATTCTCTGTCAGTGTGAAGCCATTCCCCCTTGTCCTGTCACTCCAGGCCATTGTCAAGAGTCTCTCTCCATCTTTCCTGTAGGCTCCCTTCAGGCAATGGAAGGCAGAATCCCCCCCTCTTCCCCTCTTGCCCATAGGGCTTTGGATGCAGCAGCAAGCGCTTCTGTAATCAATGTCTAAATTACACAGGAGCCCTTCAAAGTGGGGCTATGCTTCCACAACACACACTTTTAAAATTGTTGTTGAGAAACAGAAAATCACCCCATGAAACGATTAACGCTGGAGGGATCCCATCTGTCATCCCCCAAACCTTACCACATCTGCAGGAAGGACAGCAGTCTATCACTCGGTCGCAGTGCAGCTCAGTTCCCTCTGGACAGTCAGGCACATCCATTTGGGTGCAGGAAACATTCTTTTGCTGCACGAAAACCTCATTGTTCACCCGGACACACTCGTTGACAATGCAGCGGTTCCAGGGGGATCGCCACTCCGTGCCGACCTGAGGGGAAGTTGGGAGAGGATTAAACACAGGCAGCAGTATTTGTGCCCCTGGATAGAGGGAAAACCACCCCAGCCAGATGCTGGCTTGCCAAAAGCACATTTACTGCATCAGGAGCAGTGTCACTCAACAGTTCTCCACAAACCCTTACCATGACAAGCAGTTTGTAGAGCACACTGAGTTTGTAGAGAATAATAATTAGAGGAATATCCTTCAAAATGGACAGGTCAAATAACACATGAAGAAAGAAAAGCACTCCTAACTGGAGTTAAATCTGCATTTATTCCCTAGTAACTGGCTGTACTGCACTTTACTGTAGCTGAGCAGCCCCTCTTTCTGCTGCAGCCTGCTGCAAATCAGCTCTGCTAAGCCCAAAGGAGGCTCTGGCAATAGGCTCTAGACCTGAAAGACTTGCAAATGCAGAAAGGACGAGATCCTGTAGATAGTTCTTTTATTATCATCACCCACAGGCCAGACAAAGCAGGAACTTCAAGTGCTGTTTATGGGAACAGACATCACCACAGGCCAGAAGGAAGATGCTGCCACAGTTCAGTGCTGGGAGGAGCTGGTCCCTGCTTTGCAGCCTTATTCCTTCACTGTTACCACTCCGAATACACCTCAAGATCAGTGAAACTGAAGATCAGATCCCCAACTACAGTCAATTCAAACATCTTTGCTCAGGAAGTTAATAATAAAACACTTTTCTCTAGTGGGTTAAACAGTTCTTCACTCATGATAGAAGAGTTGCAAGAGTAGTAGCAAGTAGCAGAAAAGAGACTGCAGAGCATAACTATTATTCTGTTAGGACCAAAAAACATCAGTGAGAGACAGTGGGACATTAAAATAGGCCTTCTGAAGGCTTGTGTGATGAAGCAGAGAAGAATATTGACCCACATTAAGAAATGCCCTTGTCAAAACCAGGAAAAGGACAGGTTGCAAAATGACACTTCAACAAGCTTTTTTAAAGACAGCAGCGGATTGCAAAACAAATTAACTGGGATAATTCAAACAAATAGCTGAGGGTCAGGGAACATTCTTTCAAGCTACCATGGCTGAAATTAGTAATTGTACACAAAATATCTGGCCCAGAAAAGGGTGGGGAGGATTCACATGTGAGAATTGACTGGGTAGGTCACGGGACACCCAAAACATTGTTTCTCAGTGCTGCTTGATGTGTAGAAGAAACAGCTGATATCATCTTCACTTCCTTCCATGGAACACAAAATAATTCCAGGGGGCTTTTGCTAGGAGGGGAAGTGTCCATCCCACTGGCACCTCACCTCATGCAAAGGAGGATCTTCATCACCTCGAGGCCAAAAGTTCTGCTCCACACAGGCAGTTTTCTGGCATCTCCCACAGCACTCCCCTTCTGGCACAATATACTTGTAGCCCTGGAGGAGGACAGAAAAGAAAAAAAAGGACTGACTGATCCAGGAATAGGAGGAAAACGAGAGCATCCATCCCAGGATTTTTCAGGATCGATGTTTAGTGTTAGCAACGTTTTATGAAAAGGAGAGTTTGAAAAAGGACAGATATAATTATGACGGGTTTTTAAAAAATTTTTTAATTTTTTTTTTTTTTTTTTTAATGTATAGTAGTGTTTTAAAAAGGCAAATTAAAGGTAAAAATTGCTCTTGTGGCATCTTGGAGGTTAATCACCACTCACAACTGCCCTTCCCACTCCAGAGAATTCAAGGTTAGGATTCAGTCTGAGCACATTCAGACATCTGACTGCCCTGTGTTTAAGCAGAGGGAGGATGCAGGTTGCTCAGACATGTAATCCAGGGACCAGTTTTGACTGATCATTTAATCTTTTCATAGAATCATTTAGTTTAAAAAAACCCTTTAAGACCATCAAGTTGAACGATTAACCCAGGACTGCCAAGTCCAACACAGTTTAAACCAACAGTTTACCTGCAAAAGGCATTTTTGAAAAATACTACAAATTAAGATAACAAAATGAAACTACTATGCAACGCTAGAGATTATGTATCTTATCAAAGTCTAACACTTAATTATGGAAAACTAAATAAGCAACATGAAAATTGAACAGTAGGCCCTCTGTTACTAAAGAAAAATCTTATAAATCCAGCAAAATAGGTCAAAAAAAACCCCCCAACCCACAGAAACAACAGGAATCCCAATTCTCACTTTTAATACATATTAATCTCCTAAAGCAAGCAGCCAAATACTGAAACAGTGAAATATCTTAGTGCAAGAAAGCAAAAAGCTTTAATCTAATTAGAAATAAAATATTCTATATGTAATAGATAGGCAGTCTCCAAGGGGAAAAACATAACTCTGAACTCAGTGCAGCATTCAAGGAAAGATGTTCTGTCACAGATAATATTGTTCATGTGAAAAATGCCAGTAAAAATAAACATAATTTTATTTTGGTCAAACTGAATTACTGCTCCCTGCCTTCATGAACTGTCCCTGATTTGCAACGTGAGGCACATTAGCAAACCTTGATAATCAATGGACTTTGATATGGAAGTTTATTTCATACAATGTCATGAAATGTGATGCCAGACCTTGATCCAGCTCTGTGAGAAAAGTTGTGCTGTTGAGCATTTGGTTTTACATTATTTTTATCTGCTAAACACATGGCTGAAGCATCTGAAGTATCAGATGCAACTTTCTGTGTGGCAAACTCAAGAGAAGTAAAAATCTATGAGCTGTTTGTGCCCAGGAAAAAGTAAAATGCAGCTGGAGGACCCAAATTTCATTAAGCTGGTGTGAACACAGACATCTAAAGTGCAAAGAGGTGTTACAGAGAAGACTCCAGGGGTGATTTGTACCCCTAACACACTGACAAAGATCACAGAATCACAGAAAGGCCCGGGTTGGAAGGGACCTGAAAGATCATCCCATTTCCACCCCCTGCCACAGGCAGGGACACCTTCCACCAGAGCAGGGTGCTCAGAGCAGCAATTCCTGCAGGGATCACCTGCTTGTTTTCTCAGAACTTTGTAAAGATAAAAGAGGACAGAAGTAGTCAGGGGACTCTGACACATAACGAGGCAAATCCACACGTGGTTTGCAAGTGAGAAATCAATATTTGCTGCTCAGCTCCTCACAGAACTGAGGGGTTGGTTCATTTAAATGAAACATCCACTTTTATCCATAGCATTTCTTAACACTCTAAAGCTACAGATATGATTTGGATTCAGTTTTGCTAAGGACAACAGCAGCACGTTCCATTCATCAGCATGAAGAAGCTAGTACATGTTGTGGATTTTTTAGGGTTTTTTTTTTTTCCCTCTTTTTGTGCAGTCAGATTTAAAAAAAACCTCCAGGCTGTTTTCACAGAAGTCAAGAATGATACCGCACAGCTTTAACACCTGGCAATGAAATTAATAACCAGGAGCAGCAGAGAGTCTAAATATCATCCTAGAAATGATGCATGATTACAAGTATGTATTTGATATCAATACAACTTTCAATGCCATCTAATCTGAACTGAAAAATAAGTCAATTGAAGGTCAATTAAGGTCAATTCAAACTGGATGACAGCACTGCTGATGTCCTTGATATGTATATCCACTGATTCAAGAATAAGCAAAGGAAAAACAATCTGAGCTATCCAAGTAGTCCAACAGTTACAGTTTTGGTTGTACAACCTTGATAACCGTTAAAGGAGCAGAAGAAATGACAAATTCCCAAAAAGAACTGGCATAATTTCCACCAAGTCTTTTCATGTGTTTCTAACCAGATTTTTTTGATGCTGCGATGTCAAGGAACTGTAGCTCTGCATTAATGAGATTTTACTGGAATAACAAATTATTGATAAATTATTGCTACGAGCCGAAACACAGCCAGATACTTTAGATCTAATATTTCATAAAAATTGCAATAATAGAGACAAATCTTTTCTACACATGGAAAATGAAGGGATTCTCTCGCAACAGTTAAAAACTCCCACATCTACTCTCATGTTTTTTACTGCATTTGGCATTCTCAAACTTTCTCTCCAAGCTCTGCAGTTGCTTTGTTGGTTTTTTTCCCTAACGGATTGGGGTTTTTTGGTTGGTTCTAGAGAATGATGCAATATTTAAGATCCACGAGGATGATCGAGTCCAGCTCCTGGCCCTGCACACACATCCCTCAACCCCACCCTGTGCATCACTGAGAGCGTTGCCCAAATGCTCCTGGAGCCCTGGCAGCCTTGGGGCCATGCCCATTCTCTGGGGAGCCTGTTCAGTGCCTGATCATGCTCTGGTAGAAGAACTTGTCCTAATATCTGACGTAAGTCACATTCCTCTACCAACTCTTTGTACAAATTTTCTGTCTATTCCTGTTTGACCATCTAAATCAATACAACAAAGTGGCTCACACTTCCTTTGCAGACTTCCAAAAGTAAACCATGGGGCTTTATAGGATGTAGCAGATGTCTGAGCACAATAAAGGCCCCAGCATGAGGTGTTATTACTGCTACAATGGGCAGAGCTGAGCAACAGACAGAGCTGAAATGGGAACTTTGGAAAGTGAACTTGAGCTAGAACAGACATCTGCAATTGAAATTCAGACATCATGAACACTTATTGTGCAAGTGGTGTAAATGACAGACACTTCAGGATGCAGTTTTTCTCTTATAAAAATGTGAAATAAGTTTGTCATTGATTTTCTTGGCAGCAGGACGCAATCCTAAAACAACAACCCTAAAATAAAGTCAATAATGCTCAGACTAATGTTCTTAGATTCTGCTCCCAAAATAATCCATTGCTACAACACTTGTTTTCCCGTTTCTCTCTGGTTTCTCTCTGAACAAGGAGGCTTAAAAGGGATCATTGCAGGTCCCCACGAGGGCTCTGCTGGTTATTGCACTGGTTTAAGTGTTACTCACCCGAGAGCAGAACGTGTCACATTCTCTGTCACGACACTCTGTCATCTGAAGCCCTGTAACATCATCCCTCACACCGGTGCAAGAGCATTCCCTGCATCCATCTTCCCAGGTCATTCCAACAGGATAGACTATGTTGTTGTGCACACACACCTATTAAATGCAATAATTAATACATAAAAGAGCACACTGCTGGCTCCAAAAGGCTGAATTTTAAGGTGTGAGACCAACCATAAACTTTACGGAATATTTTGAACCCCTTAGAAATGCTACAGATCTTAAAACTGTGGTCATTCTGTTGAGGAAAGGAAAAATAAATGCAAGCAAAGATACTGTTTTATACAGAATAAATTGCAGAGTTATATCTGCAGTCGGTGGGGTTGCCCAGGGTCTGACTCAGTTTCCCTGTATCATGTGATGCAATATTTAGGGATAATAAGCAGCGAGTCCTGCAGAAGGAGCCTTGCACGCAAAACTTTTTCCAGCTAAACCATCTGATCTGAAGAGATCATACTTGGAGCTAAAAGCTTTCATCCTTTTGTATCCTCAAGCCATCACAGCTACCACAAAAGCAGAGCCATCCCCTCTATTGAACTTCCTATTAGTAAATTTTACAGCTTGGTATTAAAGAGAGAACATCATTTATTTTTATAGATAGAGCAAGCAAGTCCCAGAGACATAAAATGAATTATGCAAGGTCATTAACTCCTTAGAAATGGACAATAAAAGGTAGATCTCCTGAGCTACAAGACAACATAACCTGTGTTAAGGTTTAATGAAAAAGTTAAATTGCCCTGCAACCTCCCCTCTAAGCAATTTTATCTTAAAGGTTAACAAAATAGAACAACTTAATAAAAGGTTGGCAAAATAAGAAAAATATACCCTAGTGAAGCTTGAGCAGAGTCAGGTATTAATTTGGAAAAGCTTAAAAGTGGCAATATAGTTCTTAAAAGATACAACACCTTCTCAGGCAGAGACAAAGGTAATCAATGAGCATAAAGAATTTTAGGTCTAAGGTGTACCAAATATGTCAATAAATTTAGTATGGGATTGGAAGAATATATAGTAACTGTAGTGGCTCCAAAGTATGTATACCTGTTATCTGAAAACAAACTAAAGATCACCTCTGAAATTCCTGAGGTTTGAGAAATCTTTAAGTTTGAAACGTTTTTATCATCTCAAAGTTAGAAAAACTGGACTGGTTATGTCAGAATAAACTACTGTAATAAAAGAAGCAACAGCATGAAGTAATAGAGTGTTTCTTTCAGGCACTTGTAAATTAAAAATGCCCTGGTGTCATTTTCCAGCAGTCTCATTGGGGGTTTATGATTCTTTTATCAAAATGTAAAATACATTTGTCACTGATTTTCTTGGCAGCAGGATGCAATCCTAAAACAATAATCCTAAAATAAAGTCAATAATGCTCAGACTAATGCTTAGATTCTGTTCCCAAGATAATTCATTGCTACAACACTTATTTTTCTACTTTTCTCTGTTTCTCTCTAAACAAGCAGGCTGCCTGCTTGCTCTGGTGCTGCCACTCCATGTGGAAAATACACTCTCATCCATGGAAAAGACATTTCACTTCCCTTACCCGGTCTGGAATGCAGGTGGTGGATACACAACCGCAGTCATTGGTGAGAGACTGGGAGAGATACCCCAGAGGGCAGCTCACTGTGGAGTTCCTACAGCTGCAGGTACACTCATATTTATCACAGCACTCGGTCTTGACCACAGTCAGCGTCCGATGCGGCGGGCAGGAAAGTCTTGGGATGGAGCTGCACATTTCCCTGTTGCAGGCTGGCAGGAAAAGGTGGGCACCGTGTCAGGCTCACGGATTTTCAGAGTGCTGCCAGCGAACAGGACAGTTCTCTGGCAGCAAGGCATTAATCACTTCCTCAAACTGTTATAAATCTACTTAAAGCCTGAGGAGTTATGCAGATATAAAAGGCTCAGGTTCAGGAACTCAGCAAAGTTCCTGCCCTGCCAAAAAAAATTCTTGCCTCATACACAAACAAGAAGATTTATAAAATAAGCATCAGGGTCAGAGAACACATGTCCAAGAGTAAAGTGTTTCTCTTGTCCTTAATTTGAAAGTGTACTCAAAGTGCCAACAATACACTTCTGCCAAGTCTGGGAAATCATTACATGTCCATTGGCACCAAAATTAAACCTTTCAGAGGGCAAAAAGTAACGCTTAAAGGAAGTTGTCAGTGTTGCTCAAATGCAGCATTCCAGTGTCACTCCCTGCTAGGAAAAATGATCTTACCACATGTGTAATTTGGTCTGCATTCTCCAGGGTTGGTCAGGGCAAGCTGCAGGCCAAACTCACAGACAGGGGCAGGAGGCAAATCACAGGAAACCAGGTCACACGCTGAGAACAGAAATTCAGAGAGTGGTTAAAACCACGCCTAGTTAGTCCTCAAGAAAAGACACACACATATGCACATCCCCATTAAACTCACACTCAATTGCTGTCTTAAAATACGAAGTACATTAAGAGTTCAACAGGTCAGAGTTTGTTTTCAAAATAGCTTAGAGAAGAGTTCAAGCTCGGGTTATGGGGATTAAGGTTCTAATGTTATATTTAATGGGCAAATATAGACCATGCAGAAATAAATGCTTGAGAAAAAAAAACATTCTAATGTCATTTAGACAAAAACAAATTGCTCCATTCCCTTCCTCATCTATTACAGAAGAAGGGACGAAGTTGTAAGTGAAGGGAGACTCATATCCTTAAGAGCTGTTTTGTTTTCCACACAGATGATTGTACAGTCATTCAATGGTATCAAAACTGCAGCACTGAATTAAATAATTTTTTGAAAAAGGGACTGTATACCTTAGAAATATCTCGTAAAAGTACAGACCAAGAAAATTCCAAGAGTTTACAAGAACCTACCACACTCGTACTCAGGGCAGCACTGGCCAGGGCCCCTGCGCAGACGAGTGACTTCACACGGACCACACTGGACAGCTGGAGAAAACATCCATAAAATAAGTTTGGATAAGAACTAGGAAACCAGGAACCAAAACATCAATTCAAGTCCAGTCACAGAGTTAAATGAATTTACGTTTGACAGCTGGGCAGGGTCGAACCGTGCAGTTTATCTTCTTGTTATCGAGACACGTGCAGATCTTGCAGGGCTCGTTGTCAGGAATCCAAGTTTCCATGTGCTGCATGGAAAAAACCCCAACAGAGTGTTAGAAAGAAATCCAGTGTTCTGGTCACTGGTATGTTGGGATGGGAGGATGGGAGTGGGTAAGGGTGAGTAACATTAACCTGGAAAATCAGAAGATTTATGAAGATTTATCTATGAAGGGTTGGTTGCTCTGCTACCAGTAAGAAACTAAGGAGACACATAATTCTGAAATTACTGTAGTGTGCCAGTTTAGCAAAAGATGTAAAGAATGTGTGAATGGGATGAGGAAATACTACTGTTTTAAGTGTGAAAAATGCTCAGATATAAATGCAATTGCAGGCTATTGTGAGTAACAGTGGACTGGTGCAACTACATGCCATGATTGCATGTTCAGTAGTAATAAGGGAAAGAGCATTATTTTGGGAAACACAGAGAAATGTCTGCTTTCCCAAATTAGTAGGACTTCAACACAGAGAAATAAATAGTGTATATTTTTATATTAAGAATATTTGGAGTGTCATCACTTGACTCTCCAGTGGACTGAAGACTGGGAAAGCACTATAGCAACTCTAAAACTGAAAACATCCCTGTGGTGACTACCTGAGGGTAATGAGCACATGCAGAAACCACCAGTAAAGAGAATAATTTTTCAGAAACAGCTCCTTCCCATGAGAAAGGAAATCATTGATTTTAAAGCTGCAGTTATCCACACAGAGCTATGCAGATTTAACACCCATGTGAATAGGGAGGTAAGAATGGAAAGATGCATTATCAGACATTTTAATTTGCACAACCAATCCGGTTCTGGGTGAGAATGTGAGAGTAGGTCAGGATGCCACAAAAAAAAAAAAAAAAGGTGTCATCTGGGAAACTCTGGAGCATGGTTTAAAACTAGCAGTCTGCTGAGCCCTTTAGAGATAAGAAGGAAAAAAAAAGACAAATCTAAGTACGCTGCACCTAAACTCAGGGATAGTTACATGTTTTAAGCTAATCTGTGTGAGTGTTGGGACTGAGAATCCCATAACCCCAAACACAATCTAGGGTAGAAAAGAACAGCGTTATGAACACTGGGGGAAAAGAAGGAGGTTAAGGAAATCCTAACCCAAGTGCCTGGTGTATTGCTCACAAAGCTAAGTCTGCAATGATGGAGAGGCAAAATGGCTGCATGAGCTGATCCTCCCCTGTCCTCTACCTCCCCAAAAATCTCATTAAGAATCCAAAGCACATAAAACACTGCAATTTAAGTCCTTTCTCCTTCAAATCCTATAACAAAAATGTGGATTGAAGAGGATTGACTGATGTAGGTGCAAACTCCGAGAGCTGAGTAGCTGGGGGTGAAGAGGAACCACCTCTGTTACTTGGAACAGGGGACACAGGGAAGAGTTTGGAACAGGGGACACACCCACTGTGTGATACTGGAACCAACAGTGTCTTTCACTGCACTCTGGTACCCAGCACCCAGAGCTTTTCCCAGTCCCATACTGCCAGAGAGGGCTGCCTTAATTGAGCAAAGTGGATTTTCAGTAAAACTAAAAGGATGAATTTCATTGAAGGAATAATTGTCCTCAAAAAAAAAAAAACAAACAAAAAACCAAAAAAAAACACCCAATATATATATAGACAAATACCACTTGACATAAGATTGACTTGGTCTCACTGTTCCCCATCAACCACTGGAAATATTTTATACATTAGTTGGAAAGGACCCACAAGGAACATAGAGTCCAGCTCGACACCCCAGCAACACCTGTACCTGAGAGCATTGTCCAAACGCTCCTGGAGCTCTGGCAGCCTTGGGGCCGTGACCATTCCCTGGGGAGCCTGTTCAGTGCCCCACCACCCTCTGGGGGAAGAACCTTTTCCTGATATTCACCCTAAACTTCCCCTGACACAGCTCCAGCCATTCCCTCAGGTCCTGCCCCTGGTCACAGGGAGAAGAGTTGGATTCCTGTTCCTCCACTGCCCCTCATGAGGATTTCAGTGAGCTTTGCAAAGACAATACAACACATAATAAGTAAAGGATTCAGATTTATGATTAAATTGTCATTACTCATAAAAGTCTGCTGAATGGAGATGTTTATCTTGGTAAATATTCACTTATAAGTGCCATCACTCCTCCTCTCTTTCCTCTAGACCTCCCTCCACATGGAATTGTCATGCCTTGCCAGGTCTGTACAGTCCCAGCTGTGATCTTTATATCCAGTCCCAGCCAATTTCACATTAGGGGAGCTATGGGGCTGACAGCCAGCAGGTTAGGAGGAACTGAGCTACAGAATAAAGTATCCAAAGGGAAAACAGATTTACTTGCAAAGGTGAGAACTCCAACCAGTGCCAGAGGTTGCTGTGCATGTAGTTACCTGATAGTGCGTGCCATCCTCACTGACACACTGAGTGCAGACTTCTTCACTAACACAGCTGTCACCGAAAATCACCTTTCCCTCTGGGCAGAAGCAACCTTCCGTGGGATAATCCTTGCAGACACTGACTTTGGTATTATTCTCACAGCTCTTCACACAGGCTGTGTGGCAGTGGTTGTATGTCAGATATGGGGCACATTTCATTGCTGAGGAAGACAGAGAAGAAAACACCACCTTTATCTAAAGAGATCTAAAGAAATGCAGATCAATCTTTCCACTCAAGCTTTCTTTAGAATTCTTTCAATTTTAGAAAGCCATCACCCAATGAATGGATCTGGTCCCTTGCAGCAGAAATCAGCAAACCACGTTTTCAGGCCACATGAATCAGCAGCAACACATGAATTACCCCAATAATGACACAATGGTTTAGATGAGTGTTCACTCATCAAATTTCATTTCCAACACTGGGCCACAGACATAAGAATTTAGAACCTCATGTGTATGGTAACAGTGCATGGTTAAGAGGCAGCCCGGACAGACTAAAGCATTGAAGAAAGATTCTTTTTTTTTTTTTCAACTTCATAGGCTTCAGTGTTCCCATACAACTAAAGAAAGCTAACAAACAGAACATTTTGGTGCTTCAAAGCTGAACCTGCTGGATTTCTGTATCTTTTTAACTGAATTGCCTCATTAACAGAATTAACTGAATCAAGGTAAATTGCATAGCCCTGTAAGCCAAGAGAAATTTTTTACTGATGTGTCCACAAACCTGAGCATATTGTCTCTAAAAGCAAATACAAAATTAGGGCTACACCGATTCAAAAAAATTATGGACACAGCTTCCATATTATGTATTCCCTTAAGTCTATTTTTCTCTACAGCTTCAATTAGAAAAAGTGTTTCTTATTTCCCCGTCTGTGATTGCTGTGAGGTTTATAAAGCTTTCTTTCAGTCCCCTGACAAAAAAAAACTGAAAGAAAACCCGAGCTCCCAAACAAACAAACAAACAAACAAACAAGAAAACATTCATCAGCTGAACTGTCTACACACACCCTTCTTAGCAGCCAACGGAGACAGAAAATAAATGTCTTTAACATTAACCCCCTCCATGTTAGAGACAATTATTTCATAGAATCATAAAATGGCTTGGTCTGGAAGGGATCTTAAAGACCATCTCATTCCAACACCACGCCCTGCCATGGACAGGGGCACCTTCCACTATCCCAGGTTGTTCAGAGCCCCATCCAACCTGGCCTTGGACACTGCCAGGGATGGGGCAGCCTCAGCTTCTCTGGGCAACCTGTGCCAGGGCCTCAGCACCCTCACAGGGAACAATTTCTTCCCAATATCCCATCTAAACCTGCTCTGTTTCAGTGTGAAGCCATTCCCCCTTGTCCTGTCACTCCAGGCCCTTGTCAAGAGTCTCTCTCCATCTTTCCTGTAGCCTCTTCAGGTACTGGAAGGCCACAATGAGGTCACCCCAAAGCCTTCTCTTCCCCAGGCTGAATATATCTGAATTCCAGAGAGTATATTCAACTCCCCCAGGAAGAGCAATCAGGAAGGACTTGTACTTCGTGGAATGCCCCAATATGGCATGACAAAACCCCAAATAAAATTCTACAAGAATGACAGGGATTCAGTGGATTGGGAGGAGGGAAGCAAGGTAAGCCAGAACAGTGCCACTGCTATTAAACGAGTGGGGGTAGAGTGATTAAGCTGTACTATTAAGTCATTAAAGTAACTTGGATAAAGCAAATGTTGACAATTTAAATTTTTGGCAGTTGCACACAGACACCTGCTGGAAGAAAGATGATGATGTTATTGTTAGGACACTTAGGACTTTTATGCAATTAGTGTTAAAATGAGCAACTCTTTGTCTATCCTTTTACAGGTCATATAATCAGATAGGAATTTGAAAACTGCAGAGTTATTAAGGTAATCTGCTGACATCCAGCTTTGGACACTACAATTTGCAAAGTCTGACTTATGCACTGAATTTGGAAAATAGCTGGCAGTGTTCTCCCTCTGCTTTCCAGGACTATACTCCAAACAGATGGTATTTGATAACCTGTGATCCTGGAAAGATATTCCAAATATTAACTGGAGGTTCAGGCCAAATTCACATTGACGTTCTTGAATTCCTATCTAATCATTCCTTCAGTCTGAGTTTAAAACATGAAAAAAAGCATTTGTTTTACACGTTTTTTTGGTGTCATGCCTTTAGGATGCTGGTTATCCAGTTCTGAAATGAAAAGTATCCAGAGAAAGAAAGCAAAGCAACAAGAAACAACTCAACTACAGAGGCAGGAGGTGAGAAAACCAACTGGGACATCGAGACACTCTGTGAGGAGGTAGCTGGGAAAGAAAGAGCCTACACACATCCACATCTAAGGCACTTGACTAAACCAGAAACACTAAGGGAATATCTGAATGTCTGCAACCATCACTGCAGAAAGGTTGACAGGAGAAGGTGTAGAATAAGCCACCTCAAGAGCTATTTATTTGTACTTAATGATACCTTGCATTTTTGGCAGATCTTTAGGTATGCCTCCTAATACGGCTTTCAGGAGAAATGGGAACAAAAAAAAAAAGGAAAAAAAAGACAAGAAGAGAAAGTAGAACTACTCGTCTATGAGAATTTAGGAGAGAAGATATACAGAGTAACAGCTGCCTGAATTTGGAACTAGCATGAGTGTCCTGCTTGCCTTGGGTGGGTTCTGGGTAATGTGCCAGACTCACATCCTGATACATCCTTCCCACAGCACAAACTTTTCACCTCCAAAACACGAACAAAACCCAGGCAGAAGGAGAACCAGATTTGCAAAGCAAATTACAGCTGGTTCAGTCAGCCTAGATGGCATATCCTGGCAAGAAATGACACCACAAAGAGAAGCCATTTCCCCATTTTTCCCTGTAGCAGAAACTTAAAATCACACTGGCTCCTCCACCACATTCTCAAAAGCTTCAGCTTTGATGGAAATGGGAGGAATTTGTGAAACTGTTAGGAAGAAAAGTCTTATTTTGTGCCAGGTATGACAGTGACGGGCTGGGAAGCAGTTCCACTAGTCCAAAGTATGAGTTTCTCTGTCTACCTCAGGCCTTCCAATGTCTGTATCAAAGCAATGATACCTGCTGCTAAAACAGCCTGGCAGACTCTCAGCCCAAACCTGGCACCACAAAGGTTCAGTGGCTGCAGAGTCAGGTATTGCCACATAGCTGTGGGTACCTACTCACAGTACCTTTATTCCTCTCTAGCCTGGATTATTACCAGTTAGTTTACCAACACTTCTTTCATAATATTCAACTTAGTGGGTGACAAATCAGTTATGAGATCTGCAATACGACTTGTACAATAAACTTGATCTGGAACTTCTGCTCTATTAAATAGCATTCAAAAAATTAATATTACACTGATGAGATGTCCCAAAGCAGGGCAATTTCTGTATCAGTTTTAGCACAGAGCAAAACTCTTACGGCAAAGCTCGGGTGTTCTCCAGTCTACACAGACGCCGTACTCCCTGCAGATGTGAGCGTAGGAAGTGATCATCTCACAGGCTTCCTCCTCGTAGCAGCTGCTCTCCATGCAGGCCTCATACAACATGTTGGGGGCGATGATCCTGTGGCACTCGGCAAAGCGGTCCGAGAGCAGGAGGTGGCAGTGGCTGGGCACACGCTTGGAGCACCTGTCCTCCCTCCGGCTCTCACAGACCTTCCCTGGCTCTGTCACTGTCCAGTCCTGGATGAACACACTGCTGTCAGCAGTGACAGAGCCATTGCGCAGCGTGAAGTCATTGATGTGGTTCTGGTCACACAGCCCTGGCAGGGTGAGTAAAAGGAAAAGAAAAATCTCTGAATAATCAGCAGTAAAATAAACCTAGAAAAAAACAGGTATGAGAGGGATGACGCTGGCTGGGGCAGCTCAAGGAATTCATTATATTCCTTATAGCTGTTGTCAATAGAGGCATAAACACCCTGGATCTTGTCTCCCATTTCCTCACTAAAGGAGGTGCAGGTTATGCCACAGAGGTGGTATCACTGTGTAGATTACACCACTGAGGATATCGTAGAATTAACTCGCCCAGGTAGCAGTTCCCCTCTCAAATTTTTCACCTTCACTGCAAGCATATTTCTCACATAAATGTATTTCTAAGAATCTAAAATTAAACCCTCATCAAAAAAAAAAAAAGCACAAATCTCCTTGAAAAGATAACTTGAAGGAAGAAAAACCAGAGAGCTGGCTCTTCTGTTCTTTCTAAGGTATTACTAGACATAAGTGAGCTGTTACATTGGTGATCAGAGTAGAAAAACCCACAGAGATTTGCAATATACCCCCAAAAATGTGGGACCAGTTCACCCAGAAAATTTACAGATTTGGAGATTCACAAATAGCAATAAAATAAATACAATTTCAAGCCCAAGCAGGAAGCTGTTAAAAGTACTAACTTTCTAACTTACCACAAAGCCCTTTTGTTCCTGAAGAAAAGCTCTTTGAATTAAGTTTAAGAATAAATTCATTGTTTCTTGGAGTAAATGTGAGATTATGTCCAAGAAGGGAGAACCTGATTTCATGCATTATTTCTCCATAGGCAGTGATTTCAAACAAGCGGCTGGAATAGGGGATAAGAACCCTTTCACCATTAACAGTCACCTGTTTAAAACAAAAAGGTGAGGTTGTCACATCAGTTCTAGCAAGCAGTTAAAAATCAACCCAATTTTAAAGTCGAAGCACATTTTGACTTGACAAATACCTGAAGATCCCACTGAATCTGGACATTAGAATCAATTTTGCCAGCTGAAGGTTTCTATTGAGTCTAAAAACACACAGAAATACTTTACTTTTATCCTGTGAATTACATGAACAACTCTTTCAACATTTTTCTATATAAGTGCACTCTTTGAGCATCACATGTTTACAGACTAACAGCCTCATGCTGTGAGGTTCAAATGCTGCCTCAGTGGAAGCCAAGGCTGTCCAGCACCATGCAGAACCTGGTGCAGGTGTTTTTGTCCATCCAATTTTGATACACGAGTCAGAAGAGATAATTTTGGCAGGTTAACCAACTCCTGCATATCTGAGCACCCAGAGGCTGAAAAATGGGTTGAGTTTGAATATTCTCTGCCTATAAAACAGATGTCATGCATACTAAGCTGCTCTTTCTTCTCATGCTGAGGTCCAGTTGCACACAAGGTGACAAGCAACTCCTTAGACCTTCAGCTGGCCAGTCAGGCACAGCTCTGTGAGGAACAAAGCGCTCTGCCATGGACCAAACAAAGCGTGAAGGATCTCTGCTAAAAGAGGAAAATCAGAGTGCAGTATGTCCTGTCTGTAATCCTGTCTTTCTGGCAGAAGTGTCAGGGAGACACTGCCAAATCCCTTGATCTTGACATTGGCACACCAGCACAACGGGGAGAACAAGAGGAGAAATGTGTCTGGCTCGTTACATGAACACTGATTGTATCATGAAATGGAGAAGAGATGTTAAAAATAGGCTGAAACTGGATAAAGGGAACAAATTTGTCCCCATAACCTGAATTCTGCAGCATGAGCAGACAACGCACAGATGAATTCATGGGTTTTGCTTACTGCCATGTCACTGAAGAGCTGCACTGCCACACCACGATGCTTCACTTGGATGGAGTCCATGCAGTTCATCCTGGGTGCTGCTGTGCATGGCCTTTCATGGAGCAGGACTTCAACATCGTGGTGCAAGTCTTGAAACAAGGTGTAGGAGCAGTTGCCAGTCAGCTTAAAGTTCAACCCATCAAAAGTGACAATATGTTGAGATGAACTTCCTATACAGACACCTGAAAATAAACAACAACAAAAAACCCATGTAAGCATTTGCTTTTAAATGTTACTACTTCTTCACAACTGTTGTGGGCATGGGGAACCAATTAATTGTGAAAGAGAGAAAGGTAATTAACTGCAAATGCTGCAGCAAATCATTGACAAGAAACTTTGGTAAATACTTCATCACATGTGGAGGTTTTTTGCAATATCTTTGTCTGGGAACAATAAGTGTTATACAAGATTTGAATAAAATTGTAGAAAATCCCTTTGCCTGAAACTTATTCACATTGAATATGATCTAGTAATAGATTTTGTGTAAAAATAAAATGGGGAAAACCCCTTTCCTGTTTGTAGAAAGACTGTAACACACTGTTCAACCTTTGCATTGCATTATATTCTGTACAGTGTTACATTTTATTCCAAATAACACTATTTCCCCCTTATCAAACACATCACAAGTTGATACCCAGGGATTTGTTTTTCAGACTGGAAACAGGAAAACTGCAGAGAAATAAAATGCACAGGATAAACCAATGGCCAGCTGACAGCTCAGTGTCCTAGTCATTGGGTTATAAACATTTCCTTGTCTTCAAAAACTGGAAAACAAGGAAGATTATAATCCCAGAAGAACCAAAACAAAACCTGATGACTCTGGCTCACATGTTTCCAAATCTCTTGCTTAAAGGATAATAAGGACAATAAAAGCAATGCCAGCAAAACATGTAACAAGGAAAACTATCGCTGTTAATAATTCAGTACTTTGCTTCTAGATGAGAGCTGAGAATAATCTGTTTCCTGTTCAATGACCTTCAAATTTAATTTCCCAGGAAAAACAGCAATCAAAGAGAGGGAGCAAGGGAGGGCTCCCTTTGGAGCACTGGAGCATCTTCAGATATTTTACTGTAACTGCTTATAAAGTTCATGTATAAATAACAATTAAACGAGTTGGCAATAAAACCATGTTTCTCAATCTTTACTTATTCATGGACATAAAATAAATTAAGGATAATGTAAATCCTTTTAAATTTCTCATAAGTTTCTGTAGTACAAAACGCACTAATGTGATCCATTTCAAAGTAGTCCAAGAGCACACAACAGCCATGAATCACATTGCAAATCATGCTGCTGTAAAATCTGTAACTAGTTCAGCAAGCAAGCACCCTTGCAGTGTAACTCCTGAACCATTCTCTGAACTCAGATGACCTAAGAACACTTTTACACGGACTTCCTGTTTGCAGAAGCATTTGTCACATCACCCACACTGTCAAGCCATGGCTGGAAATTGTATTTTAGCTCCCTAAATGAGTGAATCGTGAGTCAATTTAGCAGCATTTTCACGGGTGAAGGAGGCCTAACCACCCTCCTTCCATAACAAGAGAGATGCTGCCTCACACTGAGCTCCTACTCAGCACCTCCTCTGTCATGCCCATCTCTGCTTTTCTGATTGCTGTGAGTTTTGTGTCACACAGCATCAGAATCAACCTTTCCAGCTGCTACAGATGTTGCTTCAGCTGGCACAGAATCACCCTGGTTGTACTGAGCAATCATTAAAAGAAGAGGACTTGACCCATGGGGTTTTTTAATCAGCGGGGCAGGGCAGGGAGAGGGAGTTGGGGATTTTTTATTCCCTCCTTCTATAACATGAAAACTTTTTACTTTTCCCTCACAAGTTGTACTACCTTTGGAATAAAAATATTTGGTATTGTGGCTCATTAAATTCATAAAGAAATAAACAGTTCTTAGCTCATCTTAAACAACTCCAGTGAACTACAGGGCTTTTCATGACAATCAGCTAATGGTATGAAAGGTTATTTTCATTTCATCCTTTCAGAAGGTTTTTTATGAAGGTACGTCTTGCATGCCAAAAGTAATGCCCTCATGTTGCTATTTATGTGTTTAGGATCAAGAAATTTAATAAAGATGCGTTTCTTATGGGTAGCTATCACTAAGACTATCTTTTAAACATTATAAAATACTTACGGCTATCCAACTAAAATATTTCTACTTTTTCAAAATGCTTGTAGCAAACCAGAAATGTTAGATTTGAAGGGTTTAGATCATCAAATACACTTTCAGGAAATGCCAAAACTCGGGGCGTAAAAAAATTTTCTATGTCTAAGAGTTCAGGGATCAAAATCCAGCTACAAGCTTTGGTATTTCAAGCAGTGGTTGGAAGAAAGTGTTCTTAAATCAGCCAGCTCAGCAAAGGACACTTTAAATTGAGATTATATGTCATGAAGAGGAGGTGTGTATATATATATATGGTTCTGATCTACTTTTAAGAAGTAAGCATATCAATTTAGATTTAAACCCACTTATTTTTTAATAAAAGGTTCACCAGCCTCAGGGCTTCATCCCTCTAAATCTGTAAATGTGAGTGGATGCACCTAATTCCTGTTCCTGTTATCCCAGCCAAGGCACCAATCACACAGTGTTCAGCTTTCTGCTCAACCACTTAGTGTGAGGTTATCTGGAGGCAGGGAGAATTTTTTCTTGATGTTTCTGTACTACACTTGTTGACTGAGCGCAGGCCAAACCCTCAAGCCCCGAGATGGACCAAGAATACATCATTTGCTTACGGCTTGCCGAGATAAATTCCTGTTTTCTTCCATACATCCTCCTTCCCAGCTCACACAGCTTTGGGAATTGAGTGTGACATTCCCTGATAAAACACTGTTGCTCTGCTAATGCAAAAAATAAGCTCAGAGTGGTCCTGAACTTGCAAGTAGCATTAGGCATCCCGGCAACCACGAGGCTCTCACGCTCCTAATTATTTGTTTAAATTGCTGTACAACAATTAAACAGCAATTCCTCCCACCCTGGTCACCTTTGACGTGTTTAGTGGCTGAGAAGCTCCACTCAGCATTACATTTGTGGTCAAACATTTCAGGTGATGGGGAGGGAGAGGCACACATGGGCATATACTCACATGGGCACATCCAGCGGCAGCCGCAAGTTTCCTCCACCTTAACAGCAGGAAGGTTGCTGTGACATGCAGGCTTTGGCATCTTCTCACAGTTGATGTGGTGGCTCTCCAGAATTGTGTAATCTCCTGGGAAGCACGTTACAGTGTGGCATTGGTCTGGTAATGTCCATTTATCACCAGGCTAGGGAGGGAAACACAAATGTGCAACAATTTAAACCCAAAATGCAAAGCTTGGCTGGTGTCACGGAATTACAGCCAGCAAGTGAAGTGACCCTGACAGCAGTGCTACTCACATTAGCCTTGGAAAAATAAATAATGGAATGCAGTGTATTAAGGACTTCTTGAGGATGAGAAAGTTTAAATTAGAAACACTAAAAAGCAGGCTGAAATTCCAAGCTAAAGATAATAGTCTACAATAGGAGATATTTTGTTCCAATCACCTATGGTTAGCTTAACCCTCCTACAAGATGCATGGAGAGCAGAGTTAACAAAGAATTGCCCTCAGCTTCTCTTTAAATTTCAAATCCTTTAGTTTTCATAAGCCACAGATGGTCAGAGCACAGCAGGAATTAATATTTGTTCCAAACTAGGAAAGCGTGGAATATTGTGGTTATTTTATCAATGACTCTGAAACTTTAAAACAGCTCCTTTCTTCCCGAAGGGGAATTGTTCCTTTACCAGATCAATGTTATTAGATGTACATAGTGGATTTCTAGAGCTAAAGAATTAAATGTAAAATATATTTCTGTTTCTAAAGGACAGTCTGAATTCTAAGGCACCAGGATTATGTACTAATAAATGACAGAGAAATAGAGGTGGCCACAATCTGGAGTGTCTCAAGATTCCTGTCTGCAAAAAGCTGAGCTCTTTGGCCCCAATCCTGCAGAGCTCTAAAGTCCATAAGTAGGCTGAATGAGTTCTAAAACAGTGTTCATCCTGAGGTGTGCATTCCCAGGAATACCCCCAAGTGTGGGAAACAGCACTTCGCAGAGCTCTCTCTGCAGAGATGAGTCCAGAAACACCAGTACAAGTGAGACGGTGCTTCTGTGAGCTGGGTAATATTTCCTCACATTTACAAGCAGAAACGTGGGGAAGAAAAGAGAATTGATACTGGGCATGGCCATCTCCCATCTTGTTCTTCTCAGTTTAACCATCATTCCCATAAAAGAGAAGAAAAAAGGGATAAAATACCTAGGTAACAACAAAATGCGCAGATGATTCTTGTCATTATGAAAATATTTCTCTGTATCTCTGAGCTACGGGATACTGTCAAGTCTAAACAAGAGCTGGCAGATTTGCAGCCACAAAAAGTTACATATTAAATACAAGTTAATTTACTGGACTTGTTTTATACGTTTCAGGACTTTGAGAAGGCAACTGGAAGTCACTTAATGCTTTTTTCAGGCTTGTGAGCCTAAAGGAAGCTGTGAAAAAGTAACAAGAGGAGCTTTAAGGATGGCAAAAGTATTTATATAGGAAGAGATAGAATGTTTTTTAATTACAGTTGTCTCTCCTACAACTCACTGAAAGTGGAGCACCTGGAAGGGTACATATACAGCTGTGCAAGTCTGGCTTCCATACATATTTAATTGGTCTTATTTCACTCTTTAACAGGACATTTATTAGAAAACATCTAGGAGCTGGACAAGAAAAGCAAAGCACAACACATTAAAACAATTTTTTAATAGTTGAGGGATAAAAAAGCCCCAAGAATCCCGGTGCAGAGGAAAATACAGGGACTCTGAAGACAAAGAAAGCCTAAATCCCAATTGATATGAAACTGTAGGAGCAAAAGCAGGACAGAAAGGAAAGCAAAATCAGGGTTTCAAAGCTGTGAAGGATAAGTCTGCCAGGACACTTCAGGAAGTCTCAGACTTCCTCTCTGAGGGAGCTCTGAACCTACAGACCTGGACGTGCACACTCTGTGTCTTGCTGTGCATCTGCCAGAGAGAGACCCACACACCTCAACAGCTCCCTTGGCTGTTATCTCTTAGTTTAGATTTGGTTATTTGTTTGTTTATCTGTTCTTTAAACCAAGAGCTGAACAATCCTAGAAAAGCCATGGTAATAGCTTAGGAATGTGGGTTTTGCCACCTTGAACAGCCTAGAAATGCAGATTGCTCTACAGTTCACTTCATGAGGAAATACTACTATCATAAGACAAAAACCTACATTTTTATTATCACCTTTATGCCTGCTTATAAACTTCAAAACAAGACTAACGATGAAAATTAACTACATTTAAAAAACCACTTAATTTATCATAATTGTTCTGATATTCTGTCAGCTGGCAAATTAAAACATGAAACCAGTGGTTCTTTAGACAGCCTATGTTCGGCACTCCTGCAACTCCTTGCCACTAGACCTGATCTGTACTAAAAACTTCCAAGGATTCAAAAAATGGCTGAACAAATTCACAGAGGACAAAACTATCCAGCGCTACCAAACACAAAAAGGTGTCACTTGCAGCTCAGGGTGTCCCTGAGTAACAAATTGTTCATGGCTAGGACAGTTCAGGGAATTTTTATACATATTTATTAACATTCCTTCCCTGGCTTCTATTTTTGGCCACACAACACAGGAGGTTGGATGGATTTTTGGCCTGACCCAGCACATTTGATCTGCTGTCCGTCTGCTACTAACAGTGACCTTAATCACGAATATTCCTTCTACAGTCACTTCCAGGGTAGGGGTAATAACAAAGCAAACCAAGAAAAAGTAACAAATCATATTATTCCCAATGCTGACAGGATTTAGGCTGAGATTTTTGATCCTGAGAACTCGGATTTCCTCGCAAACTGCAAGAGATCTGTTCCCACAATCTCCAGGTGCGTGACAGACATCCCGCTTGGGGAGCTGAGCCTCCTGCAAGAATTCTTGGAGCAGCGTCTGAAAGATTATGAATCCGATATAAAAGCCTGTGTTTTCTGAATCGCGGAAGGAAGAGCCTTGATTCTTCCTCCCTGTGGATTTGTGGGCTGTGCTGGAAGAGGGGAACAGAACAGTGGCACCTTAGAGCCAGTGAGGCAGCAGAGGATGCTGTACCACAGAGGCAGGAACTTCCACAGTGTCCTGTAGGCCCCACGGGGTGCTCCAGAAGGCTGTGGCCTCACAGTGCCTTCTAACACCTATTTTTCGTGGCTGACAGAAGAGGCAACTCAAAATCCCCCTAAAGGCTGCCATTTGAAAGTGTGGTTCATTTTTATATGGACTGGTGCCCAGCCCGTTTCCTTCTAAAAGCATTTTAGCCAGAACAGAAATTGTGCTTTAAGTTTATCACCCCCAAAAATGAAACCTGACATGTCTGAAATTCAAGTTTAGCCTTCCCAGCACTTATCTACACATCCCCGTGTCTGCTTCTAGGAGCCCAGAGGCCTGGACACGTGCAGTTCAAACTGAAGACAAGAATCTGATTATTTTTTTGTTTTAATAAAGAAAGTGTTTCATGTTTAGTTTTTGTTTGTTGGGGGTTTTTTCTCTTAATTAAGCTGTCAGCCTCAAAGCCATCAGATTATGCTTAGTGCACGATTTAGCTAAAGCCTTTCTGTGTTCTGGCCAGCTGATTGAGACCAACCATGTAAGGCAGCTTTGATATATTTCCTGTGTTTAGATAATTCATATTCATTTATTAGCCACATCCTTCCTCACAGTCATGTCTTCACAAGGGAAAAATCCAAGGAATATTTTTAATGTACTAGAAATTCAAGATAAATCCTAGAGTAGAACTCATAACTGATCCCTACTAGAAAACATGCCACAAGCTTATGCTAATATTTTTAAATGCGTGAAGTATCATATACTCTCAAAACCCTTGGCATTTTACCTGAGATGAAGAACCTGAATGATTTATAACATCTGGAACATCACTTTCTTAGAGTGGGATCACTTTTGAGAGATCAGACAAGTTTACTAACATTTCTGAGCATTTTCTCAGGATTAATAAGAACTTTTGCACAAACAAACTCCAAGAAACTTGATTCCATTGCTAAAGAGACTATTTTCCCTAGAGACACAACTATCACACAATAATTATCTTCCTGTAAAATTGTCATAGGGACGAGGGATTTGTAATTTTAGCACAAGGACAAGGGCTGGACAATGACACTGGCCCTGCACATGCACCTTTATTTTGGCCATGTGTAGCTGTCCCAGAAGTCCTCTCACCACGAGATGGAAATACATTTTTTGTTGTCAGGGAAGACAAACACTGTCACAGCTTTTGGTTCTGCACTGACTTCAATAACATTCAACACTCTGCAAGATGAGGCGTTGTTAGAGGAAGCCTCCTCTGTGTGCAAAGTTATCCCACCAGTTCAAAAGCCAACATTTTCCTCCTCCAAAAGAATCCTTAATATTGTCCCACCCTTTTTGTTTCAGGTTATCTGTGAAGATAATCATGTTCTTGCACAAACTTTGCAACTTAAAAGCCAGATGGCCAACCCAGGCAATGCACTTACTTTCTTCTTGTTTCCATCCTCATCTATGCATTCTCTGACGGGGTCTGAAAGAGAAGCAGACATTTTTTAGTCATCCCACTCCCTTATCCAGCCTTTTCAGTGGTGGTCACCAAAATATAGATTGCTTACTTAAAATCTTGATTTAAGCTGTGAGAAGTTTGTGGGGTCTCTTGCTAGCGTGTGTGAATTCCTACCTGAAGGCTGCAGGCATTTGTCCAGAGTGTACCAGAACAAGTCACAAAAGGCATAAACAATGACAGTGGTCCCAAAATACTCCGTGAGCAATAACCGGGCTGCAATTCTACAGCACTCCTTGAACAGATACAGCTCTGCTCAGATGGTACTTAAAGGATGAACATGGCTTTGGCTTTGAGGCAGAGTCCAGTCTGACCTCAGAATCTTGTGATCTATTGAGAATATTCCTGGGAATTGGCAGATAATGAGAATTTCCACACCCACACTTATTAAATGTAGGGAGATCAATATAGCATATCTATGCAAATAGCTGCAATGAAAACATTCAAATTCAGTTTCCTTACACTCAGGCATGACTGTGATGAGCATTTTTTTCATCGAATCAATTAAATGGTGACAGAGTACCCACTGAACTGCAGTTTCTACGTTTGTGTGCTCTCACTACACACCTAAAGATATTTTGGAAGCAATTTCATATTTCTACTATGGCATAACAAAGTCTCTAGGATATTAAAATCCTGACTAGCAAACTCTTTGTAGAATACTAGACTATGCTATCCTATGTACACTCTTTGCTCTGTCTTTTCCAGGATAAGTAATGTATTTTGAAATCATTTAGGAACTCTTTTAAATCTTTTTTTAATGGTATTATTTTTGGTACACTTCCACACAAAAGGCAAGACTCCCTCTGCACGAGAAATCCAACTGTATGAGTCTAGAGGGAAAAATGATACTTTACAGATTGTATGAAATTTATATAAAACAAAACAAACAGGAAAAAAAATCCAAACCAAAAATAAATCCCCACCAAAAAAAAAAAGTTTTTCACCCTCTAGCAAAGTCCTTACCATCAGCAAAAGGGAGAGCTAAATTTCTCAGATTTTTAGGTGTTGAAGGTGTCTATAGTTCAAGGTTTTTTGAGCTGTTGGAAAAGCTTTCATAAAATATACAAAGTTTTCACCTCTAGTACTGATATGTTATAGCACAGATTGCAATAAGAAAATAGTTACTGGTTCCAAATTCCTGCTCCCCATCCTATATCTTGGATCAATGTAATTTACAGCAAGAAGAATCACATATTTTACAGTGTGAAGAGAGGAAATGCATCTTTAAAAGCTTATTTTAAAAGAGAGGAAAGAAAATGGCAGCTGTTTAAATCTAGAAAATGGCAGCTGTTTGATGCTCTGGAGAGATTTTAAAATGCCAGAAGTGATCCCCGGTGGAGGCTGATGGGATATCTCCAAGCTGGGCTGTGAACACTCTGCAACTTCCTCATTCTCAGAGGTCCTTGGCTCTGCAAAAAAGCCCATTTATTGTAGTGGAGATGTAACTAAGCCCTCGTAATGCTGGCAAAAACCTGTGCAATGACTAACACCATGAGGCAGTGGCTTGTGGTGAGAACGTGTGGATGTTACTGTAACAGGAATAACAACAACAAGATGAGGGATAAACATCTATATCCACACAGGCCAAGGAGGCAAAAGAAGTAAAATCCTGGGCAGTGTCAAAGCAAGGTTCTCAGAGGAGGAGTGTTGTCATCTACAAATAAATGAATGCTTGTTTAAAACATTTTACACTTTTTTCCCCCAGTATTTGTTTCCCTGGGAAAGCTAATTCTTTATTATTTTTCTTCTTGCCTTTTATTTTGGCTGAACTTTCTGTAGACATACACATAACAATGTCTGAAAAACACATAACTTGGAAACTTTACTCACAACATTTCTGAAAGATGCCTCATTAATTCATGACAACTTCAACTTTCCTGGTGTCCTTCAGTTACTGACCAGTCCTGAGTACTGATTACCAAGATTTTTATCAAGATTGATTTTTATCAAGATGGTAGCTTGAAAATTCAGGCCTAGGCAGTTAAAAACCTTGCTGGAATTGGGCTAATTGGAAGAGCAATGGGATATATGTTGAAAGGGCTCTGATTTTGTTTCACACTTAGTGAAACAAAATTATGGTTGTCAGGGAAACACTAACAAAGGAGCACCTGATTACCTTCTAAAATCAAGAAAAATCATCCTGGCTTTGCATTTCGATTTTTGTGTTACACTCCAGACATGAGGCCACAACTTTTGGACTTACCCATGCACACTTTTTTGATAAATTCACTGTTCAATGTGATCATAGTGGATAAATCTTCAAAATACTGGAGCTTCATTATTCTGTTAGCAGCAGATGGCCCAGCCAAAGTCCTCAGCTGCCCTTCATCATATCCGTTCCCAACACCAACTGGGAACAGGGATACCCCTAAGAAAAGAGAAGGAAAGGTTTGAAACAGGCAAGGCACAGGAGAAAATCATTGCTTATGGGTGTGGAGTGTTCATCCCCGGAAGTATTTAAAGGATGCGGCACTTGGGAGCGTGGTTTAGTGGTGGACTTGGCAGTGCTGGGTTAATGGTTGGACATGACGATCTTAAAGGTCTTTTCCAACCTAAAGATTATATCATTTTTATTTTTTTCATTTGCTTCTGAAAAAAAAAAAAAAGAACTGGGAAAAGTTTTTCTCCAACACTTAAATTTTCATGTGTTATTTGCATCATTCCCCCCACACTGGCTAAAGGCAACTAAAGGCTGAAATGGCGCTGCTCTAATCACATTGTTAGCTAAGATGAGCTCTATTAGTCCGAAGCATAATAAGATCATTCATGGGCAACAAAACACAGCTGCAGACTTAATGACAACATCTTCACTCTTTCTAAATGGAAAAAAAAAAAGAATCTCAATATGCCATTTCCTTTCTTCAGTTACATGGCAAATTGGATTATTTTCAAATCATTTAATTAAAAATAACAGTTGATAGTTGTTATACAGTCCATGACTTATTCAATAGCTTCCAGAGCAACCTTCAAATGAAGTCAAAGTTCCTCAGCTGAACACCTGAGGAGGCTGAGGTACAGAAACAGGAGCCAGAAAATTTGAAAAATCATCAGGGAGCACACTGATAGCAAAAGTATATTCCTGTAGAGGTCAGTCCAGAATCTGATCAAAAC
This sequence comes from Pachycephala philippinensis, assembly GCA_013397055.1. Taxonomy (NCBI): domain Eukaryota; kingdom Metazoa; phylum Chordata; class Aves; order Passeriformes; genus Pachycephala; species Pachycephala philippinensis. The sequence goes on from VWZT01001045.1 coordinate 69,971, forward strand.
CTCTAATTATTATTATTATTATTATCATTATTATCATTATGATTATTGTTAGCAACAGCTCTACCTTTTCAAGTTTCACTGTACTGCAACAGTATTGAATTTATTATATTAGACCACATTTCTGTTATCCTTGTCTACCCACAGGATCTTGGAAAATGAAATGCTACTCGTTTGTGAGCCCTGTGGAACTTGTTCAGCCTTAGTTGGTCCTGAATTTCCCAATAACTCAAAGGCATCTTTCACAGGGCACGTTTTGTTCAGGTCTGCCCCTCACCACATTCTGCACAGTAACTCCAGAACTCCCATGAACACACCAGTGTCTTAATTTCCCATCTTTTGTTCTAGCTCATTACTTAAAAGCAACAGCTCTACTTAAAAATAGTGACAGTGAAATGGGGTTTACTGTTCAGTCTTGCAGAACGTGCAGCAGCCTCCACATCATCTTGTGAGCTCTCCGACACGATGACAATCACGACCTTCGATGCACCGGGTCTGCCCCCGTGGGATTCTGACATCGCATTCTGGACCACAAAATCAATGGCATTTCCTAGGAAGAAATGAAGAGAGAAATTAGAGATATCACAGAAAAGTCACAGGAGACTACAAAAGCAAATCTCACGTTGCTTTAGTGTGTTGTGTTAGTAGGTAGTGAAAAATATTTATTCTTAAAGGCCTCTTAATGTCCGATTTATTGCAGCTACATGAAAGATCTCAGCTATTAAAAACCTTCCAGTATTATTAAGGCATCTCAACACAGGAACACCATCCTTAGCTCCATCCCTAGACCATCCCAACATTTGAAGTGATGGGAACTTTACTACCTTTCCTTAGCCACGATAACAAAGTTATGCTCCTCACTTTAGTATTTACCTTTTCCAGAAGTATTGCCATCACTAAAGGATAGAATGTATTTCGGAGATTATATTCCTGCTTCAAACTGCCGAGCAACACTGACATCCCGTGGCGAGCTGATCCACAGCTTCGTATCATCCTGAGCTGTTCACACACGTTGCTCTCGCTACTAGAGAAGATCTAGTGCTTCCCTAATTTCACCAACTTTCCCTATGGGTGTGAAAAACCTATCTTGCCGCCACACTACCAGCAACCTCTCTGAAATTTAAATTACTCTGTGTAATCCATAATACAACTGGGTGATCCGTATTAAAATAAAAACAAAACAAAAAAAATCACACCAAACCCCATAGAACTTGCAAAGAAATTCTACCTGAGCTACCAAATCACAAACTGGCTTAAAAGAGAAACTACCGCCCCTTCATTTAACAGCTGCAAATACTCAGGCAAATTTTTGTTGATAATTATGAACTCAGCAAGAGAGCACTTTGTTAGTACTTGTATTTAGACATGTATTTGCACAAATATTTACACTGGGAATCATGATATGCAGCTTTCTTAAAAGCTCCTTCGGGCTTGGAAGTTATCAGGTCAGGAAGTAGAAATGAAACCGGGTGACTGATGTGACATTCAGGGCAAACAGTGACTGGTGAATAATAAACACTTGAAAGAGTATTTCCTCTGAGTAATCTGCAGTAACTGTGGAGCAAAAATAGGTTTGCCTGAGGAATTCACTGTACAATTTATAATAAAAAACGCATTTGTAAAACACTGGAAGTCGTCTTGTAGATAATTCACCAGCACAGCCCCAGTACACCTTAGCACCCCTCAACATTTTATACTCAATGTCTTCCTGCACCATGTCACCCACACCTTTTCAGTGATAGAAGCAAAAACCCTTTGCCCAAGCTGCTTCAAGCATGGACAACCTTTAGGAATCTCACTCAGAACATTGATTAATTATCAGGCTTACAGAGCTGGGATTGTTCAGCTTGGAGAAGGCTCCAGGGAGACCTCACTGCAGCCTTACAGTACTTAAAGGGAGCTTATAAAAAAGAGCAACTTTTTATAGTGGCAGGTAGGGATAGGACAAGGGGAACAGTTTTAAACTGAAAGAGGAGAGATTTAGATTTGATGTGATGAAGAAATTTTTTTACTCAGAGGGTCCTGAGGCACCAGTGGAACAGGCTGCCCTCGGAAGTTGAGGCTGCCCCATCCCTGGAAGTGCTCAAGGCTGGATGGGGCTCTGAGCAGCCTGGTCTGGTGGAACAGGTCCCTGCCCATGGCAGGGGGTTGGAACTGGATGATCTTTGAGGTCCCTTCCAAACCAAACCATTCTGTGATCCTATAACATAGCAACAGGAGTTAGATATTCAGTGAAAACCTCGTAATTTTGAATGTTTTTCTACTTGCAACAAAACACATTTTAAAACACCGCTATTTGTTGGGTGATGGTGATTCACAAACTACTATTCCTGAGCACAAAAAATAACTAACCCCAGGTATTAACTCATGTCCTACACAGCTGTCTCGTAATCCTTTCCACAAATGGTTTTGTGTCTGTCAAGGTAAATATTAGATACAGAATGGCACATTAGCTAGAAATAACTAAGAATAAAACAAAATACAGCAAATTAATATGACTATATTCAAAATCCCTGAGATTGCTCTAGGATGGTCACTGTGCCAGAAGATTGACTCATTTCCCTTTGGTCCTACAAATAATTACCAAAAAAAATATTTCGGTTTTTACTTTCAAATATATTTTAGGTTAAACTTTTGCACAGTAAGAATCACAAATGATTTTTCATTCATTTGTGGAAAGTACTTGAAATTTCTGTGTTTGTCTGTTTTCTTTAATGACCCTTTGACTTTTGTGTGGTTGATGTGGTCAGCAGCTTCATTTTTCCTCTTCTCACATTAAGTCTGAAAATGTTCAGAAACTCCATATGTATTTGCAATCTGAAAAAAATTCATTATTTTTATAATTTCTCATAAAGAAATCAAGTACCATTGTAATAGAACCAGCAACTATTTCAAAGGCCCCAAAAGCAGTTACTCAGTTTAATGCACGGAAAAATTGGTTTAGCATAGTAAAACCACTTTGGATTTCTCCCTTTATTTTGAAGCCAGCTCTAGAGAAAAGAGCCAGGTGTCTGAAGACATGATCAAATGAACATTTTTGTCATGCCAGAGGGATTCAGAAAGTCCCCATCCCAAGCTGAAAGCTGTCACTTCTCAGCTCTCCTTCTCTCCATCTCACCATGGAGGGAAATACCAAATCCCTCAGAGGCCACAATAACAACTGTTGACTGCCAAAATCAACCAACTTGAACGTTTTTATACTGTGAGACTGCAACCCAACAGAAAATTGACATTTTCATACCAATAAACAAAATATAAATGTTTACACTGAGTTAAACAACACCAAGCACAAGGCTTTATTAAGACTGGAAAGCATAGAAATGTAAAGAGAATCCCAGAATGGTTTGGGTTGGAAGGGACCTTAAAGATCACCCAGTTCCAACTCCCTGTCATGGGCAGGGACACCCTTCCACTAGCCCAGGTTGTTTTCAGCCATTTTAGCCCTTCCCAGGGCAGCCCACCAAATGTGGTGAGCCCCAGCAGCCTTCCAGTTCAGTCAGCAGGGTATGACTACCACTCACTGGGCATGTCCAGGGGAAAAAAATGCAAATAAATAAAAAGGGAAAACAAAAACCCAGTTGAACCATACAGGCTACTTTAGAAAGAGCAGGTCAGTCATTCGAAAGGCTGCCAGCACAGAACAGCATCTTCTTCCCATCCTTCAGAGCTCATGCTTGGAATAATCATTAAATAATGACTATGAGCATTTGATGCTGAAATTCTGACAGTCAGAAAAGGCTTTTTAAGAGCCTTTTCCTGGTTGACTTGACATCTGATGGATATTAAAGTTAGACTTGTATTCTGAAGTAACAACTCAGAATGGTTCACATAGAGATTCCTGCAAGGACTGCAAGTTGATTAAATGGACATAAACAAGATTTAAGGACAAAAGACAATCTCTTGAGTAGGGTTGGAGGTGTTTACTAGGAGTCTACAGGGAATTACACTAGATTCTGCCTTATTGAATAGTTTCATTAATTATTTGGATGGAAGAGTTAAAATGTGTAAAAAAGGCATGTTAATCTGAACCACAAATATTAGATTGGGAGCAATCATGGGCATCATGGAATTACCTGAATGAGCACAAGGTGCCCTAGAAATATTTGAAATATACCCAAGAAATAAAAACGAAGATTCATCCCAGAATTAGCCAATCTGGAACACACAGACATTTAATGTTTTGGTGGATGCCTCAGGGAAAGCAAAAACTTCCCAAGAGCAACCTTTGCAATTATTTTGTTTAATTTTGTCTGAAACAAGGAATGAAATGTAAAGCCCCTGTGAGGGTCTGTGGAGTTGTGACAGACAGGAGATTCCAATTAGATGGAGGTTCCTGGTGGGAACTTGTGAATCAACACCTTAAGTGGCCTCAGTGGTTTCTCTAACATTACTGCAACATCTTGACCAAAAAAAAGTACTACAAGAGATCTTAATCACCCACAAGTCCTGAAAGCTGCCTGGGAAAGAAACAAAAAAGGAATGGTTCCTCAGAACCTGAAGTGATACAGAAGCAGCCAACACTGTCTGGATGGTGGGTATTCCAGATTGCAACGATTTAACCAAGGACTTGTCGAACCAGGAACAACTCTCACAATGATAATCATAGAATCACGAAATCACAGAATGGTTTGGGTTGGAAAGGACCTTAAAGATCATTTCCATCTCATACCATGGGCAGGGACACCTTCCACTAGACCAGGTCCATAATCGTGAAGCTGGTCTTTATATCTTAATTTAGGGTCTTCACTTGGCACTGAATTGGGATTTTTAACTGAAAATAGAAGATTATTTTAATTTTGAAACAAATCAGCTGTTGAAAACTGATCCCACAGTGCTTTAAGCGGTCAGTTCTTGGCACACTGATATTTTGGCATTAACACACATTGATTAACAGAATGGCTGAACTTTTCATGAGCAGCACAAACCTGTCAGTCCAACACCACTGAATGGAACAGGCCCTAAGAACTTCTCCTCTTGCTTTCCTGTCTCTGTAGGTCACAAATCCTGCATTTCCCTTACCACTGATGATCCCAGTGGATCAGAAGGGCTTCTGATGATCCCGGGCTCCACCAGGAGCTCATTCAACTCACAAACCTTGTAAGAAATGAACTAGAAAAAACAAGCAAGCAAAAAAAACCCTGAAGGACAGTGAATTAAAACAGCTCAGGGAAGACACCAGTGGCACCCAAAACTGGCTTCAAAAAGGAGACAGCACGACCAGTTCAGAAATATTTGTGGGGAACAAGTGAAAGTCTCTGTCAGTGGGTGGGAGCCCTCTGATCAGGACAGCTGCTGGCCTTGGGTGATGGGGCGCAAGATTCTGGAAATTCCATATTGAGTGCATCAGCTGGGGAGAGATCTGAATAAGGAAAAGCGCTATGGAGGGCCTTTGCTTCCAAAACCATAGGGGAAGTTTAGAAGACAGACATTTATTCAGCAAAGCTGAATGCTGCTAATCAAATATGTTAATAATGATGGAAAGTTGCAGGAAAAATATTTAGGACTTTTTTTTTTTTTCTTGGAGGGGGCAGGGGGAACATTTCTTTCCCTAATGATGCTTTTATACAGCTGAGCCACATAGACCATACTTCCTCCAAATTTTGAGGCTGAGGCAGGAAAATGTCAGCCTAAATGAGGGACTTTTACTAGAGGTATAAGGAAGCAAAATAATGTTTTTATAAAGTGTTAAGCAGTATTTACTGTAGGGATTGCTCAGTCTGCTCCCTGTGGCTCTCCTAAACACCCACAATGCTGAACAGAGACACATTTACATGATTCTCAGTTCTCTTGCACACATCACTTTTAGTGTTTAGTTTCCTTCTTTTCTTTTTTTTCATTTGTTTCTTAAGTGAAGTTGTACACGATTTCACGATGTCTGAATAGCCCCAGAGCTGCTTCTTGATAGGTTACTTGAGCCAAAACTTGCCTGATGTTATTGAATGGCCCCATTGCACAGGCACGGGAAAGCTTTGTGGTATAGGCTGCTCTTTCTTGTTCTTTCCATGCCCTCAAATACTCGGTAGTTTTTCATTATTTCTTACTACTAAAATCTCTCTCTCCTGGAGTTTCCTTATGGCTAAATTATGCAGGAAAGGGAATGCTCTCTACAGTAATACTTTTGCAGTGGCAGCAACAATTGCCCTCTGCACATAGAGCTTTCTGGACCAAAACAGCACAATTTGGATCAACAACGATGGAATAAAAATTTCACTGAATTGTGCTTCTCTACCATAGGTCAGCCAGTGCAAATAAGAAGAAACAGCTCTGGTCTGATAGCAATGATATTTTTGATGGGTCAATTCAGATCAAGCAAAGGCTAGAAAAGATTTCCTAAGAAACTGCAGCATCCAGACTGAGCCATCTCCACTTGTCAAGCAGCCTCTGCATTTCCAGATGCCCGAGCACAGACGGAAAGGTCTGAGTGACCATGGACTTCCTGGGAATGCTGTCTCCTGCACAGCCAGCCGCATTCACACACATCACAAGGTGCAGGACAGCACCGCAGCGACTTATTTTCATGACTTCATTTGGGAGGAACTATTTCTACTCTATTCCACTTTGGTTCATTATACCACATCCCCGATCACGGTCTCTGAGCATTTTCCAATGAGACATAAACAAATCACTAATGAGGATGTCATGTGGCTGCCTCTCCCATTTCATTTCCCAAAGGCCGTGTTTGCTCTGTTTATCCTGCAGTTCTGTGTGGCTTTCTCTACACATTACATGGAAGGCTTCACAAAACTTATCTATTTGTATGCAACAATTCATCCCACAATGAGCCTATAGAAGTCTCATCAGCCATCTGGTATTTTTATTTCTCTGGGCTGAGAAAGCAATCAGAGTTAATCCTCCTGCGAACTATGGAAGTCAGGTTTTATTTCGCACTATTCTGTACAAATAACTCTTTACAGTCCAACGACCCCAAAAACCTGTGTATTCCTCAACTCTTATAGGACCCGGATGCTAGGTGGCTGCCAGAGTAAATGTGGTTTCAATCCAGAAGAACAAAATTCTCAGGGTACCTGGTGAAAGATGGTGTAGGAGAACCATTTTTGCTGAGCCCTGCCACTGATATTTGTGTGTGCACTGAGTTTCCACAGACCCAGTGGGAAATCTCTGATGTTTTAGCACATGAAAACTGAAGTGGACCTGTCTGTTGGGAAGAGAAGATGGCATTTCAGAAGTAACTCTTCAGCTGAGGTGTTGCCTTAGGCAATCCTTGTTCCCTGCTCCCTGGCACCATCCCCAAGTCTTGCGCCAGCCAGCCCAGGTCCCTGTGGAATCAGCATGGCAACTTAGATGAGGGAAGTGAACAGCACAGAATATAACTCCTGTTTTGCTATTTTTCAACTGGGTAAGTTACACTGGCTCAGCACAAACATCTGGCAAGTGCAGCTCCTGAAGTCAGCATGAGCAGTTCTGCTCCTAAATGTCTAATCAACTAACCAGCACTGAAAGGTTAATGATCAAAGTCTTTACTTCTTAATTATGCTTTGCTTGCTTGAAAGATAATGAATGCAAATCCTGAGCATTACTTCAAGGTTTCTTTCCAAAATACATTAAAGATAAACCATAATTTGAGTAACCTATGAATACATTTTAATAAAGAAAATTGAACCTTAACAAGTGGTTGAACCTTAACAAGAAATGACACCACAAGGACATAAATTGGTGCTTGGGGCCAGCATTCCCTGGGGTTTCATTCCCCCTCTTGTTTAAACATCAATATTCACAAATCACTCACCTAGCCTGGTGGCACCTTGCTCCCTTTGTTGGATGGAGCGCACCATCTCTACAAGCCTATCAGTCTCTTGAGGCATGTTCCACGAAATTTCTAGATTATTTTCCCCGGCATACTGGAGAACAGACACATGAATTGAAGAATTGCCTGAAGCAGAAAATAAACACTTTAAGCAGTGCATACAAATATCCTAAAATAAATCAAAGGAAGACGTTATGGTTGTGATTTACATTAGGCACAACCGGACAGTGGTTTTCCATTAGAGTGTGAAAACTGCATTTTCACTTAAATGGTCAAAACTGAACTATTCCCTGGTGAAAAAATATGCAAGTATTGCTGGAAACAGTTGCTATTCTATCAGGAGCCAGCATGCAGTATTTTAGCCCAGATCAATATGACAGCAATTGAAGAATTTCATTTAATTGATCTCCATCCACTATTATTCTTTTTCCACTTTAAAATTGTCTAAACACCCCCCTCGGTTTTTATTTTTCACGTGTTTTGCACAAGCAAAATGCCCCATTTGTCAGATGGGCCAAGCTCCCTGAAGCACTTCATGCCCAGTTCCTCATCTCATACAGCACTGGAGTGACGTGCACGGGACAAAGTGAATCCAGGGAGCTTGACCTGCAAAGGGGAATGAAGAGAACTTCCAAATTATGCTCCTCTCTGACATCCTGATCCTACGTTATGTAAGAAGTATGAATAAAACTATTAACAGAGAATTTATATAGATAGTGAAAAATACAAGATTTGCAAAATTGAACCAGACAATATGTTGTTTATAATGACTGGCTGTACTTCTCTTCATGGCCTCCTACTGAAGGTATTTATGTACAGGGCCCAGTGAGTCTTTATCAACGCTCTGTAAAACATTTATGAGCACCACCCATAACAGCAGTTGCTCCATGGAAATGGTTTAATGCTGGATCAAAAAAATACAATTCCGATTTTAAAAAAACCAAACCCATCCATTTTTGTTAAATGCTACTGGGAAAACACAGGATCCTGTGTAGCCCCTGCCATGCAGATGGACTTGGTACAACCTACACAATGTCCTAAACTGCTTCCTGTATGTGCAGGATACAGGGCATTCTGCCATGGGTTCTGCACTGAAAATAAAAGATAAGGAATGGCCTAATCAGAGGTGTATCCCCCTATCAGTACACACTCTGCAAGTTTGGTGAGCTTAGCACTCCCAGAAAGTGTCAGCCATCCCACATGGGTCAGGAAATAAACACTGAGCAGTCAGTTTTCTGAGGGATTGGCATGATTAATTTAAAATTAAGAACTAAAAAACCTCCACTGAGAAGCTGTTTTGTCCCCTACAAGCAAAAGAATACAAAACAGCTTTCTGTGTTTGAGCTGAAAGGCAGATACATACCGATCACAACACTTTCAATAAATGCCCGCACGAAGTTTTTCATTTCCTCAAACTCCAATGCTCCGATACTGGAACTTCCATCCAGAAGAAACATGATGTCCATGGGTTTGTTGCACAACTCTGAGGGTGAGAGGGGGAGGGAAAAATGTTATTTTATATATAAGAACCACAAGCAGCATCTGCTAATGTGGTAGGAGCAGAAAAGGTAGGTCCACTTGCATTTTGGGAAAACAAAGCAGGATAATGACCAATTGAAACAATAAGTGATGCCCCTTTCATCAAAGCCTTGAGATGCATATTTAGTGGGATATGGATATTCATGGATATTTCAATTCCTGCTTTTCTACCGATTCTGTTTTAGCCTCGGGACTAAAACAAAAACCAACAGCAGACAGTAACAACAACAAAAAAATCCAACGCAAACCAACAACAAAACAAAAAGAAACAAATAAACAAAAAACACAATACCCTCCTCACCTCCAAGCAAACAAAAGGAAAAAAAGTATGTGAAAAACCCAATAAAGTCTCTTCACAAAAGACGAAGTACAATTTTACATTATACTAAGCAGAGAAGAATAACAAGAATAAAGACAGGAGAACGTTTTTCTTCTGGCACTCTCCAAACTTGAAAGTTTGGAGAACAGTCTGAAAGCTGCTATACTTTGCTGACAAAAGGACACAAGGGCTTTGAGCGGACAGAAAACAGATTGCAGGGCTGGGCTCAGTTCTACTGGACTGGAGCAGCATCCTCAACCTCTAGGGAAGATAAATAGTCCTTCCTTGGCATTTGGACTGCAAGATACCAAACCAGATAAGGGAGCCCTTCAAATTTCAGTGATGCACAGGGTAAATGGAGGAGACTTGACAGAGAAAAGAAGAAATCACACAGAAAATTCATCCAATCTTACCCGTAATTTCAGTCCAAAATCTCACCCCACGAGAGCAGCATGACTGCAGCACTAATTCAGGTGCCTCTTCAATAAGTCTGTTGTAACTATTCAAGATGATTGGGTCATTAGGCTGACTGATCTTTCTGAGCTCTTGGATGTTGGCACTGGGAGTTATGCCTATGGGAATAACATTTATGCCCCTGGGAAGTCGTGTGATAACATCAGTGGAAGGACTGGATGACACCATATATACCAAGTGAGGAACATCTTGCCTGCCCCCATTCACTGATGTAAATGTGTGTTTGGAAATATAATCGAGGGCACTGCCAGTGTTGGTAGCCCTCCCTCCCTGGTAGGGTATACTCCTCACTTTCTCAATAATTTCTTCTTTTGACTGTGTTTCTCTAAAGGAATACTCCAGACTGACAGTTTCTGAATACTGCATGACTGTAACATGAATATTTTCCTGTCCCACGTTCATTCCTGTGATCACTTTCTCAATGAACTTCTTGACTTTATTGAAGTTTTCCTCCCCCACATTGTCAGATCCTTCCACAATAAAAGCAACATCCAGCCTGTTGGGACGGGACTTTTCTGAAAGAGGTGGTGGGGCTGTGAGTCCCAAAGGGGAAAATATAACATTGGACATGGTTGGAGCGGATGTAGCTGGTAACAGAGGACTTTCTTCAGGTCCAAGATCACACAGGTGATCAATGAGGAAATCTCTATTGTCCGTTAGCTCCAACACGTTGCTCACTAGGAAGGCTCTGCTACCTGGGAACGTCCTTGCAATGAACTTGACTTGATCTACATTGATATGTGGCCCAATCCCCACGGGTATTACGGTGATATCTCTGTTCTTCAAAAACCCAAGGATGTCACGGATTTTTTTTTGAGACTTGCTTGCTATAAATATCACTGCAATTTTGGCGGCATTGGTCCTTTCTGCTTTTCCAAACACATGCAATGCAGTGTATTTAAAGACTTCATAGGCAGATGCTTCTTTATCACCAGTGTATTTTATGTTCTGGACAATTCTTCTCATCTGGGAATTTGTTTTGATATCTTTAAGGTTAAGATAGATGGTGGGACCAGCCCTATACACCAGAATTGACACTCGGATTTTCTTCTGGGAGATGTGGAGTTTTTTCATCACGCCAATTATGAAAGTCTTCAGCTGTTCAAAATCCTCCTCTGAGAGTTTACTGGAGCCATCGATTAGGAAGGCCAAGTCCATCATCTTGCTGCATGAGTATGCACTGGCTGGTAGCTCAATGTCCTCCTCTGGAATAGGTGTTGTCAGAGTTAGGGTGTTCTCCATGGGCTCACAGTCCACACAGGTTAAGTTCTTCCCTTCACACAGACTACAAAAACCATCAAATTAAAAAACCATCACATTTAACTGTAAAAAGCAATGCTTATAATAACAGGTCATCCACACATAAGAAAAGAATGCCAATACAAAACCAAACATCTCAAAACCATAACGAAACCAAAATATGATGTGAATTTCTTTTTTTCCACCAACCCAATTCCCCACAACTCCCCACATGGTATTGTGCAGCTAAATCCTCCATGTTCATGGATGTTTGTTTAGATCCAGGAAACACGACCAGCTATGATGTGTTTGTCAGAGGAAACCCCTTAGATCAGTCTTTGGCAGAAGGGGTAAAATCTGTGTCTGGAAACTGTGATCCCATTGAGCATCAGCAGCACAGCGACCTACAAGCCACTGGTGGACTGAACTGGCTGATCTGGTTTGCTTCACAAGGAATCAAAACACAAGGCAAACTGCAGGCAGCTAACACAAAGTAAAATCCTAGAGTAGGAGAGATGTTTTATCTCTGATATGACTCAGCAAACTCTGTGCAGGAGCCAGGTTTACGCAGATTTTAACCTTACTGAAATTAACAGTCTTTTTTCTACCTCTAAAGTGCTCTACATTCCTAGTGGATTTTTCTTTTTTTACTGATTTCATTTTGGTTTGGATACAGCTTTGGCACATGTTCATTGTCCACTGTTTATTATGTCTCTCTTACCTTTCTATTATTTACTATGATTTCTTTTTCAGTCCAGTTTCTCATATTACATGGTTTATTTCAGCCATACCTGTTATCTCTTTAGTCCTGTGTCTTCCCTCACCATTTCTGCTACTCACCTTCATTAGTACATTTTTCCCTTCCCCTTTCCACCTCAGCTCCCAATTTCCTTTCCCTCCCATCTCTGCCTTTCCCACAATTCATCCTTCTGCACCACCATGAGTTTTTTCACCTCTGTCACCCTCCACCTTTCATGAACTCTTTTATAATTCATTCATCTTTAGCAAGGTTTTAACAATTCTGCCCTTCTAAGTCCTGGCTGCATGTTTCTCTTTACTTCCTAGAATCATCGAGGAGTTTTGGCTGGAAGAAATCTTTAAAGTGTATCTAGTCCAACTCTCCTGCAATGAGCAGAGACATCTTCAACTAGATCATGCTCCTCAGAGCTATGTCCAGCCTGACCTTAAATATTTCTGGGGATGGGCTATCCACCACCTCTCTGGGCAACCTACGCCAGTGTTTTACCAATCTCTTTGTAAAAAACTTCTTCCTTATATCTAATCTAAATTGAACATCCTTCAGCTTAAAACCATCACCCCTTGTTCTGCCCCAACTGGCCCTGCAAAAAAACTTTGTACCCATCTTCCTCAAAGGCTGAAGCACTGAAAGGTCACAATAAGTTCTCCCCAGAATCTTCTCCATCCTGAACAATCCTATCTCTCTCCACCTTTCATCACAGGAGAGGTGTTCCAGCCCTCTGATCAACTTCACTTCTCAGAGAAAAGAACGTGACTGCACTTAGGCATAGGGTGGAACAGAACCAGTTCATATATTCTCCTTGTCTTACTGGACAGTCCAAGGAACAGAGTAGGAAAAGGTTACAAAAGAGCAACCAACAAAAAACACTTGTTTTCACTGCCAGAGAAAGCCCAGGATGTACAAACTATATGCGTGAATACTGGACGAAGGTGCCATTTTCCACGAAAATACTTAACTTTACACGTGACACCTTCATTTAAGTTCTCTTAGTTTAAGTGTTATGTTCTTTTCAAGCTCATTTTAGTGTCTTCCTAATTGCAGAATGCACAGCTACCTTCGGCATTAACGTACAGCAACAGAAGATTTATTATTCTAATCCTAATATGAACGAGACTCTTCTAGTTTCCAATTTCCTTTGGATGTTTGCTATGAAATTCATTTTTGTGCAATATTTTCTATTGTTTGTACAGATGGCGTAGGCATCTCAATTAGGTGACAGCTACGCAAAAAGATGTTTCCCTAGTGAGGTAAGTTTTCCTAATGTTCTGAAATCTTTTGTGAGCAGCAGCCAGTGTATCAACATTTAAGATAAATTATTATTAAGGATTAAAAAAATTAGAGAACAGAGACTCATTTAGAAGACTCTTTTTTGACCTTTTGATAGAATTCAGGGCTCTTCACATACATTGTTTAAAAATATATAATTAATTGATCAGCCTAACAGTCTCATGCCCTGGGTTTATAGCTCAGTCGCACACTAGCCCTGGCTAGAGACCAGGAATTGAAAGTTTGTACCCATTCCGAGCTTCTGTGAGGTTCAGAACACTTGGAGCTAAGGTGTTGGTCTGGGCTAATAGCTGCTGCAGTTTTACAACTCAGTTTCCATTAAATCTGATCAATTTATGAGTTGGAAAACTCTCTTTTATTCATGGCATTATAACTCACTAACGAAAATATCCATCTATGGTCCAGACATCCAGAGAATGACAAATTTTCATAATATGCCACGGGGCATTAAACAAAATGCAAACAGTCTCTTCAGCTGAAGGCCCTCATCCTGCATGGTGCACAGCATCACGCTCCCTGCTATTCATTTCATCTTGTTTGGAAATGCCTGTATGCAGGATCAGACCACAGGTATAACCTTAAAATCTCATGGAAATTGGTTTTCCAGTAATGGGACACAATTCCAACTGCTAATAATCTCAGCAAGTTCTAGACTGAGTGCACATTCAGACCTTGCACTATACACAGGAATTTTTTAGCACTGGCAGAAGGAAAGAGTCTGACAGCTTTATTGATGTCGACTCACACATTGCACAAAAAGAAGTGGAACATCTGAAGCCAGTAGGGCCACCTACACATGGGAAAAGGACTTTTTTGAAAGGAATTTATGCATTTCTTGCTTTTCTTTCATTGCTTCTATTCAGCTGACATCCTATAATCCCTAATACTGTCACTGAAAAACTTCAGCTCTGGGTGCTCTGTGAAGGGGTATTGACATAAAAGATGGTTTCCAAGCTTCTTTTTGAGTGATATATTTAAAGCTACACCTACAAACTTATTCATGGATGTATTTCAACCCTGACCCTTCATCCTAGACAAGAGGGATGCTGGTTCTCTGCGCAACCCCATCATACCAAGATTGACAGTGCTGTGGATCATCTCTGTTTAAAACTAGTCTTTTTCCGTGCGGGATCTTGTCACCTCCAGCTGCACACACGGGACATTCTTCTGGACTGACACAATCCAGGGACAGCTCATCAAGTATTTTCCCTGTTTCAAAATAGCAGAGCAGTGTAAAGATGCCAGTTGTCATGAACTGTAAAACTAATCATGGGGTTAAAAACAAAACAATGCTTCTGAGGTGGGCTCAAACCTCCTGAATACTCTGCTGGTGTTGTGGCCACTGCCAACTTGACACAGAGAAGTATCTCCTTCCCTCATAATGGCTTTTACTTAGATACTGAAAGCACCAAACCCAGTGTCCAACCTGCAACAGCCAGCACCACACAGCAGGTAAACACATCTTTAGAACAAAGCACGGAAGATGTCAGGCGAAAAGGGTGTTTTCCTTTTTACATGTATATTATTTATTTCCCCTCCTATCTTCTGCCTCATTCTGATCAGGGCCCAGAATAGCTACTTGGTCTTAAAATACCTTATTTCTTTGTCTTTGTGTCTTCAGGAACGATTTATCTAAGTTTTCAATCCACTTTTGGCCCTTGCTTGTCTTTCACTCTTTCCCTTCCTGTCTTTCTTCTCTATGTCCCATATTTCCCATATTTTTTCCCTTCCCTTTACTACAAGAGAATTATTGGAATAGTTAAGCTGGAAGCTCATGCTCACAGGAGGATGCCAGCTGGGCACTTTAAGAAGCATCTTGGAGGTAATAAGCAGGTGAAGGCAATGGGTTTCCCTCACTGCTGTAGCTGCTCTGAAGCAGAGCATTTTATCAATTTCCAGCACAAATTCATACCCTACTTTAACCACAGAGTCAACAATCTCTGTTCCCGCACAGCCACTAATCCTCCAGTCTCATCAAGCTGTTCCCATCCCCTCTTATCCTTGCTGGCAGGGGTTCATCCTCCTCTTCTGGGCACCACTTCATACCCTCCACACACTGTGCTCATTTCACAAACTCAAACCAAGATGCCCAACCACCTCCCTCCTCAGGCAGTAAGGAATTGTGGTGAAAACATCTGTGAGCCTGTTAAGAATAAGAAAAGCTGTTTAAGTAAATCAAAAGATGGACTTACCTGCAGGACAGTGCACGTGGCACCCTTCCACACACTGCAGAGGACACTCCAAAGCCTGGGGGTGTTGGCATGTGACAGGACAAGCAGGTCCACAGCTGTTATATCTCCATTCACACTGATAATCTAATTCCTGTTTATTCAGGTCCTCACAGCTTTGTGCTACGCAGGGAGAGAATCAGAGGCAGAAAAAAAAGAGTCAAACCAGAGTGTATATTCACCACGCCTCTCAGAATTACGGCATCAAACATTGTATAAAGTGAACCACATATATATAGATAGATAAAGAAAGATTTCCACCTTTAAACAAAGATTTCTTTTTTTTTTACCACATTATTGTTTTACTACAATCAGGGCAGGCCACCTCTTCCACACTCATATTTTCCTCACATAATGAAATACTTGCTCTAGACCAGAAATTCTTGGGTTTGATAATAGCAAATGCAACACAATCCTAAACCGTAAACTTTAATTAATGCATGTGTATATGTATTACAGAAACTATTTCTTCCTCTAGATTTTGTACCACAGGCTATCACACCCCCTAACTGATGGATGTCAATTGATGGATGGAATTGATGGATGTACTGCCAGGTACAGAAATAGAACGGGGGTGGGAATGTCAGAGCGAGCTGTTAGCCCAGCCCCATTAAGGTGAAATTCTCTGGCTGTCAGTGGAAGCAGAGCTAAATCTGACCAGTCTGAGCCAAAACCTTGAACCTTTTCACCCAGTTCTGCCTCATGTTTTCTGTACTTACGGCACAGAGTCGGTGACCTCCAGTGAACAGCAACCCCTTTCTGTGCACAGGCGTGTGCGTAGGCCGCGACAGTGTCACAGAAACACGCGCAGTCCCCAATAGACTCACAAGCACAAGTGTCATACAGGCAAATGTCAATGTAGGGCTCAGGATTCACCTACAAGAGAGAAACACAGGGCACAGGACACTCTGAGTCCCTTCGTCTCCTCCCTGTACACATCATTAACCTCAAGGTGGTTTGGCTGCTCCTCTTGCCAAGGGTCGAGGGGCCACATAAATCAGTGCAAATCTTTCTGCTGATGTTAGCAAAGATTCAAATTGGGCCATGTTCTCAAAGTTGCTACAGATACTGCAGTTTGTGATCACTTAATATTTTTAGGCCGTGTCCCCATCCTTCTCACGCAGCAGCTTGGGTATAACACAGCCTGAATGGTGTTGCATTGGCTCAGCTCCCCCTTCCCTCAAATCTCAACCCTTAGGCTTCACTTCATGTGCAGTCTTGGGGCTGTACAATAAAATTTCCCTTGGGCAGAAGTTATTTCATAGCTCAATAGGTGCATTTTCCCATAAAGCATCCCATAAAGGTGCATTTTTCCCAAAAAGCATCAGCTATAGGACAAGGTGAGAGACGAGAACACCAGCCAGCTTCTACCAAGCCCTGTGTGCTGTCAGCACAACCACACTTTTTCCCTCAGCTGTTATCAATGCCGGCACAGATCATGAAGAATTGAAGAATGTGAAACACATGACCCAATACTCACAAATTTTGTGCATTCTTCAAAGACACTTCCAGACAAAATGCTGCACGATGTTTCTACCATCATCTGCTTCACTATGTTTCCACCACATAGTGAAGACATCAAGGTCTGTTCCAGGTTGGGCTTAATGTTGTAAGAGACAAGTAGAGATTGCATTAGCCTTGTCTTCAGGACCTTGGGACTCTTCAAATTGAAGTAAGAGACTCATGAGCAATTTTTTATGACAAAGGAAATCGTTCCTTTGAGTAAAGTTTCAACCTGTTGTACAACAGGCACAGATCCTGTTGCAGTAGAGCAGATCACCTCCTTGATTTTCTCTAGCTCTTACTTGCACCCTGCAGTCCTAACTCAGGCATTTTGATGACAGGAAGACCCACTGCACCAAACACCCATCCTGACAAATGAACATCCACAACTCCTCAGAAGGTCCACAAGGCTTAAAAATATGATCAGACTTCAGTAGACAATACCCAAGGCTGCTGCTGAATAGGAACAGCTCAGTAATCTTCCCTCCTCCCATTTAATTTATCTAAGAAAAAGGACCATTAGTACTGACATGGAATTTAACACAGCAACACCCTGCAGGTCCTGTCCTGTGCCAATTACACCGAAATGAGAAGCTGTTCCTTCTCAGTCTTACCCTGTGGCCTCACTCCTCAGTACCGCAACTTTTTACTGCACTGCAATCAAGTCAAATGAAAAAAAGTGACATTCAGCAAGGTAATACTGTGGCTATGTCACACTTGCACATAATTAGCAAACTAACCCAAAAGACTTCATGGGATCAAGAATAAATGCTTCAATGTATTTTTCTGGTAATTTAAATCTTGTAAGAAAAGATCTAAAAAAAGCTCTTTCCACCCTCCTGTCCCTGACCATTTAGATAAATTTTCAAGGGAAAAAAAAAAAGCATCAGCTGAATGAAATGCTTTGTTTTACAAATGCTAAAACAAATTGTTTTCAAGGTGTACTTGCACATTTCACTTCAAAATACTTTGGGCTTTATTTTTCAGCTACATACAAACTTATTATTCAATTTCATTCTTTCAAAACTCTGTATTTGGAAAATTTGAAGTAGACTTTCATGTGTAATATAATTAGCATCCCACGCACTGGGACATAGATAACACTTTTGGAAAGGAGGCACCCTGCCCAAAATTCAGATGGCAATAAGGTCTCCCCTCCCCTCCTGTATCCCGCTTTTTCTGTTCAAGCTTTGCCAGTTTTTTTTGCACCAATTGCTCTTTACTGAAAAAAAAAAAAAAA
>VWZT01001045.1:88334-117340 GCA_013397055.1 Pachycephala philippinensis
AAAAAAAAAAAAAGAAGAGAGAGAGAGAATCATATGGAAAGAAATAAACCTGTGCATTCCATGGTTTGTAATGGACTGACTAGGATTTGGGATCTAGAAATCTGAATAGAGAAAAATGAAATTTTTATCTGAACTCCCCTTGACTGAAAATTACAGCTATTTTTGTTAAGATTAAACCCTAAAATGAGATTTCCAGTGATACCTGGATTTCAAGCATCTGGGCTGGATAACTCTAGGAACAGCCTCTACCATACAAATTGGCTATTTTAACATTCCTCTGAAGGCAGGTAGCACCCAAGCTTTACATAAGTTAATTGACCTTTTATCAGATTTCAAGAAATAATATTATTTGGCAAAAACATAGGGGAAGGAGTTAATTTCTACTTATTTTAATCCTTGCAAAGCTCTTTGTCCACTCTTCGGTGATACTGTAACACACACCAATCAGCTTTCACAGTTCATTCGCAATCACCTTTGCAACATCAGCACAGCGGGAATTAATTTTCCAAGAATTCCCAAAGTCAACTGGATCTACTTCAAGATGTTCACTGCTGCTGGTCAAATCATTGTTTTGGATCCCATCAAAATTTCCACACAGACCACACACTTGATCCTTGCAGGGAAAGAAACACAAAGCATTAATCTTACATCTGTAGACTGGCTTAGGGTTTTGTCAAGAAGTCTTTTTAGCCTGGTGCTTTAATGCCATGAGGTTTAAAAACTGAATTACCCACAGCCTTGCCAAGCCCACTACAACAGACACAGTCTCTCCCAGAGAATGCATCGCTCCCATTCCCACTCTGCTTTGCTGAAAGCAGGACCATGCCGTCTCCAAGGGCTCCAGAAAGCAGGACTGCTCTAATCAGCAGTGCCTAGTGGCTGTGTTTGGAACGTGTCCCTACAATCCCATTTTATTTTTGGAGATCGCTGTCCTATCACCATCGCATCTGGGTCCTTACACTGCTTTTCTTGAATGCAGAAGAAATCACTCAAGGCATGGTTATTCTGAGGCCCCACAGCATTCATCCTTTCTGTCACAGCCCATCTCCAATGACCCAGGACTTGCCCCTTATAGTTGAACAACCATGAAAATAAGGCAGTCCTACAGTATTACCAAACAACCCCTCCACTTTCAAGCAAGTGCCCAATATTCTGTGGAAATCTACGTTTTTAAAAAAAAAAAAAAAAGTTGCCCAGGGATGGGTCAAGTGCATTCTTTAGTGAGAATAAGAAATAAACCAAAAAACACTTACTTTGAAACTGCCTTTTAAGATAACAGAGACTCCCATGGCCAGGTCCCAGGTCACACTGATGCTTTTGCCCAGTAAAATGATGTAATAACGGCCAGACTTGATGACATCTAAATTATCATTTTCACCCTTAGGAGGTACCCTGATGTTTACCTGAACGAGAGAAGCACATTGTGCTATCAGCAGTGTCTCTAAGTACTATTTAAGGTAGGTGATTTTCCCAGTAGGACACATTAACAGGTGCTTCCAAACATGCTGTTCTCCAGAGAGTTTAAATACGCTATCCAGATGCTCCAGAGAAAACCCGAAATTTGGGATACAAGTACAGTATTTCAATCTCATCCCATTTCCAAAGTTTTTGAATGTGGTCCCAGGGTATAACACACAGATGCCAACACAGGAAGCAGGGCTGATAAAAACAATTATCTTTTTTATCAGAAAAGGGTATACTCAATTAATTACCGGTTTAGTACTGGTCACTGGTTCACTGAATAATTACACGTTGGTTTGGGTTTTTTTATTTCAGCTTTTTAGGAAACTTAACAATTCTGTCCTTCTGGTTCAAGTGTAATGGGAACCGGGAGAACCACATGTTAGTGGCCTCTGAAAGACCAGAGTCTGATTCTGGAGTCAGGAAGGACCTTCTTCCCGACCAACTACACCATCAGGAAAAATCCAGAGAGATTCCTTTAGGTGTCTATTCATTTTTTCCATCACTTTCCCTTCCCCTGTGTGCCTCTGTTTTTCCATCTGGCTGCAAATTCACTGCCTCCAGCTACTAAGAATTTAAGAGATTAATTTAAAACGCTCTCTTTCACACCATAATCCCCTTTCAGTGGGAACTCTAATAGGATTATTAACCACATTTGGAAAGCAAAGTCTGGCATGGCTGTTACTTTCAGCACCATTAATGCATTAACTGCTTAGCTGTGGAAGAGGCAGATGAAAACTTTCAGTCAGTACAAATAGCAACTAAAGTAAGGGAGAAAGAAGAGCCCAGAAACTGTTCACCCACTCCCCTACTTTGAGGGCAAAATATTTCCTTATCCCACCATTCTTTCTTGCTCAGTTCAGTTAGAGCTTAGCACTATAATTCAATTCTTTTCATCTCTGAGTTATCATCAGAAACATTTATCCCAGAGAATACAGTTCATATCCTCCATGGATCTCCTAAAGAAGGCCTTCAATGTCTTTAGGGAAGATATTAAAAGATATTTTGGGGACTGAAAGCTTTTTAACCTTCTCCTATGCCCAACATATTACTACACAGCATAGTCACTTGACCACTTAAAATTCTAGAACAGCCTTTGTCTTTCCAAATTCAGAGGGTTCCAAAAAACAGAAGAGGACAAAGTTGAGCTGGGAGGTTGACCTAAATTACAGAATTTTTATGTTTATGGAGGCTTTTTGCCCAACCATGAAGTCATAAACTTTTGACCTTGCAAACTTGCAGATTTGTTTCAGAAAAGCAAAAATTATTTCTTTTTTTTTTTAATGTCAGCCAGAACTGTAACATGCAGATATTTCAATTTTTACCCCATTTACCTAAAAGTAGAAGTTGCTCTCAAAACATCATCTTAAAACAATGTTAATTGGAAACATTTTAATGGCCAAAAAAATACCCGATTCTTCTGCTTGCTTCTAAGGATTCTTGTGGAAAAAGTGTAGAAAGTCACCACTGAACGGGATTTTGCCTAGGAGTCTCCATATCAGTTATTTTTCCTTAATCTCTCTTTCGGTTCTTGTTATTTCTAAGCAAACCTGCTCTAGATATTATCACATTGAGCCTTAAATTCTCTAAAAAGCTAAAAATTCACTCAGGGTCATGTGGTGTAATACAGATCCAGCTCTTGCAAGGACAGGCTCTCTCAGGAGCCAAACGCCCTCTGATGCTGGAGCTGCTGGATGCCTAAATCACCTGCTGTTTTCTTCTGGTCCTTTCTTACACGTCCAAAGGGAATCACAGCTTTTCTGAAAATCTGTCACCTAAAGAAGTTTTCAGACAAAGCCCAGCTCAATGGAATGATCCCCGCACTGCTACTCACCCTCACCCAGGCAGGAGATTCTTTAGCAGTAAAAATAAAGAATTGGACAACCAATATGTCTTGCGTTCGTTCCTGTAGCACCCAAAAGCCTGCATGGATCCTATGCTGTCAAGGTACACTGCACAGACACCTTTAATGAAAGTCACATTTTTGTGTTCCTGCCAAGGCTCAGTGGCAACTTGCAGACAATTCCAAACCTGGTACAGTTTTATTTGTTAAAACCCAAAACAAGGGAAATGTAGAGTGGTTTCACGTTTCCCTGGGAACATTCTTGCAAATCTCTGGACCAGATGCCAGCTCAGAGCACAGGACTTCTGAAAAGGGAGCGATTGGAGCACAATAATCCACTGCACCCCTGCAATGGTTGAGCTCACAGATGGCCTGAATCGTTACAGTGCTCAAGGCAAAGGGCTGAACTCTGCCCCCTGGAAAGCTCATTTCCTGCTGGGAAGGGACATGGAAGGTGGAAGCCATTCTTGGTCAATTCTTCCATGTTTGTTAGTAGGAAAAGGGAGGAAAAAAGAAGAATACAGTCACGTGGATATTCCAGCCAGCAATTTAACAGGGAAAAGGACAGCTGACATTACACTATCAACTTGTTTGAGCTGTGACTTTTTTTTTTCCTGTGTGCTCAGTCCTTCAGATTGCTAAATCAGCTCTGATGTTTTACTACCCACGGGCCAGTCACTTCTTAGCCCTTCCTTGCACTTCATGTTGCTGGAAATAGGCTTTGACCAACCGTGTTTAGAAATGGTCTGGGCCTCCCAATATATGAAGGACATGGAGCTGTTGGAATGAGTCCAGAGGAGGCCACCAAGATGATCAGAGGGCTGGAGCACCTCTGCTGTAAAAACAGACTGAAAGAGTGAGGACTGTTTAGCCTGAAGAAAACATTCCAGGGAGATCTCACTGTGGCCTTCCAGTAGCTAAAGGCACTACAAAAGAGCTGGAGAGAGACTACTGACAATGGTCTGGAGTGACAGGACAAGGGGGAATGGCTTCACACTGGCAGAGAGCAGGCCTAGATGGGATATGAGGAAGAAATTGTTCCCTGTGAGGGTCCTGAGGCCCTGGCACAGGTTGCCCAGAGAAGCTGTGGCTGCCCCATCCCTGGAAGTGTCCAAGACCAGGCTGCATGGGGCTCTGAGCAACCTCGGATAGTGGAAGGTGTCCCTGCCCATGGCAGGGGTGCAGAACTAGATAATATTTCAGGTCCCTTCCAACACAAACCATTCTATGATTGTCTGAGATAAACTAGTTGGCATCAAGCAGAAATACTAAAACAGCATTAAACCTCTGGAAGCAAAATGGATAAATATAATCCTGCTAGTCTGTTCATTTTATGATCAAGAATCCCTGAGTGTGAGGTCATTCATGACTCATCTTACTGAACAATCTGAAATTCTTTTCCCCAAAAAATAGGAAAGAAAGAGAAAAGAAAGAGTACATACGTTTCCATTAAACAGCTCTATTTCCCCTCCTTCATACACAATGACAACCCTTTTGGTGCACTTTTCTCCAGTGAAGCCACAACCTTCATTTGAAATAAGTATCTGGAACGTTCCAGAGTCACCCTTGCAGAAATCCTATCAGATAAAAAAAATAAATGAGTCAGTAATGTGGAGTATTTGAAAAACACATACAGGGAAAAACACAGAGAAAAAAGAAGACTCAAACAACACTGTGGAATCTGTGGCAAATAGGATATATATTGGCATGTCAACTGTTCCCATATTCATTTAGTTCGTACTTAGCACTGATATTCATGTGGTCCATCCCTTAAAGAGTGAGGCACACTCTGCCAGTGACACACACATTCATAATTTGGAGAGCATTCTTTGGAAGGGAGAACCCACAATGTTACAGTATCTGTGATATTCAAAGATGTACCATGGGCACAGTGTACATCTGAATAAACAGACAGCTTAATGTATTGCTTTTCTTTTAAATCCAATATTTCTGAGATCCTTGAAGAGTTCATACTACATTTCTATGATGAGTCACATCTCTTTGGTCTTTTAGATTTTATTTTTTGGTTGTGTTCATTTTTTTCAGTGCACACCTTTTAAGAAAAAGGCCCTGTGTGGAGTTCTCTGGGTCTGTCGTTTAAGGACAACAGATCTAAATTCCACTTTAACTAGTTTTGTAGTAGTGTATGGTATTGCTGCCCATAAGACCTTTACACAGAGCTCTCACTAGCTGCAGAGCAATCACTCCTCAAAGATAATCCAGCTGGCATCAAGGTGGAAGCATTATTTCAAAGACCAAGGCAGAGGCAGGTTGATCACATCTTCCTGCCTAAGGAGAACTGCAAGGAGGAATGTGCCTCATGAGGACTCTGTGGTGAAAATAGTAGCTCACCAAAGAAACACATCACACGGTAACTGCAGAATATTGTTGTTATCAATCAGCAGTGAATCCATCTAGTTTTAGACCAAATTTTCAGGTAAATCCTTGCTTGTTTGCACAGACATTACTAAACACATGATAATTTGCATGTAGACAAGCCTTTATCTTAGTTAACTCTAAATTCTGGCTGCTTCCACAATCAGAAGTAGATTTTAGTGTGCTCTGCCTTTATCCCCCTCTCCTCCTTGCTGTGAGGAAAATGGATATTGTCAGTGGACTCCAAGCAGGTGGGGCATGGAACAGGACAGGGACCGTGCTGAAGGGAATGAGCAGAGACTGTGCTCTGGGGGCATTTAGGGCAGGTTCACTGAACATTCCTTGTCTCACTCAGCCAGACAGCAAGCTACCACTACAGGATAAAGTGGAAAAGGAAGAAAAGTTGATTTATGGATACCCACAACTCCATTTTAGAGATGATATTCAGACAGCTCCTCTCTGTATCAAGGTGCTCTCATAAGGTTCACAACGGCCAGCTGGACATGTGACAGTCTGACTTCTACAGAATACAACTCACTCTTCAAAGTTGTCAAGACATCTCTGAAAACATTAATAAGCTCTATTCTCCTCTACTGTACATTTGGCTCAGTAATTAGAAATACTTTACTGTGATTTATCCAAACATTGGGCTTCTCACCTGGTGGAAAACTCTTTTTATATGATCAAGCAGCTTTAGCACTTGACATGCTCTTACCTGAGCTAACACATATTGGCAGTTTCCCGGAAACTTGTATTTCAGTCCATCAAATGTCAAGTAATGAGCTGTACCAATAGCAGTGCAGGTGCCATCACACAGATTTTTGGTGCACTCCCACTTCCTCCCCTGGCACACGCTGTAACAGAGAAAAGGAGGCAGTGACAGTTGTCCTTATCTCAAAGTAAATAACAAGCAAGAGAATGCAAAGTGCTTTAGGCAAAGTGAAAGTGCCACAGTCTCTGCCTCCAGGAGCTCTCTACCACCAGATGAGAGACTCTCTCATTAACATAAATTAGCATATGTTCGAAGTGGGTGTAGAAATCCAAATAGTGCATTAAGATTAAATGAATAAGGGATGTGTTTCTCTGTTTCTTACAAACTGCATGTGGGACTCTGCATGGTTTCAATTTCCCTGTTACAAAATAGGTCAGGAGAGAGCCCGCTGGAGTATTCTTTTATACTAGAATTTTATTTAGGATATGCTGCTCTGCTCCAAGCACCCTTTCAGCAAAACAGAGCATCCACCACTATTGCCCCTTCCCAGAGGTGTCCTGGAGGACCACAACATCGTTACAGAAGCTACAAATATGAAAGGGGAACTTCCCCTTGACATCCCCAGGCTTTTGATCAGTGAAATAAATTGATCTGCGAACTAGCAAAAGACTGAGCAAATAAAATAAAAACCAAAATCAGTGGAGAGTTAGAATACCATTTGACACAATATCTAGTAATAATAATTTAATAATTAATAAGTAATATATGGCTGGAGGATGGCAAAACACTCATGCATTAAATACTCCATGAATGCCGATGGACATCATCACTGCCCCAAGAATTTTCTAACCAAGCTCAGTGAGGGTAGGCAAAGAAGAATTCGATCCATGCTTTACAGACATAAAAACTCAGGGATAAAAAACTTGAAGTATTTTCCCAAGATCAAATTGCTACCCAAAGGAAAAACCAGGCACTGAACTGAGTTCTCTAATAATGCCTTAACCTGAGCATAGACATTGTTTAATCTTGGTAACATTTCACATTCTAATAAATATTGTGCAAGACATTTTCTTCAAGGAATGAAATTTCAGTAACATGAAACCTATTGCCCCCTCTCCTCTATGAATTCTCTGCTAACAGTTAGACAAGAGCAAGATTTTGTAAATACATGGACAGATGTAGTGCATAGACAGATTATAAGGGACGTGGGGTAGTTAAATTCAGATTAGCAAATTTCTGCTGTGCACTGCTCCACAAGCGTGACTCCAAAATTTTCATTGAGCTCCACAATGAATTCCCAATACATTGCATAACAGAAGGTTCGCCACTGGCTTAGGCTTGGAGACATTCCGTTATTCATGAATTAGGGTCTCCCATATGTCAAGTCAGACGTAAACGCCAAATCTGACACCTCTGGCTCACATATTGCCTTTGCAGGTGTTCACATCTGGCTAAGAACAAGTGAGAATGAGAACTCCTGCAACAGCAGTACAAAAAGCAAAAACAAAAGAAAAGGAAGATCTTGACCTCCAAAACACAGACTCTCAATCCTTAATAATTCTCAAAGCAATAGTAATTTCCTATATCACTTTCTAAACGACATTTGTCTTTATATTTGCTGAGAACTACCAGGAAACTTTTCAAAGTCACATAGTTCAAAAAAGCCCTAGTGACACTTTTGAAGGCACTTTATTTCCAATTTTACTTTCACGTTCACGAAAAACACCTAAAATTTGAGGAAGAACTTTATATCAATGAGAAAAAGGCTGATTTCTAACATTTCCTCAACCCTGATATTGAAGGAAATTCTGTGTATTTGAGGAAATATCATTTACAATGGCATTGCCAGAATTAAGCAGGCAGTTATGAGAATGAAGCAACATAGTTATGGTTATTTTAAGATCATAGTTAAGAATGATTGAAAATAAAAAGGCTGATCATGGTTATTGTGAGGAATCTTGCAAATTTCCCAGCACTGAGGAGTTTCATGCTGTACTCTTCTTGTTTCAATAAAATTTTCATGGTGCCTGTTTTTAAGCTGAGTCACTTTTACCTACAGGCAACGTAAGCAGGTTATAGAATATATATCTAGACAAAAACATCAGCTTCTCCTCCATCTTTTTCCCTTTCAAACCTATTTTTCCCCAGTTTTAATTACAGTAGATGGATTCACAATGTTATATGTAGATGCAAATGAAAGAAATTAAACAAAACACTGAAAGGTCAGTATTTCCATATAAAACCTAAATCCAAGACTAACTTACACTAGTTAGGAGCAGTCCCACTAGTTAAAAAATGCAAAACTTGAAATTACTGTTATTCAAAGATCAGTGTACCAAATAAAAATCAAGCCTTGGACTCTCCAGTGCTCCTGATTCTCTGACCCAACTCCACCCAGTCATGCAGAGGATGACAAACATTGCTCCTGGGGTTGCCACAGAGCTGGGCAGGGACATTTGGGGTAGAATGTACAACACATTCTCAAGTCTGAGTTCAAAAAACTCCCAGAATTTTCACACTGCTGGTGGCTGAATGTCCTACATCCGGGACTCTTGCAGCTCTGTGAAGGAACGGACCACCGTTGCCCCCACAAACACATGGAAAGCAAAGCCCCTCCAGTGCAGCCAACCTGCTGTGCAGGAGAAGCCAAGAGTGGCCCACTGTACTTTACCAAAGGCTGTGCTGAGGGCTTCCCTCCATGCAAAGAGAGCAGCCCAGAACTCCCTTTCAAACCTATAAATCCTTTTTCAGCAACCAAACAGGATAAGGGTGAAAGATACAGAGCACTTACTCTTTGCTTCTAAGAAAGTACCAGTTTTCCATCTATTCTCATCTTTTTTAATATATCAGTGGACAGAGCACTCTTTTGAGATATAAGAGGCCGACCATGTCTATTCCTAATTCTTTACAATTTGCCTGAAGAGCTCCTATCATATTATAGCTGGTGCATCACACCCCTTCTGGCTGAAAAGGGCTGATTTGAAGGGCCTCAGACAGCAAAAAAAAAAAGGGAAACACGACAGCAAAGCTTAGTGACAAAGCCCAGCCTCCATTCCTCCCATCCCAAAGGATATACACCCTAAATTGTTATCTTGTGTTACAAAATCCACTATCTAGTGCCTACAGAGGAGTTGCACAGACACACAACTATTTGTAGGGCACCAGGCAGAGGTTGCCAGACATTGCAAGGAATTTTATTGGATCTTTACGCACCATGCAAAGGGAATGTGCTGTCTGTGCAATTACTACGCTGCAAAAACTGGCTTTCTATAAAACAGATCTGCTAAGCAAACAATATTTGGTGTTATCAGAAACACAGCAGGCCTCCTAAAGAAAAAACATCCTTCCAGTGGCTCACCAGGTGTTGCAGTCCTTGGTCACTGTCTCTCCCTTGGAATATTCTCTTCCATTGTGGAAGCACGGGCATCTCTCAGGAGCAACACATTTGTTTTCATGTCGCACCTAAGCAGAAAATACAGTTTGTCACCACATGGGGCTGTTGGTACATGGCCATGTGCAGGGTGAGCAAGCAGCCAGGAGCAAGCACAGAATGTGTGGATGAAAAATAAAAGAAAGTTGAAAAAAATAGAAGAAAGGATGAAGGCTATCCAAGGTAAGAAAGGTACAGTATTACTAATACGTTTACCCATTAACATAAATAGAGCTGTAGGTACACAAATCACAGTCTTATGGGTACACAAATCACAGCTTGCTCCCACCATCTCGAGCTGCTGGGAGAATAGATGACATTATAGAAGACTGTCACAAAGAGAAAGCCCAGGATGCAGTGAAGATAAAACCAGGCTAACCTGAACATGGAGAGCAGGTGAATAGCTTCTCACATAAAACAAACCGGAAAAGGGCCTGCTAGAAAAGCGGACAAAGGGCCCAGATGGATTAAAAATGGAAATAGGAACACTGAGGAGGAGACCAGAAGCCACAGCACCTGACCCACCCACGTGCAAATGCAGGCTCTGTTGTCACAGACAACAGCCCCTTAACAAAGCCAATCCTCTATCAACTCGCCCCTGAAAATTGCAGTAATCACTTTTTCTGTTGGATTACACTATGTGGTGATAGAGAGATAAGCTCTGAAGGCCGGAGAGAGAAAGCCTCTTTCCTGGGCCCGGAGATGACCCTGGGACTGCATCCAGGTCACCACAGATGGGCGGAGAGAGGATTGCGACTTGTGGACAAGTCTGGACCTGTAAAAGGTGATGAATGCAGTTTGTGACCTAATAGGATATTGTTTACCTATTGACATAATAGGCAATGTCTGTACACTGCTCCAGGTGATAGGGAGACACTGTGGTGAACATCTTTCCTGTTTATATGATCTTATATCCTGTTGCGTGTGGGTATTTAGGGGATTCGAACTGCGTAATAAAGGACTTTGCACTTCCAGCCTGTGTGCGGAGTTATTGCCCAAGCGTGAACACTGCAATTTTCTTTCAAATCCCTACTTATTTCCTGGAAGGGAGGATAACTATCAGTCCACTTGAGGTATTATTCTGCTCTCTCTGCAACAGGTCCTGTTGCTGGGAAATAGGACATTATGTTCTAGCCATATTTTCAGTTTCACCCTTCTGCTCTGAGTTTCTCTTTGTACAGAAACAAATTATTTGTCCCGCTTAAACAAAAAAACAAAAACAAACCAAAAACTACAACCAAAGAAAAAACAAGTAATGCCTTTAGATTATTCAGTTTTTCCATTCCTTTTCTGTTTTGATGATCCCCAGTTTTAGAGAATCAAACACAACCAAAGCTGGCTATGCTGACTTTTCACTCGATAGCAGTTCTGGCAAAGCCAGGACAGATTTGGCTCTTGTTTCATGGCATACCTAAATGGAGAGTCCTTCCCCTTCTTCTCATTCAAAAGTCACAAAATATCACCTTCCCACTTTAAACTTTTTCTGCAAAATCATTAAAATAGTTTCTTTTTTACCATTAAATAAGGGCCAATGAGATCAATGTAGTCTGAACGCCAAGTTAATAAAGAAGAACAGCTTTGCCTTTTCCTATGGGGACCTAGAACTGCCACATGGAACAACTCATAAAAAAGATTTCACAGCCCAGAGACCCTTCCTTCATATGCAGCTCCACGTGCTCTGTGGCTTATGGAGAGCTGCATTATGCCAAATAAAATCACTTTGATAGAAGCAAGACGGAAACAAAGAAATGCTTTTCTAGATAACGGAGCTGCAGCTCTGCCTTCAGCTTTACAAAGGATGGTGAGAAAACAGTCCAGAGAAGACCATCAAGAAGAGTTTAATACTTTCTTTCCTTCCTTCCTGGTGGCATTTAGGAAAAAAGCAGGAATATGACCTCACACTCGTGGCTACATTTCTGAATTTTTGCAGAGTGTTCAGCCACACAGTTCACAATACACTTGAGGGCTTGCCTCTGGATACAAAACTTGGGATTAGACATCTGGTTAGTAAAAGGAGAATTAGAACTTCTTCTTGCTCCCTAAAAACTTGTATAGATTAGTATTAATATTTCTATCACAATTAGAGCAACAACTGCTAATCTACCAACAAAGAGGGAAGAGCACCTTGTCTGAACACCACAGAGTGGGTGGGTGGGATTCAGCAAGCAGGACATAAAAACCCAAAGTGGACTTTGACCAGAAGAACGATCATTTTCTCTGCAAAACTCAACGAATTATGATTTTCTGAACAGTAACACACAATCTACTGGGCCTATTAACACCCCATACAAAAGCTGGGGCACATCTGGCAGCCTGATGCCATGCTGCACTACAAGGACCATGTGGTACACTACAGGAGCACTATTCACAAGCAGCTGGATTTTCTGTGCAAGTCTCTCAATCCATCAATAGACTGCAGTTAATACAGGAAATTTAGCAGTCCTGAGTGCGTGAGATGACAGAAGGCAGCAGCACTGAGGAGGCAACCATGAAAAGACATAGGTTTGTAATGAAAACAGCAGCTGTTTGCACCATTAAATGTCCTTAGAATGACGCTCTGCATCCATGGGACTACAAGTGGTTGACTAACAGCTAATGATTCTCCCATTACTTGGGGATCAAACAGAAATGTCCATCATTTCTTTGCTCTGTCTTATTAATTGCTAAACCTCAAAAAATCTTGCAAAAGGAAGGACAATATTACAGGTTTCAGAACCTTTAAGATTCTCCTTACCCACACTCATAGGAGGTGATGGTCCCGCTCTGCTCTGGTGCAACCTCACCTTGAGTCCCGGGGGCAATTTTGGGCAGCACAATATAAGAATCTAAAGCTGTTAGAGAGTGTCCAAAGGAGGCTACAAAGTTAGAGAAGGGCCTGGAGGTGAAGCCACATGACGAGTGGCCGAGGTGACTTGGTCTGTTCAGATGGAGAAGAGGAGACTGAGGTCAGAGCTCACAGCAGTTCTGCAGCTTCCTCACGAGGAGGGGAGGAGAGGCAGGCCCTGATCTCTGCTCTGTGCGACCAGGGACAGAACCCAGGGAACAGCTGGAGCTGTGTCAGGGGAGGGTTAGGGTGGATTTTAGGAAATTTTCTTCCCCCAGAGTGTAGTCAGGCCCTGAACAGGCTCCCCCGGGAATGGTCACAGTCCCAAGGCTGCCAGAGCTCCAGGAGCGTTTGGACAACGCTCTCAGGGATGCACAGGGTGGGATTGTCAGGGTGTCCTGGGCAGGGCCAGGAGTTGGACTCGATGATCCTTGTGGGTCCCCTCCAAGTTAGGAGATTCTATGGTCCTGAAATCCATCTCAATGAGCCTAAACTTTGAACTCTCTTGGTCAACACAATTTGATGAGTATTCCTCTGTCAAGGGAAGCTCAGACATCACTCTGTTCTGCCTGACACATCTGTGGATTTCAGTGGAAAGTCAGCCAAAGGTATAAAGGAGCATGGCATTAAGTAAAGGAAGTGGTCAGATTAGAATCCAATAGCTAACAGGCTTTAGAATAAGAGACTGGTTTGGGGTAGAAGACCACCCAGTTTCATGAACAGGGACACCTTCCACTATCCCAGGTTGCTCTGAGCCCCATCCAACCTGGCTTTGGACACTTCCAGGGATGGGGCAGCCGTAGCTTCTCTCGGAAACCTGTGCCAGGGCCTCACCACCCTCACAGGGAACAATTTTTCATAAATTTTTGCTTTAACTAAAAACAGCCTCTCACCCTTACTGTGCAAACAAAGACAAGTCAAAAACATGTTAGGACATAAAAATGTGCTGGTTTACACTTGACTTCTCTTTCTTATGTTATCTGTATGTCTCTAACATTTATCTGACATGCCCACCTCCTCATTAAGATATTGTAATGTAGGACAAGCCCACACTGAAAAATATACAACAGAGAAATCAAAATAGTCTGGTAAATTTCAGTTGAAAACAGTTAGCAAGAAAAAAAAACCTCCCAAACTTTCCTTGTTAAGATGTTTCCGGGTTTGTATTTTTTTTCCTTTTTCTACTAACATACCAAAGTTTTAGAAATGGTTTTGTTTCAGCAGTCAGAATGCAATAAAGTATTTCATTTAAATTTTAAACCTTAATTTTGTGTCAGTTGTTGGGAATGGAAAGAAACTAATTTTCTACTTTCGGAGTGTCTGGATTTTGTGCTCTCTGATTGTTCTGCTCCTCTCACCAGAAAGGTGATTAACACTCCATTTGTGTATTTATTAATATTTTCCAATGGGAAAAATCTGAAGTGCAGTAAGCTAATCTAGAAAAGCATATTTTTCCCCACACTTCTGCACATATGTTATGATTTCTCTTTTCAGCTCTGCAAAAGGGTGACAAGTATGGAGAATTTCCCACCTTCCAGATGATCAAAGATAGAAGAAGAAGAATTATTTTTATGACATATTGAACATTTTTATTTGCTAGAAATCAAAACAATGTAAAACACTAAGTCAAGAAGAAATGGAAAACTTATTTTTCAGTTGAAAGAAATTAGGTTTTGTCTTCAAGCTAATAAGTTATCCATGAACATTGATAACTTTCATACGCTACTGTACCACAAAAGAAAAAAAAATGTTCAGTAAGAAGGCACAATTTCTTCCAGCATGATGATATGTGCTAATATTTATGGGAACACATGTTGAGTAACCTTTTACTTCCCACAGTCCTTCCTGCAAACAGCAGCTCACCTCTGTGAGTGCTTGTAAATTAGGCAGGATTACAGAACACCAATAAGGGAGACTGACCAGTTAAATGGTTATTCCTTTTTCCAGTCCCTTTATTGCTCACCTCTGTTGGTATAAGCCTGTAAAACACAGACTTTGACTTTGATTTGACTTCACAGAGCTTTGTCTGTGTTCCCAGAGTCTGTGTTAGAAAAGGACAGGATGGAAAGGAGATCCTGGTCGCTGTCCCAAATCCTTCTCTAGTGGGGAAGCACAAAGCCTCATTGCAGAGTGCAGAAATAAGAAAAAAAGGCTCTCCCAAACCTCATCCCGTTGGGTGAGGAGGAGGAAACGGCACTTTGACAATGAACTGGCAGGTCCTGTGGAGTCAAAAGTCAAACACAGGGCAAGGGGGACACACCTGAAGGGAGGCTGGGCTTGATCCTGTCTTTGCATGGCAGTGGCTACAAGATCATCTCTACATGGGCTTCTCCTGTCGTGGCTTTGATGCATCTTGTGATTTTTACTCTCTGCCAGAAGGGAAGCCAATGAGAACAAGTAATTCCAGGCTGAGTTTAGTGAAGATTAAACCATACTGTCATCTAGTGGACAGAGAACTTATTTTACTAGTATCTTTTAAAAAATACTGAGCCTGATTCTTCAATCCAAAACCTGCCAAACCACCTTGTTGGATTCAGAGGTGTGTTTCACATCACTGCAAAGTCACCTGGAGTTTCCAATTCCAAAAGGCCAAAGACTGCCTTGGTGGCAACAACTTTATGAAACAATTGTTTATTCCAATTTGCTGAGAAAGAATATAAAATACTGTACCAAACATGAAGGTTAAGTACTATGAGTTTTTTCCTGTGAAGTGGTTATCATAATTTGTTTCCCACAATCGTGTCAAAAGTGTACTATTACCATATCCCAGAACTGACACCAAAAATCTCAAGCTCCTTCACCGAATCAGAGGTCTGAATGTTAGATGCAAAGAAAAACCTGTTCACCCTTGAGCTCTTGGAACTTTACGAGTACACAAGCTTTTCTAAGTTTTCTTTTCTCACTATTACTTAGGAATATTTTTCACTTAAAAGACAGACATTTACAGACTGAAATGTGAACATAAGCAACACTTGTTTTCAAAATTGTGGTGAAAATTTATGGGTGACTTCAGATTCTGTTCTGTCTTTTTCACCTCCAAGACATTTCACAAGCCTGAGCTTTTGCCTAGAGCTGGCATTTTATTCTGGAGTAGAATCTATTTCCACAAATGTGTTTATCAGCAAAATACAGTAGCAATGTTCAAAATATATGTTTATATTAATGCTAGAAATTACTGTCTAATGAGAATTCAGGGGGAGCTGTTTTTCTAGGAAGATAATTGAAGGAATTTGGGGGTAGAAAACACTTAAACTAATGATTAAATTTGAGGGTTGCAGTGGGACATAACCCTGGACTCCAGAAAGCCCCTTTTCAGTGATAAAAAAAAAAGTGTGCTCAGTACACCACCTGCAATTCCAAAACACACTCTGGCATCATCTTAGCAAGTTTCATGTCCCACATTCCTTCTCACAGGGAACCTTCAATTTGGCACAACCCACAGGAAGGCAGCTGGAGAGATGGAGACTTGACAAAGAGGAACCAGTATCAGCAGGAAGGGTGGCTGGATCAGAGAATCCCAGAATGATTTGGGTTGGAAGGGACCTTAAAGATTTTCCAGTTCCAACCCCACTGCCATGGGCAGGGACACCTTCCACTACCCCAGGTTGCTCTGAGCCCCATCCAACCTGGCCTTGAACACTTCCAGGGATGGGGCAGCCACAGCTTCTCTGGGCAACCTGTGCCAGGGCCTCACCACCCTCACTTTTTACCTCATACCCAACCTAACCCTCCTCTCTGTCAGTGTGAAGCCATTCCCCCTTGTCCTGTCACTCCAGGCCCTTGTCAAGAGTCTCTCTCCATCTTTCATATGGGATCCTTTCAGGCACTGCAAGGCCACAATGAGGTCACCCCAAAGCCTTTTCTTTCCCACACTGAACAATCCCAATTCTCTCAGCCTTTTTTTGGAGGAGAGGTGCTCCATCCCTCTGATCAACCTGAATATGGACATCTGTGCACTTCTGTCTCTCTGACTGAGAAAGTTCAGCAAGACTGAGGAGGGTTTAGGAGCAGAGCTGAAGGAAAACATAAACTGGTCTTTAAAGCAAGCTTTGGAATTTTGATTATTAATTCTTTTTACAATGCAGATATACTAATACACTTTCTTTTAAGCTAGCCACAGCTTGACAGTCAATACTTCACAACCACTTATTCCCAAGCTGCAAGAAGACTGTTGGTAGGAAAGAATGAAGGCAAGAAAGCAAACAGAACCTACTTCTCCCTGCTGTATTGAAACCTGCTTACCATCCCTTTTGGACAGAGGCATCCCGATACGCAGCCATGGCTGATGCACTCCAAGTCATAGTTCTGGCAGGTCTTGGTACATTCCACTCCTTCTGCTCGTGGGTTGTCGGCAGGACAGATAATTTTTTCCATGGGGAATCTGCATGTCAAGCTCCTTTTTACTTTAAAAAAAAATGAGTTTACAGAAATTGCAATTAGAACTCAAGTATTGTTGGCATAGTATTTTTCTAAAAAGTGGATCAACATTTTGATTAGAAAGCTAATTTAAATATTGCCTAGAGCAACACCACTACACATAACATGGCAGAGAAAACAGCCCCTACATCCTATAGAGTGACCTCAGTTAGGCTGTCATGAAAGCAGGTATTTAATACTGAAGCAAAAAAACTGCACTAAACATAAAAGTGCAATTCCAGACTGCTCTGGGGCTATGCAAACACCTAAAGGCACTGTACAAAGTCAGAAAATTGATATTCTGAGAAGCAACAGCACTGTATATTATTCTGTTTAGACTCATTTCCCGTAACAGTGCCCTGAGCTTAATTACAAACTCTTTGAAACTTCAGGATCGGACAGAAGATCAGAATGTCCCAAGAAACTCCAGGATACTATTTCAAGTGGAACTAGCAATATGCCTCTCTGAGGTTTTGTAAGTCTTGACATACTCGTATCAGGAAAAGTGCATCTTAGGAGCATTAAGGGAAGAGTTTGATGAGATATTCACCTGGAAGGCTTCACCTGAAGAACAGGTGACCCAACCAGTGACACTGTCACTGGTGTCCTAGCAAGCAACATTAAGCACATCACTGCCCTGTACCTACAGAGGGATTTACAGTGTTTTCCTCTAGAAGGTGGTTTATCCTTGGAAGATTCAAAGACAAACAATAACCCTCTGTCTCCAAGGCAATGGCTAATATCAACCACAAACTTCCTCCAGACCCCATATACAGGTGCATTTGTCACTGTGCCACGGAAGACAGCATGTTTGGCTCTACTGGTGTTCCCATAGGGATCATAGGTTATCCTGAGTTGGAAGGATCACCAAGGCCAACTCCTGGATATTCCCAGGCCTCCCCAAAGCCACACTAGCCCTGTGCCCTCTGAGATGCATCCAGTCTCAAACCCCCTATCCCATGACAATCCCATAAGCTCCATCCACAAATCAGTGGGAAACCCCAAAAGACACCGGAACACTGCTGGCCTTTCTCCAATGCTGCAATCCCCAGTTAGATGCTGGAAGTGTTCCCATGCACCTCTCACAGTCAAATATTTGATAAACCTGTCCACTGACGGGAAACATGGCAGCTGTCAGTCTCCAGGAGGTTTCATGGAGATTCCTGCTGGCTGGAAGGCACACTGAGAACCTGGCAGCAGTGTAACCTTCAGGCCACTAAAGGCCTCATTTGCACCAGAAAAGAGAGTTTGCATCCCACTAGTGAGAAGCAGAAGGTATAAAGCTGATGAGTTGCTGATGAGTTACTGATATCTTGTGATCCTCAAATAGCAGCTGGGGACCTCAGATCACTGCCAAGGCATCCTTTAACCTTTTCAGCTCAAGAGAGACTGCAGTGGCTAATTATAGTTATAATTTTGAGAGGTGAGATTCAGTAAGCCCTGCACCCTCCCACACAACCCTTTTGTTTCTATCCCGTAAAAAAAAAAAATTATAAAAGATCTCACAATATCACAGCTGTTGCAACCACTGGAATTTCTTCTCCAATCTACACTACCAAGAGACTGAAGAGAAAAAAAAATCAAAATAAAATATTAATTTTTTAAGGCATACTAACTTCTGGGAGATGGCCTCTCATCAGCAAAAACATCAGCCAGGAAGGCACCAGGAGCTCTGTTTGTACTGCAGTGCATGAATCCATTCTCACAATAGCTAAGGAAAACAAACAGAGCTTATATTTAATGAAATGTCATTTAGCTTTCACCCACACTGATTTTCAGTCAACAGGGAACTTGCCAGAATACAACACTACATCTCATTGGGGCTGAGCTGTTGCTCTCCATCCACTGTGTCTATGAACATTAAAGGCAAACTTTCCTTAAGGGAGTTGATGGGATATAGTGGCATGGCAACCCAGCTGCACAGAGATAAAGCTGGGCAAGACAATAGCCAGCTTTGCTGTGGAAAGAGGTAAGGGACCACCTAGTTCCTGCAACTTGGGATTTTTGCGGTAGAGAGGAAAAGGAGAAAATATTGTTCCCAAAACTGAGCTTGCCCAGCAATCGCATTCCCACTCCAAGTGTACCGCTACTCAATTTAACAATTAAAATGCTTTTTAATACTTGTATCTTTGACAAGAGGTAATTAGGTTTTAACAGTTAAGAAGTGTATCACAGTACATTAAAGTGACATTTTAAAAGCCCACAAAGTAGCTTTTTCCAGTAATTAAGCTCCATTTCAAACTGGCAGGAACTGTTCATAGAACAGAGCTTAATACTAAGTGATTCTGAGTAAGGTAGCGTTTGAAATTAAGTGTAGAGAGATGCAACATCAAAACTCACCATTTAGTTTGTTGGAGGCAAAATCTTGCCTTTTCTCAGACTAGTTTCAGTGGATGCACAGGAACTGGCCCAGTTAACAACTCAAGCCATCCAAAACTTGGAGTGACGGGGTGTAGGGATGTAGGGTGGAGGGACGAACAGCGCACTTACCACATGGAGTAATGATCCGAGAAGACATCCTCTGGCTGGAAGATCTCCCCATCATAGTAACAGGAGCACTGGGACTTGGGCACGCACTGCTCATGCTCGTCCAGGTAGTGCCCGGGGGGACAGTAGCACCCTTCCAGGCAGAGCTGCTCACAGTCCTCCTCCGGGTAGGACAGGGACCGGCACGTCTGGTTGCATGGCGTCCCACAC
Organism: Pachycephala philippinensis; assembly: GCA_013397055.1. Taxonomy (NCBI): domain Eukaryota; kingdom Metazoa; phylum Chordata; class Aves; order Passeriformes; genus Pachycephala; species Pachycephala philippinensis. Next base: position 108,094 of record VWZT01001045.1, read on the forward strand.
TGCTGGTACACCTGGCCTTCAGGACAGGCCATTGCTGGTGAAACACATGAGGGAGAATGGCATTTGATCCAAATCCAGCTAAAGGAAATGCTGCCTAAACCAGACTGGGAAGCTTGGGATTAAAAGGTATTTGTTCAATTTACTCGTCAATGGAGTGTTACACCATCCCCCTTTAACTGCAGCACTGGTGCAGCCTCAGGCACTGCTTATATATACACACAAACAAAACCTTACAAAAGGAAGTTCCCAATAAATGTCAGGACTAGACTACAACCTCTGTGATGGAAATCCAGCCACAAAATTTCACCCAGAACATGAAACACAAGCTCTGTCCAACCTCTGTTATTATTTGGATTACAGTCGGGATAACCTAATTGAAGCTCTCCAGTACCTGAAGGAAACCTACAAAAGAAGGAGAGAGGCTATCGACAAGGGCCTGGAGTGATAAGGGGGAATGGCTTCAAACTGACAGAGAGGAGGTTTAGAATGGACGTTGGGAAGAAATTCTTCCCTATGAGGGTGGTGAGGCCCTGGCACAGGTTGCCCAGAGAAGCTGTGGCTGCCCCATCCCTGGCAGTGTTCAAGGCCAGGCTGGATGGGGCTCAGAGCAACCTGGGATAGTGGAAGGAGTCAGCCCATGGCAGGGGCGTGTTGGAGTGAGATGGTCTTTAATGTCCCTTCCAACCCAAACCATTCCATGTTTCCATGCGTTTAGGAGCATTACAAGTGTCATGTACACACTCACACCTTCCTTTGCAACATCTTTAGGGACAATTTGGTCAAAATAGGTAGAAAAGTAGTAGAAAAGTACTTTTCTGCTTTTGACAAGCAGGTACGCTGCAATACTTTACAGCCTCACCTCCCAGAAGTACTCCACGATTTCTATCGAAACAGAGCAAATAATGAAGTAATTTAGCAATCATGGAGCCAAACCTTGATAGTAACAATTTCTGATGATGAATTCTTTTATATGGAGACTAATTATGGCCTTTGGAGCCATTTTGGCTTCTTTGTTTATTACCTCCACTTCTACAGGGCCAATTTTGAGGCATTCACCTCTGCACACATCAGCATCAGCACTAGGTGGCAGCTATGACAACACATTGCAGAAGACAAGAAAGCGAGTCAGTTTTATCAAGAGTTTGAATTTAACAGGCCTCCTGATAACCAGGATTTACACTGTCGTTTCTAGCAACCTTCCACAGCAAACAGTTGTAAGGTGATGAGGAAGGACGTTCAGGGAAGCAGCTGCAAATCAAAGCTGGCGCATTTGTACCTTGCTAAAACCAAGATCAAAGGGTTACAGAGAAAGCCCCTCCTCTTGTCATCCCTGCAGAATGACGTGATAACCCCTACTCTCTTCTGTGAGCACACATCCCTGGGGACTCTGGCAGCCATGGAATAACAGGATGGGCCTGCAGCCTCAGCCAGGTGTTCACTGGACTAGCAAAGCAAGGCCTACGTGCTGACCAGCCACTCATGGTCACCTTCACAAAACTCTTCTGAATGAAGAATTATTCCTGCCTACTGAAGAGAGACGTGGTTGTATCAACACCTCCCCAGCTTCTCTTGAGGCTCCTGCAGCCCCATACATGAGAGAGTAACATCCTAAACTAAGGATCCGGCCCAGAAGCATCTAAGGTGACTTAAATCCTTCTTCAGAGCAAAGATCTTCCAAGTCTGGGACTTGTGGCCGAACTATTTAACGTGCCTTTCACAACACAGCCCAAGAAATGTGTGCTCATCAATACAGCAAATGCTTCCTAACTCTGGACTAAGCAGAAGATAGACTCACTTACTCTCACAGGAGTCTTTGGCAGCCATTCACAAAAACGTGCTTCTAATTTACATAAACCTGATCTTTGCAGTAAATCAAACACTGAATAGGCACAGCCCAGGGCTGAGGAGCATTTTAAAAATAACTTTCATCACAAAAGGCACGTTCTAGCAGGACAACCACGAGGCCTCAGCCGAAAGTATTATTTGCTATGCATGAACCTCTGGAAACATGGAACTGGTTTGGCAGATTTCAGATGGGTACATCAGTTATTAGAGTTTCAAGATTCAAAAAAAAGATGCGATAACCAAGCCCAACATTCTGCCCTACTTTCTACTCAGTGGTAACACTCCCTGTCCACAGGGACAACTTTGCAGTGGATCCCTTTCTCAGACAAACCTTTGTAATCCATGTGTGGGAATGGCTTCAAACTGAAAGACAGTAGGTTTAGATTGGATATGAGGAAGAAATTCTTCCCTGTGAGGGTGGTGAGGCCCTGGCACAGGTTTCCCAGAGAAGCTGTGACTGCCCCATCCCTGGAAGTGTTCAAGAACAGGCTGAACGGGACTTGGAAAAACCTGGGATAGTGGAAGGTGTCCCTTGGAACAAGATAATTTGTAAGGTCCCGTTCAACCCAAACCATTCTATGATTTTCCTTGCCCATGCACCTCCTAAAATTTTTGAAATATCCCCTATTTTTCCAGTTATGCTTCCCAATGCCATGCTTACACTCCACACCCCAATACCATGCTCTATCCCTTCCCAGCAACATCTGTTTTTAATCTCAAAAAGGCAAGACAACTGACCTGGGAGAGGCCTGCTGTCTGTACACTGTGTATTACACTGTCACTAAGAAAAACCCATCCCATTATTGCCAGGAAAATGAGGAAAAGGCAAGGTGCATCCAGTCTCTGTGCATGCCTCCTATAAAACCAAAATAGCTCAATGCTGTGCTCTGAGGCACAGCATATCCCAGGAATAAGATGAGAAACAGTGGGAAAGCATTGGGAAAAATGTGTCTGTATCAAACAGCTCACACAGTTTTTGTGGGTGGGTTTTCAAACCAGAGCAAAAGAGACAGACCATGACCAGTTCCTCAAGTTAACACTAGGTGAAAATGTTGCCACCTCTGGGTGAAGGTGCACCCTTGTCAGGACTAGATTTAACACAGCTTCTCCACCATGCTGAGGTCTACCATGCACTGTAGCCATCCTCAGATGCTGCGCAGAACCTGTCCTTAATTCCCTGTGCCAGCATTCTTGGATTGATCCTACACAAATCCTCTTACAGAAGCCATGAAAAGTCACAAAGTGCCCCAGCACTACCACATTAAGAAAAATAGTGGGCTTAGCAACATGTCCTAAAATCTGAAGAAAGATCTAGGGACCTGTTGACTGATTCCCCTGTGCCACAGAACAGTACACACACGAGACAGGTAAACATAGAAATATTTAGGTTGGGAAAGACCCTAAGATAATTGAATCCAGCCATTAACCTCACACTGCCAACTCCACCACTAAACCATGTCCCTAAGTGCCACATTCACATGGCTTTGAAATACCTCGAGGGATGGTGACTCAACCACTTCTCTGGGCAGTCTGTGCTAGTGCTTGATAACAGTTTCCATGAAGAAGAAAACCTAATCTGAACCTCCCTGGTGAAACCTGAAGCCGTTTCCTCTTCTCTTGTCACTTGTTTCCTGGGAGCAGACCCTGACGTCCACCTGGCTGCACCCTCCTGTCAGGGAGTTGTGGAGAGCCAGAAGGTCCCCCCTGAGCCTCCTTTTCTCCAGGTTGAGCCCCTGGCTCAGCCACTCCTTATCAGATTTGTGCTCCAGCCCCTTCCCCAGCTCTGTTCCCTTCTCTGGACACGCTCCAGCCCCTCAATGTCTTTCTTGTCCTGAGGTTCCCAGAGCTGCCCCAGGATCTGAGGTGTGGCCCCAGCAGTGCCCAGCACAGGGACAGTCACTGCCCTGGCCCTGCTGCCACCCCATGGCTGGCACAGCCCAGGTGCCATTGGCCTCTTGCCCCCTGGGCACAGCTGGGCTCATGTCCAGCCGCTGTCCCCAGCACCCCCAGGGCCTTTCCCAGCTTTCCAGCCCCTCTGCCCCAGCCTGGAGCTGCAGGGGGTTGGTGGGACCCAAGGCAGGACCGGGCCCTTGGCCTTGTGGACCCTCAGACCACTGGCCTGGGCCCATGGATCCAGCCTGTCCAGATCCTTCTGCAGAGCCTTCCTGCCCTCCAGCAGATCCACACTCCCACCCAACTTGGTGTCATCTGAGAAATGACTGAAGATGTTCTTGATCCCCTCGCCCAGATCCTTGATTAAAATATTAAATAAAACTGGCCCAAGCACTGAGCCCTGGGGATCACCACTGGTGACCAGCCACCAGCTGGGTTTAATTCCATTCACCACCACTCTCTGGACTCAGCCATTCAGCCTGGGGTTTACCCAATTTTTTACATGCAGGTGCATGAAAGACACAGCCCTTCACCATGTGGCCTGTCAGCTCCTCTCTTGCAGCATGAAGGGATTTGCCCTGGTGCTTATTCATGGGGGGCTGCAGGGGTATGAGTCAGGTCTTAAATAATCAAACTGCAACTAAAATAATTTCAAAGATAAGGATGCTGAATGCACTTGATAGCTTGACACACAGCAGAAGTGCTATGCTTCACTAATGACTTTGCTCCCTGATACTTATCCACTCCAAATCAAGCAAACTGGCTCTGTCAAGTCATTTCCCAAGAAACCGAATCTCTGGGGACGAAGGCAGGGGTGGAGCACACATTCAGTGCACTGGGCCATCAGCACAAATTATACAACCTGCACATTCACATCTCAAGCCCATTAAAAAAGAGGGATTGCTCTCCTCCATGTGACAGGAGATGTCTAGGGCACCAGGATTATTTAATGGGGGCTGATGGATCTGCAGTCAGGGAAATCATCACTTTGTGAGAGCACAAAGCTCTCTGTAATGCACAGAAAGGAAGAAGCAGCTCTGCACTATTAAAGATTAATTGTGAAAATTGACTTGTTCAATTACAGAAAGAGCAATGGGGCATTATCGCTGCACTTTCTTTCAGCCTTCAGACCTGCAGAATACTGAAAGGATTTTTATTACATTACTGTTCCACTATCTGAACATTTACATAAACTAGGTAAAATATTATAAAATCATGCAGCAGTTTAATATAAACTGGGTTTGTTCTCATTCACAGCTAACAATTTCCAGCCTGCAGAAGTTGTGGTTACTGACCTTGCAGACCCTACCAGGTCGAAGTCCAGCAAACTCTCTCTTTTTCACTTTCTACACATTCAGTTTCTAATGTTTTTCCCACCCTCTGTCAGCAAAGAAGTAGCAGAACAAATCTGGAGAGCTGCCAAGCACACATGCTTTCCCCCAAATTTTTCAATTGTCTTCTTTCCTTAATAACAAAGTTGCTCAGGAAAATGGAAAAACATTCACTTCACAAATATTTATGGAAAAAGTATGTCTGTGCTCAATCAAAATTACATGGTAATGGATTTTTTCCTACCACATTGACCTAACAGAGAAATAAAAGAAATAAAAGGTGTTGGATTCTTCTGTTCCAACCTCTTGGCAGTTTGGCTATTAATCTTGCCCTGGATAAGAGAGATATGTCAGAGAGGCTGTGGGACCTCTGTTCTTGGAGATATTCAGAATTTGTCTGGACAAGACACCAGGCAATCTACAGTAATTAAGCCCTGCTGTGAGGAGGGGTGGTGCCACAAGATTGCCAAAATTCTCTTCTCATACAAGTTTGTCTTGCCCTTTTGTGCTTCCTCCATAACCCCACATTCAGCTAAAGTCAGGAGTCACTGATGAGGTCAGGACCTGGGAAGCTTGGGCCTCAAGAAAAGGCAATTTGTGGATTACTACAAATCACTTGGGAGATTCCTACCCTGAGACATTCAGAAAGTTTCCAGGTGAGTAGCTGAAAATGGAAATCCAGGCAAAAGTTCTGCGGAGGTGTGTCAGATCACTGCTTCTCTCCCCCAGTGCTGAGCAGTCCCTGGGAACAGCTTTTGCATCCTTACCAGTGTGGAGGGAAGACTTACTCTCATCATTTGCCATAAGGAAAATCTGGCATCTCATTCTAGATCTTTCACCCAACATTGCCAGAAAAATTCCTTCAGGACAAGGAAAATAAGTGGGTTTGAGCAGCACTGCACTTACGGCAGAAGTCAGGTTGTCTCCATCGGACCAGGATGCTCCTTCTGGCACAGGCTGCTGCATAATTAGCAATGGCAGAGCACAGGCAATCCTTGCCACTGGAGCAGGAGCAAACATCAAAGCGGCAGTTCTTCACATAGGGTGTGGGGCTGACTTCATGGTGACAAGGTTCAAAGGCAGGAGACAGCAGAACTGAGCAGGAATCCTCAGCATATTTGGCTAAAAAGAGAAAAATGACATGCTCGTGCTGAATCAATCAGTGGCTTTCAAGGAAAGCTAGAGGAGCCACAGTAAGCATTTTCTTTTCCTTTTATAAAAGAAAAGGAAAAAAAAAAAACCCACACAAGAATAAAACAGCATCAGGCAGGCACAGATAGCACCATAGCTCATATGTCATGAGCTCTACTGAAAGAATAATGTTTCACTAGTAAAACAAATCAAGGAAAAGCAATGCTTTTATATTCTCTTAGCACTATTTCTGGTGCTCTAATTCCTTTTACAGGGCCTCTGTTTTCTGCTGCCTTTTTATATTGCAAAATTAAACTAATTTTTGTTTTCAATTTTCACAAAATATTACGTCTTCCTTAGGAAGCCTGCATCAATACAAGTCTCTCTGTGGGGCTTTTTTTGTTGCTGTTGTTTATTGGGTTTTTTTAAACATATATTACAGCCACCTTGGTGGTAAGGCAAACAGCATTAGCTTGTTCTCTTTTTCTTTGTTTTCCTTTTTTTTTTTTAATGTAAATGGAAGCTCACCATTTAGCTGCACACATTAATTTTGGATAGAGTTCAGTACCTAAATGAGGATTGAGATTGCAGGGGTCACTGTCTTGTTTTAACAAGTCCTGGCAGTCTGCATTGAGCTTCCAGGAGTTCCCAAAGTCTTCCAGAAGGGATTCCACCATGCCAGAAGGTGTAAGAAAATCATCCCCTTGGTTCCCATCATAATTTCCACACAGCCCACACATCCTTTCAGAGTACACTGGAGACACCTAAGGAACACAACGTCAGCCTGGTCATCTTCCAGAACAGGTTACCACTGCAGAGCAAGACTTTTTTCAAGGAATGAACCATACACAATTCAGCAGTCAAAAAACTTCTCAAACACGCATCAAAATACTAGAGACACAATGCCATTGTACTGTATTTTTAAACTTCCAACAAAAATGCTACTATTAGTAGCAGCAGGACAATTTTTGCACAGCACACTGAATTTCAGAGCGTGACTAAGAGAAAAGTAGCTTATTTTTATGCCTTGATCAGCAGTCCAGTTTAGTCTTTCCCTATTTTCCCCCTTCATTCATATAAATGAGCCAGGCAACAGTGGGCATTGCATTTTTTTTAATGTAATTCCAATGGCAGTTTGGGGAAAAAGACTGCACCTGGGAGCATTTCACATTGGATATTGGGGAAAATTGGATAATGAAGGAAATTTAAACAGGCTTTTTTATCACAAAATTGAGGCAATATTGGAAATGTTCCCCTCAACACTGAGGACCCCGGATAAAATAAGGAATAAACTAATACCCCTAAAGCTACCTCACATTAGAGCTTCCTCCCGCCCACAGGAACTTCAGGCACACTAAAAGCAGAATTGCCAACAACCGACAGAGCAGGTGCACTTTTCACCCCGTTTTATTCCTGCTGCAAATCAAGGGGCAGCTGAAAGGTGACCCCAAACCTAGAGGTAAACAGGGAGAAATCTCCTAAGCAACCTCTGCAACACAAAGGCACCAATACCTTTTATTTTAGTAGGAACTGTCAGTTTCTGTTAGGAGTAAAGCTCTGGGACATTACAAACACTATCAACTACTCAGGAGCTTTGATGCAACATTAACTCTCTGTATCCATGTAGTTGAGTGCTAGTTTGGGCAGGCTTGCAGGAGTAACCAGTGAAACAAACAAAAAAAGTTAGAAAAATCCACATTTTTAAAGAAAACTGTTTTTCTGTATAAATAAAAATGAAAAACATCCTCCAAAATATAACCTAATACTACCCACCGTTCAAACACAGGGGTCAGAGAAGAAATATGGAGCATCAAAAAGAGCAATTAGAGGACACTTATTCTTACTACTAAGACTACTACTCCTCTTTCACGTACTCTGCAGATGAAACAATGCCTCACACAAGTCCAGATTGTGGTATATTTTGGAGTGGAAGCTCAAATCACAAATATCAGGCAGTCACAGAAAGGGGAGCCTTCTTGAGGAACACAGGAAGAATTTTTGCCAGAACAAGGTAATGGAAGTGTATCACTTCCTCCAATTGTCAGCAATACTTGGCAACAGGTCAGTCTACAAATCCAGCATAAAATAACTTTCCAAAAGCAATTAAAGAGATGCTTTAGATGCCCAGCAAGGGAAGGAGCAGACAATTGCAGAAACTTCCACTGCTTTTATGGGTAGAGGATCTGGAGCAGAAAATTAGGTTTGTTTTCAGTGGGACAGAAAATTTGCCAGGTTATACGGGTCTCTGACCAGGCAGAAAAATACTCTGAATACTGAGGAAAGCCAAAATTCCTGAGATGTGCCAAGGGACTGAAGTGAATTATTCTAAGCTCCAAAAGAACTTTCAGGACCCTCAGGGCACAGAGATATAGGTTAAATCAAAACAACAACCACAAACCCACAGATGCCTTCTAAAATTATTCCAGACCTTTCTTATCTGTTTTCTTTTCAACTCTTGAACTCAATTCTGAACTGGCTTTCATAACCCTTTGCACTGTGCCAGACATGACATTTAAGCCAGATTTTGGGGCAGGCAAGGAGAATGCAAAAGCAATGCCATGATACAAGGTGGGCAGTGTTTACCACTCAGCAGACAATCCCAGGAAAACTGGTTTTCTTGGCGAAACTCCTCTCAGTGGGCAGACGCCTACTACAAGGGGGTTCAAAGGCAGCAGGGCTGTGGCTGCAGCTTCCTTACAGATCATTTCCATTATACCTGGCTCGGGTATTTCTACCCTCTGCTGTGTCTGCAGCACCAACAAAACCTAATTGTTAATCAAGGCTGACTTCAAACATTCCTCACAGTAGAAGGAGCATGCAACACATCTTCTATGAGCTAATTTCTTTCTCCTGGAAATTATGAGTAACTGTGCCCCTGGAGGCCTTTTCTTCCCTTATTTTAAGCGTTCACGTCCGTTGTTTTAGACAGAGCAGTCAAAACAAATAAAAACAAAACAAAACTCCAGTTTGGAGGGTATCTGCTGAACGAAACACAAAACTGTACATGGTTAATAATGGCTGTCATTGCACACACACCAAAAAAAAAA
>VWZT01001045.1:117348-173393 GCA_013397055.1 Pachycephala philippinensis
AAAAAAAAAAAAAAAAAGTGTGGGGGGGAGGAAAAAAGCTACCAAGCTGCTGTAAGATGAAGTGTTTGTTTCCAGAATACAAAAGGACCTGTATATCACTCTGGGGGTAGCAAAAGAGAAAGGAATTCTTAAAATGCAACACAAAGCAATTTCTTACTTCAGGCAAGAAAATCTTTGTACATATTTGAGTGGAACGAGAGATGGGGAATATAGGCAGAAATACAACAGACAGGAAAAGTACCTTCACGAGGAGTTCTCCATGACCATCCCAGTCAATCTGCAAGTCTTCCCCGTAGGTGAGGCGAACTGAACTCCTCACCACGTGCTGGACACGGAGGGCACCTGAAGGCAACCACAGGGTGTCAGTGACCTTTTACAAGATGTAGTGACAGAACAAGGGGAATGGCTTCACACTGACAGATAGTAGGTTTAGATTGGATATTAGGAACAAATTCTTCCCTGTGGAGGTGGGAAGGCCCTGGCACAGGTTGCCCAGAGAAGCTGTGGCTGCCCCATCCCTGGAAGTGTTCAAGGCCAGGTTGGATGGGGCTCAGAGCAGCCTGGGATAGTGGAATGTGTCCCTGCCCATGGCAGGGGATTGGAATGAGATGATCTTTGAGGTCCAAACCAAATCATTCTGTGATGCTATGATTTCAAGCTTCTGGTTGAAAAATAATAATTTCAAAAAGGATAGACCAACAGTGGTTTTCACAAATCTCACAAGTGCAGACCAGCTTAATTCTGATTTTAGAGGAGCCAAGTCAAGATGTGTCAGCTGCACAGAGAGAAGCTGAAATTACAGAGCTTGTAGAAGAGACTGTAAGTGAGAGTTTGGCATTGAAAACACTTTTTGATTGAGCTGGGCTAAGGTATGTCTAAAACCACCACTAAGCAGCAGCCTTTCAGCGGCTGGCCAGAGTTAGCCCATGTGAACACACCTTGCAGCAAAGGGATCTGTATGTCCTGTCCATTCAGTGAAACACCTCCTCCGTGTTTCATTTTAATGATGCTGTTGTCCACATCCCGGATCCGGACAGAAGCAGAGCGAGTGCACACGGCATCAGGATCATCTGCACACTGCAGAGAAGGGAAAATCTGCCTCGAACCTCAAGTTTTCACTTTCTTGGTGACTTAGTCCCAGAAGGCATTTTGGCATCTAATTTAGGAGCTAATTTTGTTGAGTGTCACATTGGTTTTATAGACCTGGTTTCTGCATCCCACAGACACCAGGGTGGCAGCCTTCCCTCCATTATCCTGCTAATCACACAGCAGGGCTGAGCTCCCTGTCTCAAAACCTGGAAAGGGATCTGTGGGTGTTCCACCTGACCTCTGGGAGTGACCCATGGCAGTGACCAGCCCCACAGCTGTGGCAGGGGCAGGAAGGCCACCTGACCCACACAGCCTGGGAAACAGCCATGCAGTTCACACTACCCGAGACTCTTGGGGTGTTTATTTTCCTGGCTGTGGGATACCCAGATGAGGAACAGGGATTGTGGGGGCGGGGGGCCCACACCTCCTCCCTGGTTTCGAAAGGGAAGTTTCAGTGGAAACCTGTCCTGCAGGTTCCCAAACACCGATGACCTCAGAGCTGCACTATCAGAGCTCTCTAATGCAAGAGACAGACGCAGATGGTGTGTAGAACTGTCACAGCCCATTTCTCCAAAGCCTGCAACTTCCTTGGTGCTGCAGGACAGGCTGATACGCCCCTTCCCTCCTGTCAGTCTCCTGTCTCCGCTGCACCTCTCCCCGCTTTCAGTTCCTCTGTCCCCAACACCTTTCTTCCCCTCTGCCTCCTTCAGGGCCCTTTTCAGTCTCCAGATTTGTTCACCTTTTCCCAAGCACAGCTGGTCAATTCATTTCACAACCAGATTAACCTCCCTGGGACATCCCCCTTCAGGGTCTCCATGCCTCCCTGCACTGGCCTGGCTCCCTTTCTTGCCTCTCTCCATCTGCTTCTCACACATCCATCGGGGGAGACGGCAAAAAGTCAGGAACTGCTGTCTGACTACAAAAAACATCACCAGCCAATCTGACTAAATAGGAAGCAAAGCAAGGCACAGCTCTGCCAGTGCACTCTCCTTGGTGTCCAAGGAAATGTCCTTTCCCTACAGGCATCAGGGAGGCACCAGCACCCAGGCAGCTTTGCAAGGGGTGCACGCTCGCCTCTGTTTCTTCAGCTGGCAAAGAGTCAGCGAACGCCCATTCTTCAAACCTCATCACGAGTCTCCATCCCCAGGTAGGCTCCTGGGAATGGTGGTGAGGAGAAGCAAAACACTTATTAACTAAGGAGAAAGACTGCATCTGTTATTTAATTATCTCATGGGGAAATTACTTCTGTTGGCCTGTGCATCTGCAATTCCCGACACAGTCCCAGAGCCCTGCCCTCTCCCTCAGGAGCATGCGCAGAGGCGCCAGCCAAGGCTGCTGTTACCTGCACCGTCTCGATGATCACAGAGAAGGAATTTTCCACACAATCCTTGGCAAATAAGTACTGGCAAATCCCACTGAAGGTGAAGTACTTGTTGTCAAAGCTTTTGAAATGGGACTGGCCGGTGACAGAGCATTCCCCTGGAAAAAGCAAAAAGCCATTAATCATCCCAGTGCCAGCTGCGAGCAAAATCCTGCTCGGCCCCCAGAAGCCTGTGAGGCGGAAGAGCAGCCCTGGTGGAACAGGTTGTAGTACAAGGCCCAGGCTCCCCACGGACCAGAAAGCACCAGCAAGGTCCTTATCTCACTGTTTATTTCTGTAAGGCATTACCAATAGTAACAGAGGAACCAACAGCAGGTGGGGAACACGGAATAAATCTCACTCAAGAGCTGAAATTTGTACCTATGGAAAAGCCTATATTCTTTTGTTGGGCTGACTTGAATACCAGTAAGTTATTTTAACACAAAATACCTTATAAGAATGAAGAGTTGTAAGATAATGTCTGTGGGAGTTCTTCCAAGGGCAGAATTTATGTTGGACTTTACCCTGAACCATTATCTCAACTAACAGAAAATTAAAAATAATTGTATGATTACAATAGCTACACCTAAAGTCCTTACAGAATATTGTGAAAGCCTGGCTTGACCACCTTTCTACTACAAAAAGGAGCTATTTAAACGTATCAGCATGTGAAGGTGTTTTGGTAAGTTTTGGCTTTTCATTTCCAGGAAGGCACAACCCAGATAGCACAGCTGGGATTTAGTACCCTGTCTTGCAAACACACAGAGAGGCTCCAGCTCCACAGAGCTTGCAGAGAAAATCTTTAATATGAAAAGACCATCGCACTTCGAGATGATCCCATGGCAAACAAGGTGGGCAGCCACTTCTTCATCCAGAACAAAATTCAGGTGCCGGGCCTACGCTGGCCATCACCAGCCAAAGGATGGAGAAAAGTTAAATGTTACAAGCTGGCAGGTGACCTTCATGAATTATTCTCTCTTCACTGCCTTTGAGTCCCACAGAAAATCTGTCTAACAAGCATCATGTGGAAATTTCTCTCTTCAACATATAATTCAGTGTTTACTATCTTAAACCAACTTGTGCCAAAGCACAACTTCACAGATCCTGAGGATTCCCAGCCTTGCACAGCTCTGATTCACCCCAAGAGAAGTCCAGCACCTCCTGGCTGTCTGTCATCCCTTGGAGTTTGATTTCCAGGGCATTCTCTGCAACAAGGAAACAAGAGGACAGGTTTGCAGCACAGAGAACTGGGAACTGCTATCCAAGTCCCAGCCTTTGGCATTGCTCCTGAAAGGGAAATTTCTTTCCTGTGGCCAAGTCTTTTCTTATGGGTCCCTCTGTCTATTCCATTTGATGTAACGCATCCCATGAAATTTCCTGAAACCTTCTGCCTTCATAATTATTTCCGTTACGATATTAGCTTGAAAGCCTCCCGGTGTGCCAGTCAGCTCCAGCTGTGGATCCACCTTATCACCAAACTTACAGCTGGGAAATTCACTCCCACAATATGAAAGAAATCTTTCCTGACAAAAAGAAAGTTGGTCAAAAGAAAAACAGAACTACCTAGAGTTTATATGAAGAACTACATAAATTTTCTGGACACACGATTTTAGAAATATTTGTGGAAACTAACCAACAATGAAAACATGCTGCAATATTACATCTAGTAGAGACAAACAGCACAGGTAGCAATATAAATTTGGCTACTCTGGGAGGCTTTTCTGCCCTCCCATACTGACTCAGTACAGTTTATAGAGTGTTAGCAGGCACATGTACAACAGCTGCAGGTATACAACCTTTAGTCTCGAACAAGTCTAGCAGAAAACTGATTTAGGTATATTGGCAGAAGGTACAAAAATAAGCTGCCTTTCTTTTCCAATTCTGCTCATTTGGGACAGCTTCCCAATTCAGAAAAAGGCAGCAATGCTATATTGCCTCTTGCACAGAGCTGGATATCAACATCTGTTTGCAAGCCTCAATACCAGATTTATCTTCACTTCTATAATCACTATGAAGAAAACATGGCCAGACTTAAGGATAAAAATTTGGCCCATGGAGAATTTATCATAGCCCAGAGAGCAAGGACATTAAAAGCTATAACCTAAGGAAAAACTGAAGTTATAAAAACACCTATTTGTTGTTCGTAATCATGTTGCTGCCCATTAGCTAAAAGATGTAACAAATCAGCCTGGGCTGTGTCCTTGAGGCTGTGTTTTAGTGCAATTCCCTGCACTTGGAGAGATTCTTAATGAACAAGCACAGGGCATAGCTCACTAAAAATGTCATCTCCATTTTGAATATTGGCTTACACTACCCCCATCCTCTTCTTTAAGTGCTGATGCTTTCGGGGAAGTGCTCTTGTGGTCTAAAGCAGGAGGAAATGGAGGATTGATGGGCCAGGCAAGTTTCGTGTTTACTAGAAAAAGAAAACTTTATGACAGAATATGTTAAGATTGTTGTAATTGTCCTAATTTGTGAGGGTTGCACAGTCTCATCTCAACAAAAAACCACCAAAGCCCCTGAATCTGCTTTTTCCCTGTCCAGCCATAACCCCAGTCTTCTCCTCCCTTCTACTCAGTCTCCAAAAGCAAGGAGAACAACCAAGAGCTGTGCTGTCTCCCTGCAGAATTCTGTATGTGATGCCAGCAGAGTCAAACGCTGTTTCAGGTCAACCAGGGCTTTCTGTGGCTGAACACGGTGCAGGAACTGAGGCAGGGGATGGGCCATGGAACCAGCAGGAGGAAATAAGGAAGGCAGCACTTTGCTGGCCAATGCACAGCATGGAAAGTCCCATTCCCCATGCAGACAAAAATGTGGGACAGAAGCCGTCAGTACAGGTGAGTTTGAGAGGTGGAGTCAGGAGGAAGGGGAGCAGGAGCTCCTGCAGAGCTGCCTCTCCTCCAGTCTGCCAGCACCCATGGAAGGCAGGGCAGCCACTTTCTCCCTGAGGCTGTAGCTCCTTCACCCACAGCATGGCCAATAAGGTACAATGAGGAATTGTACCTGGTCAAAGAAAGCCAGGAGCATTCCTCTACCTGGAAGCCAATCCTCTGAACATACAGACCCTTATAATTGGTAAACTAAGTAATCAAAGCAGGAACTGTCCTTGCCACCAAACAGGATTTTTCATTGCTACACAAACCACACAGGGCAATGTCCGACTTGTCTCTGGAGAAGAACTTAAAAGTAGAATCCCAACTGGATTGTACTGGAACAAGCAAGAAAGAACAAAGATTCGCTTTTTTGGGTGAAAAAAAATATAAGTGGGGCATGAGTGGGAGGGATGTAGGCAAGTCTTACTTGTCAAAACCTGAAAAGAGTAAAGCCAACACACCTGGGCATTCCCCATTGCTGCAGATCCAGGTGCCACGTCGACAAATGCTAGGAAAGACACAGTGGCAAGTTAGGCAAGAGTATACGAATACAAATCTTCTGTTGCATATTTTTCCCAAAAAATTGAAAATGGTCCCCTGTTCCAGGAAAGTTAGACCAGTCTCCAACATCCTTTCCATCTCCCATAACGTCATTTCTAAATGTATTCATCCCTTCTTCCCATCATTTGACAGCACCTGCTGGTAATATGAATGGGTATGGTTGCAAAACTCAAGGACTTCTGGTTTTCCCTGCCAAAGCTCTGTGTTTAATGGAGTTTTCAGGTATATTCCGCTGTTGTGGAATGAGTTTTCAATGCAGTTCTCAAGGCATATCTATCAATACAACCAAATAACAGGGAAAAAAAAGTTTGAAGGGACTTCTAGAAAAATCATTTACTACAATCCCCAGCTGAGAGAAAGCAATGACAAAGCTGAATCAGGTGGGTGAGGACCTTTCCCATTTGAGTTTAGAAATATCCAAGATGAGGTCCCACAACCTCTCTGAGCAGTTGACCCAGTGCAGCACTGGGGAAGGGAGAAGAATTTTTCTTTGTGTCAAAACAGAATTTCCTTTGCAGCTTGTGTCCATTGCTTCAAACTCTTTTGCTGTTTGCCCCTGAGAAGTGTTTGGCCCCATCCTCTTCACAGCCCATCTTTAGGCAGTGAAAGTTCCCTCATTAGCCCTTAAACAAATCTATTCCCCTTTGCTTCTTCTTACATCAAACTCCCCTGCTGCAATCACCTCCAGTGTCCTCCACAAGCCTCTCTGCACTCCTTGTTTCAAGAGCTACTATATTCTTCTCATTCCTTTAATTATCCCAGCCCTTGCAAACCATTTGTGGGGAGGCAGATTATTGAAGATGTTAAATGCAGAGTCAATGGAATGACATTCTCCACAGCAGCATCAAGTTTGAATAACAGGAAGGAATAACAAAACACAAGCAATAAAAAAACCCACAGCCTGTCAGGCTACACTCATCTCCCAATAGCACTAAGGTTGAACAATGTGGCCAAGCTCAAAGGTCCAGAGGGCTTCCTGTCCAGGGAAAAAGACAAAATGCTAATGTCATGGTTATGGTTCATGGGACACATAGGACACATGGTACAGGTAATTAAAAGCTTCTGATTAACAGGGATGAGGAACAGACCACCTTTCTTCTGCATATCATGGTCTTCACCGAGTCCTCCTTCTGTCCTCTAATTGGAAACATCTGAGAAAAGAGTTGTCCAAACTCCTTGCACAACTATGTCCACAGTTAGCACAAAACCAGATCAGGAATATGTGACTAATTCCCCTTCCTTTCTTTAAAGTGCTGGATTTCCCCTCCAGTCTGGTACCCAAAAGTGAAAGAAAAATTGTGAGCCATGCTAGGAAGACTCATTAGCCCTGAGACAAGTTCCAAGGACATGCCTTAGGCTAAATACTCTTGGAAAGAAATGGGGTTTAGAGGTTAAATACACACAGGAAGTCAAAACAAAGACACCACTGCTGACACTACCCAGACATGGGAAGCTGCTGGTCTGCCTTATCCACAGGAAACAGGTAGTTCTCTGCTCTTTGAAGGAGTGTGACCTTCATGTTGTTCTATCAGATCAAATATCCCTTTAAAAACAGAGCTGATTTTGCCTTTGTGAACAGCTCACTTCTTGGAAGGGGCTGGCAATTCCAATAAGAGAGTAAGTCCCTTGCCAGTGAAAGGAAATTTTTTAAAGGTAGAGATTTCTAGAAAGATAATGCAGAACAGTCACTGATCAGTGTGCAGTACTTATCTACAGCAAGCACACCAGAGCAGCACAGGGTTTACCATGAGTTGCAGTCCTGGGAGATGGTGAAGCCAGGCGGATAATGTTTTCCAGAGTGGATGCAGGAACAGTCAGAGCTTTCAATGCAATGTTCACCATCAAGGAGCAGCCCCTCTGGATAGGTCAGGTAGCATCAGACACCCATATCACACACACAGGGAAAAAAACAAATACAATTAGATTTTCTTGTTCTTCATATGCTTTGGCAAGACTTCATATGCATTATTATCCATACTTAGTCACAGACAGCAATAAAAAGGAATGAGGCTTGCCAAAAAGCCTCACAGGGGCAGGTGTCTACTTTCCTTCTAATGCTGCCTGTCCCTCAGACGTGCTGAACAAAGCATTCCTGGTGCTCCTGGAAAAGCTTAGCACACCCTCAGGTCCAGAACACATATTGGGACATAGACAAATCAAACACAGGGAGCACAATGAAAGTTGATCAGAGCTGGCCTGGGACCTGACTCTTGGAAAAACCATGAACTTCAATGGCTGCAGTAAAGGGTGTCCACACAGATCTTGTATTTGTCCTAAGAAAACCAAAGCTGAGGTAAAGTAGGGAATGAAGAAACAAATTTGGACACCATATAAGTCTAGCAGACGGGGTCTGAGAGAAAGAAGCCACTTTGCAGCTTCTGCAGAGGCAAAAAGCAAAAGGGCCAACTTCCCAACTTGGGTCCAGCTGAGGTTTCCATATTACACAAGTATAATTGCCTGTTCTATAGAGAGAGTGCTTTATCCTACAAGGATAAACAGAGGCGCTAAAGAGTTACATGACTTGTTTAAGGTAGAAACTTGTCCTTGCTTCTATTGCGAGTTTATAGTGCTTTCTACTCAATCCCTATATTGAGAGATAGTTGATATTCCCCTATTTTCAAAAGAGCTGCTATGGCAAGACATTTGTTTCCTTTAACACCCATCTCCCTTCTCTTTGAGGGACTCCTTCCAATCGCCTGCAGAGCTTTTGGCTCTTTTCCCTGGCAGCAGCAGTCATCACTGACAGCGAGACCCAGGTAAGTCTCCTTTCTCCCATTCTTCCCATAGAGCTGCCTGGAAAGATCTTGGCTGTTGAGAAAATCCTTCTAGTGAGAGAGATTCGCAACAAGATCTGAGCATTTAAGAGTGCTGTGGCTCTCCAGAGAGTACAAGAAAACAGAACACCTGCCTTTTTTCCTGGCAAGAGTAATTCCATTTACTGCAATTAATGTAACTCTGTGGGGCATTTAACAGAGGGAAAAAGAAAAAAAGAAAGAAGACATTTGTCAAACATCCTTCAGATCATGTTTACTCTTGGAGCACTCGAGGGGAGCTAAGTGAAGGTAGAATCCTCATCAAAAATCCCTCTAGTCATCTGTCAGATCCTCCTGGTTTTCTATTAAACTCAAATCCAGGTTCTTCCCTTCTGGCTGTGCCACAAATAGCAGTAAAAGTTTTGAACTGCTGATTGTTGTTTCTTTCCATGTGCTTCTTGCTACTCATCTACTTGTTCCTCATGCCATTTACCCTTTCTGCAGAGCTCCTGCTTCTCAGTTCCTCTCCCCTCAGATCTTTCCTATGCTGAACAGACCAATGCATCTGCCACAGGAAAAATACAGCAAGGGCCCTTGTGCAGCCAGTGGATTCATCTCCTTCAGCTCTTCCCAACACTCCCAGGACTGCACAAATACAGTAGCTGAATCCTTCACAACAAAATAAGCTCCTGAGTCTGGTTACATCACCTGTCACCCTCTATATGCACCTTCCCAGGTCCTGCCACACCTTTGAACCTTCAGCAAGGAAGAGACTGGCAGCTAAATGGGAAACTACCAAACTCTGAATGCAGTGACTCTTCAAATGAGGCTGACATTATCATTATTGCCTTGTTTAGGAAACCAGAATCCCTGCAAACCTCCACCACACTTGGCATCTTGTACACAGGGACAGTTAACACCTCCATGCATTCACAAAGCCCAGACAGGGTGAAATGCAGAGACAGTCCTATTCCAAACAAACAAAGCACCCAATGAACAAAAACAAACAAAAAAACCAGCTAGAAATGGAAGCATATGGAGCTTTGGAGCCAGGAATCAAACTCTCCTCCCGCAGTTGTTTTAAGTACAACAGACAGAAGAGGAAGATCGGCATGGCTGGGCTGTCCCCTTTTATCCAATGAAATCTCCTGTATCAAAGATTCAATAATAAGTGAAATAATTCACCTAAATCATGAAGACCTTTGAAATTGCAGTGCAAGCTCTACAAGTACTGTTTTTCTGCAAGAAATTCCTTCAGTGTATTCTCCGCTGTTTCTTCCTTTAACTGTATTTGCCTCTAACCCAGGCAATTCAGAAGGAGTACATCAAGGGCAAGCAGTCCCTCACCAAGAAATAAAGACAATCCTGAAGTATTAGTTGGTACTGATTTTCACAGAAACATTTACTTTTTAGCTGGCTCTGAAAAATGGCCCTTTCATGGAGTGAGCACACAGGCACTACAGAAACTGGATTATTCTAGGGCATCGTCCCAGAAAAGAGAAGTGTTTCTGATTTCAAGAAAATTTAAGGGAAGACACAGCTTTCCTTCTTCTAATAAAATAGGTAGCCTGACTGCCAAATGTTTCTCTGTAAATAACCCAGTAAATAAATTACCAGGGCAGCTGCAGCCATCAACACATTGTCCATGACACACTTCATTGATATTCAGGCTCTGGCAGGTTTTGGCACATGGGGATACACACTCCTTATATTCCATGCCAACTGGACATCTTGGCCCTGAAACAATTAAAAGAAATTAGAAATGCAAATTCCTCAATAACTCTTAAACCAACAAATCCCTTCATTATCAAAGGCGGAACCATAGGGACAAAAGGTCATGTCAGCTTCCAAATGATTATTTCTTTTTTAGAAGCAGAACATTTGAGAAATAGTTGATTTTCATTTTGCTGTAATATCATCATCTGTCAGGTAGCACAGTAAATACTCAGAGGTTAAAGTCAATTTGTTTTCTAATAAATTGAGTCTTAATAACTAAACCTAAGTACATTAAGAATAATCAAACCCCAGGAGAAGCTTTGCAATAATATTGAAGTAACTTGGACAGACACAGTTGTTTTATGCCTTTAAGCCATGCACTTACTCCACTCATTTTTGAAATTGTACTGTTTGGTGTTTCCAAGAGAAAACCAGGAGACAGTTCAAACTCTGAAATCCCATCCTCCTTCTTCCAGAGAACCACCAGCTCAGGATAACACCCACGCCGTGGTATCTCCACTGCTGCCATTATCTGGGCCAGGCCATTATGCAAACACACTCTATTACAGCCATTCCTTCTCTTCAATGCCATGCCCTACAAGACTGCAGGGGCATGGAGTGGGAAGAAAAGGTTAGAGCCTGCCCTTTCCAAGCCAATCCTCTGCTGAAGAGGTGGGAGGGTAACAAAGGAGTGATCTTGCCCTGGGTGCCCTGGGCTTGGGCACCAGCTCTCACTTGCACAGCATGCCCAGCACTAGAGCCCTTCCCACACAGAAGAGCACTCCATACCTCCACCATCATCCTCATCTCCTGAGAAAGCACCACTGCACAGATAAAGGAAAATTAAGCTCCTGCTGTGGTAGCAGGACACTTCCCTCTTTCCTGACTCAGGAGAAAAAAACAAACCGTGGCTCATGAATTCAAGGGTTAGAAATGAGCTCTAAAGCTCCTGGGATCACAGAAAGGCTCATTTCACTTGTGGCTTTTAATCAGACTTACAAGGAGCCCCAGCAAAACTGGGTTCTTTGGCTCACACCCTGAGCAAGGAGATGAGCTTTAATAGATCCCTTTTATGTCCCAGTCGAAAGGTAATAAAATTACTGCTAGAACTCAGACTGTACAATCCCTAGAACAAGTGGCTGGCAGCACCTTGCTGCCCTAACCACAGTCTGAAGGCACAGTTTTCTTCAGTGGCCAATAGCAGAATATCTTTACCAGAGAACCAAGTGTTGTCAGTACAGGTCAGACAGTTTACCCCATGAAATTAATTTACATAAACATCCCAAGGAAAGTGTCCTTTTTCCTAACAAAAAACATGAGAAAAATCACCAAGAACATTATATTAGTGGATTTTTTAATTTATTTTTTGAATGATCTGTATTAAACCAGGGTTCTCCAGTGGAGGTATCAGCAATAGGTGCAAACATGACTTTTCCTCTATAAACACAATCCCTCTCAGTCAGTCTATGCACTTCCTTGTTGCAAAACCTCAGGACAGATGCAATCAGGACCTCTGAACTCAATAAAGGCAGCAGTTCAAGATGCAATCAGGATCTCTAACCTAGACAAAAACTGGCTTAGAAAAGGCAACATCTTGATTTCAAGGCAATTGGTTCAAGCAAATAAAGGGTGAAACGATTGTCTTTATGCAAAAATGTTGGAGAGCATTTCACAAAGATGCTGACTTAAAAATACAGGCTGGAAAATGCCATATATTTGAACCATATGTGAAATAGCACCTAAACATCCTAATCTATACATTTGTGTATCAAGTAAGCCTTCACTGACTGTGTACACTGTGGTGGGACACGTAACAGCTCAGGATCTTCTTTATATATGGTTCAAACAATACTGCCTTAGGGACAAAAACTTCTAGAAGGGTTTGGGTGATGGGGAGCTGAGAGGGGGAGTGAGCAAAGGCACTTCCTATAAATGAACCAACCTCCTAAAAAAGCACCAGCTGCTCTCAGCTGAAGGACATAAATCTGCAAGACAGGCACGATCTTATTGGGGATGAGCAGCGTAGGAATAAATCTGCCAGCTTACTGCACGAGATTTCTTCAGGCCACCCCTTCAAAATCACTCCTTCATGAGCGCAGCTCCTCGCGTACTCCAGGAAGGCGGGGCAGTGACAGTCCACGCCCTGGGAACAGGCACAGATGTCCCTTTCACAGAGGCTGATGTAAGGCTCGGGATCCACTCGATGGTGGCACCGGGAGAAGGTCAGAGATGTGCTCAGCAGCTGGCAGGTTTCCAGGACGCCCTGCACGAGAAGCAAGGGACAAAGGCACGGGGAGAGAGCAAAAGGGACAAAATTACTTCCTATAGTCTCAGGAAGAAGAGGGAAAACTCAGCTTTTCCAAACATGCTGTCACCACTGTTGTTGAACAACATCACAGCTCTTATTTAACACCACCGTGCAGTTAATAATAGTCAAGAGCTAACAGTGAGCTCTACCCATTTATTCACCACATCCATGGACACAGGTACATTAATATACTGATTATTACAGAATGGAGCATCACATAAGGGATGTTTCACACAGAAACACGTCAGTCAATCAATTAGCAAAAGGATGGAGGCATTCTACCTCCTTCGGCTTCCCAGAAAAGAACTGGATGGTGTCTGGATTCCCAGGAAAATGCACACAGCAACAGAGGGGAACTGAGGTACGTAGGAAGAAAAACAACCAGACAACCTTTTGGATAACAAGTGGCCAGAGTAAGTGTCAGAGGGGAAGATTGAGTCTGACTGAAATCACAGGAATGAAATTTGTTTTCCACTTCTGGCCACTCGCTCCCATCACTCCTGCTGGCTTGTCCAATGCACAACAGGTCAATTTAGCTCAGACAAATAGGAGAACAATAGCCCAGGGAAGAAAAGCAATTTGTTCTGCTCTTCTCCTGAGTTAAATCAGCGTGGTGACAGCCAGTGTGAGGGGAGGACAGCACAGGGAAATGGGAGGAAGGTATCAAGACCTCTCCTTTAAGACAGCAGAAACCTAAGAGGAAACTTAACTCTATGTGAAACAAAGCCTAAGAAAAACTTAGTGTATGATTAAGTTCTCCAGGGGAAGCTCCCAAATAGACTCTTTTGTGCACATTATGTCACAGTTCAATGAGTCTGAGGTCCTCAGTGCAACTTTCTGAAAGGATGGCACTGAGTTTAGGTAAGTGAAAAAACGATTTTCTGATCCAACCCCAGCACAGCAAAGAGTTGAAACAGAACTTTCTTCTACTTATTCGTCAGTGTTTTATGTAAGCAAATGTAACCATGGTGTATTTTGCAGGTGTTATACACAGAGGTGGGGGGGGTGCATATTCTTCAGAGTAGTTCACAGTAAGAATTCATTACTTCTGAAAAACTTTACACATACCTCAGGTGACAGCACATATAAGCTGTTGTATTAAAAATAAAATTAAAAAGCACTTTGTTTTCTCATTTTTTGGGAGATGAAAAATGGGGAGCAAAAAAACCCCACAGGAAAAAATCAAGATGTCTTCTCTGAATGGCAGCTGTGGTGCCTGTATAGGAAAACTGCTGAGTAGAAAATACCTTTTTATTTTGGCTAAAGGGTGTTTTGTTCAGGTGATCAGCTCAAGCTAGTACATGTCTGAGCCAAGACAGAATTTCTTGATTTGAAAATAAACCAAGCAGAAATGTCTAGTCCATTGGGAATCTATTCCAAGTTTAGCAAAGGGCTCAGGGAACAACCATATGTGCAAAGAGGTTTTGAGCTTTCTGATAAAGGTCTCAGGGAACTTAAAATAGTGCTAACTGAGACATGGTGGGCCTTCAGAAATTCAGCCTGGGATAATTCCGATGTCCAGATAGCACCCACCATGCTGAATCGTGGGGAAAAAAAAAAAAGGCTAGAAGAGGGGGAGCAGGAACTACATAAATGGTGGTTGGTGCTGCTCTGAGACTACACAGAAGTACAAAAAAAAGCTGAAGAAGTGCCCTAAGGGTGGAATTAACAACAACAGAAGCAGCCAAAAAAGCTATTAAAGCAGTGCTTGGAGAGGAAACTGATAAAACTAAAAGAGCCATTCAGAGGATGAGCAGTACAGCAACTCCTGGATCAAAGCCTTGATCCAGATAATATCAAGTGCAACAGAAAACCAGTATATGCAACAATCCCATTTCGGGGCTGAGGTAATGAGGTTTCTTAAGGTAATAGCCTGTTAATACAACTCAAACAGCAAAACTCATACTTTATATGAGCTAAAAGGAACATTTTAGATGGGAAAGTGACTTTAAAAATAAAGGAGATTACACACACAAAAAAAATAACCCATTTTTATTTTCCTCTAATTCTTTGGTCTTGGACTTGTTCAGTAACAGCATAGCTAAAGGCTGAGCTCTAGCTGATTATCTAGAAACCATCTAGAAACCAAATCTAGAAAATATGTTGAAAGACATTAAAGAGTTCATTTTCTCTATGTAAAGGTTTTCTTGCCATTCAAATTTCTTCAGATTTTCCAGTGACATTATACAAAAAATTATAGCTGAAATTTTCCCATCATTCATACATATCTCAACTACCATTACAAATAAGCTGAAATGTGGGTAAATCCACACAGACAGAAAACAAAAAATTTACCATGAGGGTGGTCAAAGAGAGGCTATGGAACCACCACCCTTGAAGTTATTCAAAATGTGAGTGGACAAGGACCTGAGCAGCCTGACCTAGGATGGCCCTGTTGGAAGCAGGGAATTGGACTCAAAAATCCCTTCCAACTTCACCATTCTGCAATTTATTTTTATTTTCACTCCTTCCTTTCTTTAAAGCTGAGTGGTCAGGCTGGACTAAGAGGGGTCCTTATTCTTTAGTTTGGAGGACAGTGGTGAGCATTAGATATTGGCAGCCTCAGCCACTGCTGTAACATTCCTACTCATGGAGCACCAGCCCTGGAAGCTGCTCCACACAAAGAAATATTTAAACCCAGCAACCTGGAGAGTGAAGCCTCAGGCCGAAACAGTGCTTAGAGTAAAGGTGGCCGCAAGATTAAAATTAGCAGGACTGACTGCAGTATCTGAAACACAGGTGAAGGTCATAAAATTTCTCCCTTCTCTTCTGCACCAAGTCCTATTTTAAATGTTTCTGTAAGTGGGTTGGCGGGGTCTTGGCACTGGCAACCCTCAGCAACCGCAAAACTTGCTGACCTTCTTTCTGCCCCAGGCCCACCACACAGAGCTGGAGGCGGAATTTTGTACATTCTTCCCATTTCTGTGGCATTTCCTTCTGCTGCTGAATGAACTGCATTTGTCTATGGCTTAACAATTACCATTCAAGAGACAGAACCTAAAAAATAACAGAAGAAATCAGAGACACCCTCTCATTCCCTTGAATTTAAACCCTAGGGTGTGTAGGTACACATATGGTTTCTCCAGAACACTCAGGAAGGGTAAATTTTGGTGCCATAACTGGGTATAGTTTTTCAGAAAACATATTTCATGGAGAAAGATCTAGTCTCCTATCTTTCCAGATAAAAAGCATCCAAACCCAGTATGTTTAACACACCAAACACTGGCTATATGTTTGAGCAGACTAAGTAACAACCAAAAGGAATCAATTTCCTTGAATGCTGATTCAGTTAATCTCATGAAGAAAAATGAGATTTTAGATATAGTGGGCCTCATTTTCACCCATGTAACGTATTATTAGATTGTATAAAATTATTTGGGTTGGAAGGGACATTAAAGAGCCTCTAGTCCAATACCCTGCCATGGGCAGGAACACCTTCCACCAGACCAGGTTGCTCCAAGCCCCACCCAACCTGGCCTTGAACACTTCTGGGGACAGGGCTGGGCCTCTGGACCTTTCCTGGGCCTGTCTCTGACCCCAACCATAACAAATTATGGTACAAAGCTGAAAATTACTACTTGTTTTTCCCATCTGGGAATGAATGCTATTACTTTATTTCATATGGAAGTATTCCACGGGATAATGGGGGAACTGTTTCTTACCAACTGCAGTAAGAGCTGACTTTCAGCAAAAGCAGAAATTAGCTGAATTTTAACTTCAATTATTTTCACATCTAACATACTATAGGTATAGTTTCCTAATAAGAGAAGAAAAAAGGAAACAATATAGTGAAGTCTGGCCTCCACACACCATTTCTATTAGAGGTGAAATCTAGAAAATAACGGTAACATATAAGTACACAGTAATCAATTGCAATACTTTAAACCATACACATTTTTGTTTTCAAGGCTGCCTTGTTGCTGTAGTTTTCCAGATCACCCATTTATACTTTCAGATCCATGTTACCCATGCTGTTGGTCATCTTAGAGCCTGTTAAATTGAAGTGCTTTGTTGAACAGCCTAAATCAGTGGAAAAAAATGGATCAGACAATGCAGTGAAGCTCCTTTTCAGTAACTGAACAGCAGCTGCAGAGGGCAGGGCATAGTAGGAAGGCTTTCTTCCTCCCTCCAACACTGCCCAGTTTGGAATGCTCTCTGGATCCCAGGGCAAGGCAGGTAATCACACAGGTTAAGTGTGTGTGTGTTTTAGAGGTGGAGGGAAGGGAGAGGCCCTGGCAACAGTGGGGTAAGAGTGTGAGCTGGTTCAAGACTTTCAGCTGACACACAGAGCCATTAGACAAAACAAAAACTTCCCAAAAAAATTTCCAGTGTTTTCTAGGATTTAAAAATAGAGGAGCAGCAGGGCTTTCTGATTCCACTGCATAGAATCATACAGTGGTTTGGTTTGGAAGGGACCTTAAAGATTTTCCAGTTCCAACCCCACTGCCATGGGCAGGGACACCTTCCCCTAGACCAGGTTGCTCTGAGCCCCATCCAACCTGGCCTTGGACACTGCCAGGGATGGGGCAGCCACAGCTTCTCTGGGCAACCTGTGCCAGGGCCTCACCACCCTCACAGGGAACCATTTCTTCCCAATATCCAATCCAAACCTGCTCTCTGTCAGTTTGAAGCCATTTCCCCTCATCCTGTCACTATAATTTCTGCTGAAAGAAGCCAGAAGCCATCTCTCCAAGGATGCCGTTGGCCAGGGAGTAGGGCAGACAGGGAGGGTAAAGAAAACCACCAACCTGCCCCGTGTGAGGGCACTGAAGTGGGAGGAGTGCCTTGAAGCAGAGCTGTTGTTTCCCTCACCTGACAGCTGACTGCCTGGCAGGGAGGGAGGCTGGGAGACCAAGGAGATTTACATTCCTGAAGCTGAGGCAAGCAAACAAAGCACACTATTAAAAAGCCCTACATTCTTCAGCAGGCACTTGTTTGGCCGGACTTCTATTAATAGTGCTGTGTTTATTCTTGCACAGTGAATAAATTAAGGCAATGTTAAATGCTGTGAGCTTATGAACTCACATGAGAGAGAATATAATTTCATTCAGTTTGTGGGAAAGAAAACTTTATCCACAAAGCATCAATATTTAACATGATCTGTATAAAACCCACATTAGTTGTAGTCGACCCATCAGACTGGATTTCACCCTGCATGCCACTCCCCAGCCTCAGCTGCAATGTTGACACTTTCTAAGCACTAAACTTACCTGAACAGATAAAATTCCAGGGACCACAACCAAGAACTACCCTTTCTCTAGAATTGTAACCAGCTTTAAAGAATCATAGAATGATTTGAGTTGAAAGGGACTTTATAGACAAGATAGCTCCATCCCCCTGCCATGGGCAGGGACACCTTCCACTATCCCAGGTTGCTCTGAGCCCCATCCAACCTGGCCTTGAGCCCCTCCAGGGATGGAACAGCCACAGCTTCTCTGGTCAACCTGTGCCAGGGCCTCACCACCCTCACAGGGAAAAATTCCTGCCTCATACCAATCTAAACCTACTGTCTGTCAGTGTGAAGCCATTCCCCCTTGTCCTGTCACTCCAGGCCCTTGTCAAGAGTCTCTCTCCATCTTCCTTGTGGGCTCTCTTTAGGCACTACAAGGCCACAATGAGGTCACCCCAAAGCCTTCCCTTCTCCAGGCACAACAGTCCCAATTCTCTCAGCTTTTCCTTACAGCAGAGCTGCTCCATCCCTCTGATCACCTTGGTGGCTTCCCCTGGACTCAGTCCAGCAGCTCCATGACCTGTTGAGCAGCCCTGTGCCTCAGAAGGCCTCAGCCAGGTTGGAACCCCTCATGCTTTGGTGTTTGGCACCACACACCTTTACTCAAGTCAGGTGTTCAATCAGCCCCAGCCATGACGGAAACACCCCACACACACCAGCTCTGCCCAAGCAAGAAACATCAGCTGGAGATTTCCAACCTGAAATCACTGCTATAGTACCTCAGCCAGTTCTGCAGGTAGTGAGGCTGAGGTGCTGAGGGGCACAAGCATCCTTCAGTGAATTTCATAACACATCTGAAGCATCCCCATTCAAAAGCTTAATGGTAGTATAAAGAGTCAGAACTTTGCAACTTGCCCAACTCTTAGTTAGGCTTTTCCAGGTACTAGCCTTTTCCAGTGCTAGGCAACCAGCACTCAGCGTAGCTGGAGAGCAGATATACTGCAGGAAGTGCTACTACTCTTGAGAAACTACCTGAGTCTAGTTTAGCAAGTACCTGTCTACAGGACTTGAATAGTGAGAACCTAACAACTACAGTTTGGCCTCAGTTACTCTGGTATAAATCTAAACCTGGCACCCAGGAAATCATTCTGATTTACAACAGAGTACATGGAATCAGTTCTAACCCCTCAAGGGATGAAGGCTCAATTTACACCATGACAGTCATAACCTGTTAACACCACATGCTGCAGTAAATACTCAAAGCTACTTTCTTCCCTGAGCTGGTGACCATCTGCCTGCATCCACACCCTGTCTAAGGGAAACAAGGAATGTGTTTGTACTTATAAAAGACAAGAAGAAAAAGGTTGATGCAGCAAAGGGGGTCACAGAGTTGGCCAAGACAAACAGTTCTGTGTTTCTTCAATAAATCAGCACTACTATCTGTATGCGTAGCTGAAGGAACTTCCTCCTGGGAAAGGAAATAGCCTGGTGACACAGAGCTTTTGGAACACCAACAGAAAACATCTCTTCTGTCAAAAACAGCCTGGCTGGAGCATGTCCCTGCTCTGCTGATTCCCAAGTATATAAACTCCAACACATTCACAAATACCATTTGGGGAGGCGGTGCCCACAGGGGCTTCAGAACTGATGCTTCCCTGCTGGCACAGTCAGAAAGGGAATTAACTACCTCATTCTACAGGAATCACTGAAACACACCTTTCCCAAGTAACATCATCATTTCTTTGGCAGCAACTCACACTTCAGCCTGAAACAAGCTGTTGCTTTCTTCATTTATCTGTTTGATGTTTGGGACGGGGGGTTGGGGAAGTGGTTATATATATATAGATATGTTACAGTTTTAGAAAGAACAGGTAGGGTTCAGTGTGAGAGAAAAATTGCATTCACTAACTAGTGAGTAAACTGTTCCTTTCTCAATACCACATATGAATAAAGCATCAGTCATAACATGCAGCCTCCAAGGTCATTTCTCCACACCTTTGACATACAATCTGATTAAGAAAATAAAAGGCAGAAAGGGTCATTTTAAAAGAACAATCACAGGGAGCAACAGCTGGAAAGCCCAGTGCAGAAATAATCCTGCCAGCAGCAGCCAGAACTGCAGGGAGGGGGCACAGTTATCAGCTCAGGAACCATAAGCACACGGCTGCATCCAGCCCCAGCCTGGGGAGCACCCACACACAGCAGGAGCCAATGCTGTGAACATGTCATTTCCACCTTCTGCCCGCACCTAAGTCTGCTGCACCACAGCAGGGGCCACAGACAGCCACCATCACCCTGGGTAACACCTGACAGACTGGATGAGGAGCTTGTTCCAGTGCAGCAGCAAGATCAGTGCCCAGGAGAGCTGCTTCAAACGACAGAAACCCAACATGGGTGTCTCCTGCACCTCTCATCCGAATCACTTGCTGGGGGAGTACCATGTTAGGTACAGACGTGGATTCAGGGAAGCATTGCCCTCATTGCAGTCTGCAGCTTCCTCACGAGGGGAAGAGGAGGGGCAGGCCCTGATCTCTGCTCTGTGTGACCAGGGACAGGACCTGAGGGAACGGCTGGAGCTGTGTCAGGGGAGGGTTAGGGTGGATATCAGGAAAAGGTTCTTCCCCCAGAAGGTGCTGGGGCACTGAACAGGCTCCCCAGGGAATGGGCACAGCCCCAAGGCTGCCAGAGCTCCAGGAGCGTTTGGACAACGCTCTCAGGGATGCACAGGGTGTGCTGTGCAGGGCCAGAAATTGGACTCCATGATCTTTGTGGATCCCTTCCAACTCAGAGTATTCTGTGATTTGTGTTCTTCTGCCAAAGGGCAAGCAAGTTGCCTTTCAGGTAGGGGAGGACTGAAACCAGAATGGCATCTTGCAGCACCAACCTTCTCTGCCATATCAGATGAAATGTTGCAGTTGTTGCTTGGAGTCTGCACCCTCTTGCAGCGCTTGTTTTCACTGTGCAAAGCCCAGGAGTTGGCAAAATCATAACTGTTCCCCACCAGGGTCCCTGGGAATGAAGAACAGAAGCAACATGGCTGTTTGAGGGGTTTTGGCAACAAGTGGGCATTATTGGCTGCTATTAAGGTGATAGTCTGCCAAAAGCTGTCTTTAAAAATAAAAACTGTTGTATCAAATGGATTTTTATTCCAGACAGATTGACTGTAGGAAAACCACTACTAGTGATATGGATTTACTTCTGCCAAGGACCTCTCTGAGCTCAAGGACAGACTAAAGCCTGCAGAAGGCAGCCCCCACCTCCCTTACACCTGCATGAACATGGTAGGAGCTGCTGCTGGTCAGCTACAATCCGCAGAAGCCAAAGCATGCCTGCACATCTTCCAACCACTTAAAAGTTGTCAATAAAACACAAAACATATTAGAGTGGCAAACAAACCCAGCTGCATTCCCTAATCAAAGAAAGCATTAGCACTCCTGATCCCAGCTAGCCTTGATTTTTCTCCTGTCCAAAACTAAATCTTGTGTGCAAAGAAGCTTAACATGCACCATCATGGTTTGGGCCCATCCTCTTCCTGGGTAAGGTGTCATGAAACACACTCCTCTGTCCCAGGACAAGCAGCTCCTGGCCCAGGCTTGGCAAGATTTGCATCCATTTTGCATAAAAGCAAAGCTGAATGAGTTTGTATGGCTGCAGCTTCCCGGGAAATGCAAACCACCTCTCTGCTGCTCTTGCTCCATCCTTCTGAGAAGGGGGATCCTCCCAGAGAGGGAATGTTTCCTCCACCCTCTTTTGCCACCTATGGCCTTGCTAATTCCAGGACTATCTCTGCTTCCTACTGTGGGTACCTGCTACTAAACACTTAACTTTGCGACTCTCAGTTTCTTTTTAAAACCCCGTTGTGTTGCATGTGAGAATATCAGTTGCCAGTGTTAATGCATTCCCAAGACCTTATGCAGAGGATATGTTGAAACACAAGCCTGGCTGTATCTGAAAACCAAAAGAAACCAAAAAGAAATTCTTCCCAAATATACCTATAGAATATTTAATATCACACACATATATATAATAAAGATTCCATTGAGCTCCCTGTTTAGTACAAACACAAGGAATATACTGACCACTCAAAGTGTTCCTAAACTATGGGGTAGTCATGAAAACAGCACTAAGAATGCTGAGGCAGAGGTATTAAGACCTGTAGACTTTTTTGTAAACTAGAAATTAGGGGCTTTTAAAGGTAACATATACTAAGCCCATAGCAGATATCAGAGGAAGCCTCCCAAGGAAAGGGGGTAAAAGGCACAAAATTTTCATCTGTGCAGCCAGGACATAGCAGAAGAAAAGAAGTGCAGCAACAAGAAGAACAAAACCCTTTAGCTTACCACATATTATAAACATTAAAGCAGCAATGCAAGCTAGCCTGAGGAGAAGCAAGGTGCCAAATTGAATATATTCCCTTTTATTTGCAGTAAGGCAGCCTTTCCCTAGCAGGTGTGTAACAGGAGCTAGGCTCTGCTCTGAACCAGTGTTTCTCCAGCTCTGGATGCACATCCATGCCAGGATTCCTGCTGGCAGCTACCCCCAGGGGCTCATTCACCCACAGGCTAAGAGTTGAAGGTCGGGATAACTGCTGGCCCTGAAATACTGGTCACCTGTTTTTTCATTTCTCTCCATCCATTAAGTCCTTCTCTTCTGTGCTGCTTGTCAATTTATACCCCTTATGCAGTTCTTTTATGCAACATTTGCATTATGTGATTTCAATTCTTTGTTTGCTATATTCTATGACTCACTCTTCAAGTAAGTGAAGGGTCTGGAGAGTCAGTCATGTGAGGAGCAGCTGAGGGAGCTGGGGGGGCTCAGCCTGGAGAAAAGGAGGCTCAGGGGGGACCTTCTGGCTCTCCACAACTCCCTGACAGGAGGGGGCAGCCAGGTGGGAGTGGGGCTCTCCTCCTAGGGAACAAGGGACAGCACAAGAGGAAACGGCCTCAAGCTGTGCCAGGGGAGGCTCAGGTTGGACACCAGGAAGAATTTCTTCATGGAGAGAATTGTCAAGCATTAGAACAAGCTGCCGAGGTGGGGTGGTGGAGGCACCACCCCTGTAAGTGCTCAAGGAATGACTGGACGTGGCACCCAGTGCTCTGGTTTAGTTAATAAGGTGGTGATCTCTCAAAGGTTGGAGTCGATGATCCTGGATGTCTTTTCCAACCTAAATATTTCACTTATTTGATGAGGATTCAGGAAGAAAAGTGGGGAGGGAGAAATGTCTCCAGCACATCTGACTGCTCTGGGTAGAGGGAAGAGCAGCTGCCAACACCCCTGCCTTTCCCACCTCCATTTCCTTTTGCTGAACAACTCGAGAAGGCAGAAGAGGAAAGGCAGTGGAAGAGACAACACAACGACCTAAAAAATAGTATGGGGTTCAAGTATGCAGGTGATGCTGTCAACATAATCTGGCACTGCAATCCCACCACACAGCAGGACTGCCCTCATCTCCTGCACAGCAGAGTTTTGTTTTGCCTTCTGTCCCTTCTGTGATCAGCTTTTCTTTTTTCTGGAAGCACCCAAGATTCTGCAGAAACAGCTCCCTCATTGGGCTCATCACACACCAGAGCCCTACAACCAGAAACCCTCCATGCAGCCTGTGTGGGACTTTGGCTAAAGCATTTATTTTGCCTAAGACTTGCAAGAAACATGTTGAAAATAGAAGTTGTCACAAAATGTAATGAAAACAAAGCATTTGGACACAAGTGCTTGAGGAACTGGTGCCTGATAGGGACCACAGTACAGACAGATTCCAGCATGTAAACTGGCTGCTCAAGGGTGATATTCAGTCTTCACAGAAAAATCTGTGTTCACTATGATTATCTGAGCCTCCAAATCACCAGTTCCTTCTGAAATCTGAAACTGGCACCAGCTTGATTACTTTGACACTGATGGTCAGGCAAGCAAAGCATCAGGAATAACCACCTCATGCTCCAGGCACCGAGTGGGAAGCAGGAACCCTGACCTGCCTCCCTGGACCTCCTGCAGATTTTCCATATGGCCACAGGCCCATCAGATAACTCTCCCAGGGTCTGTTAACTCATCTATAAAATAAATGCAAGAATTCGGTCAAGACACTGCAGTCCTTTAAGTCTTAATTGGTAAATAGAGTCTTAGTTGGTAAATAACCAACTTTCACATGTTGGTTATTTATCAGGCAACGAGGGGGTTTTGTTTGTTGTTTTGGGGGCTTTTCTTACACAGTTTTACATGGTTCCAGACAAGCCAAACTATTGGTAAGGCTGCCCAAAAATTGATCCATAGTTTGCATCAAATTAATGAAATAACAAAGTCACGGGCTATAAAATCTGTCCTGCCCTCTCCAGTTCAATGAATATAAAATCAATAATATCAAACACAGGAGAGGGAAAGAGCCATCTCCAAAACTCTACAGCCTAGTGATGCAGCCACACTCCTCATAACAAAAATGTCTATCTTCAATTCCAGACTCTGACTAAAGCACAGGGGGTTAGGAATGCAGGTTTCTGGCAACTCAGATGAATGGCCTAAAACAAAGACACCATCAACACAAGTCATCTTCACCTGTGTACCATTTGTAATTCCTTTGGGAATCTATTCCCTTCACTTCCAATTGAAAATGCAAGAAAATGAGATTACTGATTCGCCTAAACAAAAGCATTCAACTTGCCTAAAATCAAATTACTGATATCCTTTAAAATGCCAAGAAATTTGCATTTCAGAATGACCTAAACTTTTTGTTTACTTTCTTAGGAAAAAAATTAAAGTATTTATTATCTGCACTACTATCACTGTGAGTTTGGAATGTGCTTTAAAAGCTTCTGGTGCTAGGTACCATACACTGAGAAGTCACATATTCAGTCATAGACATCTACACTACTTCTGAAATCAAATCATTACCTGAAACATCAGATTTTTCCTCGCAGATATTGCCTGCTTCTGTGTGTTTAACCTTTATTGACTCTTTTGTGAATATATATATTCATCGTGTATTCTGTATTTCAGGAGCTTAAGGCTAGAAGATGTTGCTGGCAGCTGGAGCAGGCTTTATCCAAAATTCTCCATGGGTATTTTTTCATCATAAACATCTTTGTAATTTGGATACCAGATTCCCAGAAACCTGCTTCCTGCCAGTGCCAAGAAAAAATAATGGGATGCTGGATTAATTTGGGCTGGGATTCTTTTTTTTCCTTCCATTATGCTAAGTCTGTGTGGCATGCACAAATAAAAAAATGCTGGAATGATATCCCTGTGTTGGATTTGAATTATCTGTTTAGTACAAAGAGACTTCAATGACGACCTAGACATCCAAGCACCCATCACAGCAATACCAGAAATGGCTGGATGTGGCACTTACTGCCCTGGTTTAGTTGACAAGGCGATGTTTGGCCAAAGGTTGGACTTGATCTTGAGGGTTTTTCCAGCCTTAATGACTCTGTGATAAGAGTATTAGGCACAGACTGAGGCTTCAAGCACACGGATGAGCTCCAGCAGCTTTGAGCTGCAGCCTCCCTCACTGGGAAGG
The DNA here is from genome assembly GCA_013397055.1 of Pachycephala philippinensis. NCBI lineage: Eukaryota > Metazoa > Chordata > Aves > Passeriformes > Pachycephala > Pachycephala philippinensis. Next base: position 142,683 of record VWZT01001045.1, read on the forward strand.
AATTCCCTCACCATTTCTGCAGGGCAAGAACACACCCTGAGACCATTCACATGCTGCAGGGCTAAGGGGATTCAGCAACTTGTTCCTGTGTGCCCATCCCGAGGAGATTCCAGGACCAAACTGCCTGTGCTGTGTCAGATTTCCTCTGTCATGCTATGTAAGTCATCTCTTCTGGCCTGTGCTTTCAATCCCCCCTTGTAAAATGCTAGTGACAATGGTCAGAATGGTCACAGCCATGGGCTGAAGGTGGCCAAATAGGTATCTGAGCTTCTAGAAAGAACTCAACTTCATGTTTCTGATGTGGGCAAAGGTTGGCAGTTAGAAGTGCATGCTGAGATCAGAAAGCAGAGCCTGTTCAACTGGCAAGTTTTAGAAGCCTTCACAGAATGGCCATAAAGGACCAGACCTTATCTGGCAAGAAAAAGAAGAGAGGAAACCCTTCATTAGGGTCTAGGAGAAAAACAAACAGATGAAAGACCAAACAAAAACCCTAGAAAGCTTCCAAGACATTTCTTCTTATAGTTTAGTTATGTTTAAAGTGTGAGAACAAACTCTCAAGGTTTGGCTTGGTTTTGCTTCCATATCCAATGAACAGGCAAGCCCATAGAATATAATCAATATTGTTTGTCAGTCTGGACAGGACATGAGCACTTCTCCACAGGATAAGCTATTGTAGGAACCATGTCAATGGCAGTGACTCAGCACCCCAGACTGTCTGAAGGGCAGTGTGTCTGCAACTTCGGGAAAAGGTTCCTCCCCCAGAGGGTGGTGGGGCACTGAACAGGCTTCCCAGGGAAATCAACACAGCCCCAAGGCTGCCAGAGCTCCAGGAGCATTTGGACAACATTGGGATGGATTGTTGGGATGTCCTGTGCAGGGCCGGGACTTGCTGATCCTTGTGGGTCCCTTTCAACTTAGGATATTCTATGAACTCCAACACCTACTGGAGAGGCTTTTCGGGGGGTTCAAGAACTAACACCTAAGCCTTCAAAGCTGGGTCCCACCAGTGTTAATTTACCAGGGTATCAACTTTATTCTCATCACTCAGAGCTTCAGGACCTCAATAGCTGAGCATTCAAAGTGTACACAGAAACGATGTGTGTTATTCTCTCACCAGATTCTCATCAGTTCTCCATTTCCACACTAAAAACACAGTGAGGAGTCCTAAGAGCATCATGACAACAGCACGTTTGAATAGATTATAGAACTGGAGTATAAATATATCAAGAGAAAAGAAAAGTGATTGCAGTGTTCATTAAGTTTTAAACACCCTTCTGTTCATGCCTCCTTTATTTACTCACTGTAAGTGGTAATATCCACTCACAGAGCAGGTGCTTTGCCTCTTCTTACCCCACCACCCTAAAAACAATCCAAATATAATCAATGAAGTTCTATATCATACTCCACTTTCTTAGGGGAAAAAAATTGGACTAACTCTGTGTTATTAAATCACAGTAATTTCTTTCCCTAAAATAAGGAAAAATCTTATTTTCATTTGTTTCCACTGCATGTTATTCTGAAGCTCAAAGATTTTAACACATCTCTTATCAATATAAATCCATCCCATAAATCTGATTTATTACAACTGAGGCCTGAATCTGATACATTCCAGGTTTTAACAGGAAGCAATGGATACACCAACAGGAAAGTCCAGTCTGCTGGCAACCTTAAGGTAACCCTTCACTGCCCTCAGATCACCAAGTCCTTACACTAAGCTCACATCCTGGGATAAGCTGACCTTTAGGAGATCTAATCAGGCTGAAAGGAGAACAATTAAAAGCTTCAGTGAAAATAAAAGGGTAAACTGCTTCACAGGCTACCAAGAGGCTGCCTACTTTTTCTGTTTAAAGAATATTACCTCTCCCAGCTGTTTGTGTTGCCCCCCACCTGGAAGCTAGATTCAACCGTATATTAAGAAAAAAAATGATCTGAATTATTCCAGAACTGATTTACTTGGAGCAAGTTAAGAAATGCTCCAGTGAACCAGCAGAGCTGCCAAGGAGAAAAACAGTGCGTGGGTGTAGTGACGTCCCTCACTGATACAACAAATTCAAGCATAATTCAGTCTAATTCCTTCTAAATTAGTTTAAATGAAAGGTCTTTTGTATCACTGGAAAAACTGGCAGAATTGCTGACACACAGTTCTATTCTTCAGGCTAAAATCACAGATCTGTGTATCCACACAGGTGGATAAACAGATAAACACAAGGAAAGTCCTGACTTCTGTAAGAGACACAGAGAACACATTTTCTCTGTCACCTTCTCTATTATTTTACAGCTCCTCCAAGCAGTGACCCTGTAATGGACTTCATTACATTCCAAAATCTGTGGCTGTGAACGGACTGGTTTTTTTAAGAGGGAGGATACAGTCTCCAGCACATAAAACGAATACAGGATGAAACACATATAAACATGAACAGCAGAGGGGCCGTTTCTACATTTGAACAATCCAAAGCATTACAGTCTCCTTTCTTGCTCCTTTTCTTTTTGCTCTAAGAACTTTACTATTATTTAGGGCCTCAAGCAAAAGCCATAAACTTCATATCTCATCTCATTCAGACATCCTGGCAAGCAGTTCTGCGACCAGAGTTTGTTTCTTATTATTTACATTGCTGAAGGACAGATTAATCATTTTAACATACCATGAGATCTCTTTTTTTTCTGTACACTGAAGCTACGCTTATATATCCCAAGTGCCAGTAGGACACATCTCTGGAGCACTGCCAGGCTCCTTTCCAAGCTGCTTTGCCTCCCTTTCTATTTTCTGTATCATTTATTTTTAATACACACTTTATCAATCTCATATATTAATGTATTAACTAACTTCAAATTTCTCCTCTTCGGGTAAGTGATTAGAATTAAAAGACACACTGAAATACAACAAATCAAGACCAGTCCTTCAAAATCTCATTCAGGACTTTTCAAAAACTCTGAGTCTTCACCCACACTGACAGACTTCACACAAAGGTGTGCAAAGCAGCAAAAGCAGTCTTGCCTCTCATTCTCACCGGGAACTGGTGTGATAGAAGGTGCAGCCCCAATCCATCAGCCCTTACAGATAGGGAAATGTCATTAAAAGGTAACCTTTATAGAACAGCATCCCACGCCAAACCTGCAAGCTGCAGGAATTTAATCTTCTGCTCTTGCAACACTATCCATTCTTACCACCTCTTGGCTAATTCATGAAAAATTAGAAGTTGAATCAATGGATATTTCACACAGCTTTTTTGCTGGGTCTTCTACTAGCCAGTCTCCCCGCATGAATTAACTTGTAGCTTTATCTTTGCATTTGAAAGTTTCGAGGTTTCTAAACACGCTACATTCAGATGCCTGGGCTTTCCTCAGGAATGAGATGTGACAGCAATTTCCTTTCAGGAGAAAGGAAGATGAAAGGACTTAGTCAGACAGCTTTTCAGCACACCAAGTTGAGGCACCTGACAGGTTCTGTAGAAACATTTTGCTGGATCAGCAATGTCTTTGTTGCATCACTCAGCAGGAAAAGTGTGCAGAGCATCCAATAAAATACGATCAGTAGGTTGTAACCTTACCTTCCCGAGTTCTGAAGTCATCCTCAAGGAATTTATTAAAATTGCCACACAACCCACAGGTCTTATTATAGTGCTTTTCTTGAAGGAGTATCTGAATGTTTCCACTGGCATCAATCTTCACCACAAAGCCATGCTCATCGCTGGATATTTTATAATAACCTGCCTCCTTCTCTATAAATATACCATTGGAGGCAAAAGGTATGGAAACCCTGTGGAGAAAAAACAGGAAACTCTCAGCATGTGACACACAAAACCCACCAGGTTGTTTTCTGCGGGAATAATAGTTCCTACAGACCTTTTGTCATCCTGCATCACAACTCCATCTAAAGAGAGGCGAAGATTGAAATATTCTCCAAGATACACAGAGAAAGCAATTTTCTCCTCATCCTGGTAATCACCTGAGGAGATGAGACACAACCAAATACCCTTAGTTCTGGGACTCGGGAGGACAATTTGTAGTAAGTAAAAACTTATTTTAAAGTACGACCAACACAGAACAGTTATTAGTGAAAAAAAAATCTACCAAAGCAGTTGGTATGAAAGTAATATACAAAGTTTTGGTACATATATCATCACTTCTATCCCCAAGAATAACTCTGCAGAGGCCCATGCTAATTCCAAGGCCTTCTGTCCTGGAAGGTAGGAGTTTTCTTACCAGTGTAATTTAGCATACAGATAAAATTAGTTCTACAAGGCTGTATAGTTCTTATTCCTGGACTCAGCTTTAACTCAGCCACATTTCCCTGAAAAATTCAAAATTAATAAAGGTCTTCCCCTTTTTAGAGGGAGTAGTAAGAAAATCCCTGTTTCTCAACAGCTTACTTACATGTGAGCTACATTACCATGGGATAACAGAAGCCTCATAAGTAATCCCACTTTCCAAAACAAGCCCCAAAAAAAACCCAATGCAACCCACAAACAAACAAAAAAATAAACCCCAGCCAAGACCCTTTTTATGCATTGGTCCATCCTATCTGACAAAGGGCTACTATTTGTCTTTTTTTCCAGTAATGGAACCCAGCTCAGACTCACCTAAGAGTGTGAAGGAGTGCTTGTGACAGTCCCCTGCAAGGAGGTAGCTGCAGTCCCCAGCAAAACTGTACAAGGAACCATCAAATGTTTTGATGTGATCATTCCCAAAAAGGCTGCAACGGGAAACTGATGACTCCTGAAGCAAAGCACCTGATAGCCCTGGATATCAAAACACAACATGAACTTGCAACTTAAAGCAATCATTCTGCAGTTCAGGAATTTCTCTGCTGGAATTTATCCCCACTGATCATTGCATGTCCTGGTAGCTTCTAGGCAGACCATAAGCCTGGCATGGCACTCCATAGGATCACAGATTCTTTTCATATATTAGTGAAAAGCCTTTTTTTTTGCTTTATTTCCACCAGCCCAAACCTTTCATGGGTAATTTCAGTCCTGCTCCTTTGAGGAATGCTATGTGTTCGTTTGTGCCTGCCTGCAACCCAACTAAAGCCTATAGGGTGCTAGGACAGCCCCATATTTTGTTCAAACATCCCTGACTTCAGGGAGTGTTTGGGACTCAACACAGTGCCTGTTTCAAGGTAAACAGACAAAAGGAATTACTTTATTGATGCCTTCAGCATGGTGAGAATAATCCCTGAGCCAGTACTGCAGGATTAAATGGGCAAAAAGGGGAAGGGGGGCTCATATCTCGTAGAAAAAAACCAGTGAAAATATATTCTAGTCCAAACCTATTTTCCTACCTGTGATTACAGTGGCCAGCAGTAGGTTTGTTTGCAGCACTGTCAAGAGGAGCATCTGTTAAAAATAAAAAAAAGACAGTTTTGAATATTCTTAGTTTGGACATAGTCTATTTCACAACTCCTCATCATTTTCTATCCTTTCTTTATAAAGAAAGTTATTATTGAGGTTCTGCAACATTTCAGAAAGTCATAATCCATGCAGGCAGTCATGATAATTCAGCTGCCCTCCATCCTGCTTTAACTAGGTAATCTAGGAGAGTTATTAATTATTCTTTGCCCACATTTCCACTTCTGATGGCAGGGAAGTGAGCTACCTCCATGAGAAATGCAACCCAATGCAGACACATATTCCAATTCCCCTCAGTTAACACCCTGCACATGAAGCCCTTCAACACACAGCATTATTTCTCAGCCAGCCTGATACAAAGAAGCACCCCAGACTGGCTCAGCCAGCCTGGCTCCAGTAGAAGTCTGGGGTGCAGCACAAGACTTGCACCCTGCCCAAACATCCATGAAAGGAAAGAAAGAATACTCAGGTTTTGCACCAACCAACAAGTTTGCTTGGCAGACCATGGTAATCGCATAATCCACTGATTTCAGGGTGATAACATGCTTGAGATAAGGGGCAAGAAGGAAAGGGAGGAAATCGTGCAGAGATTAGAGACCCGGGGTGAAAACTTTCATTCACCAAAATCAGTTTTAGCATTGCCTCCTCCTTTCTACAACAAAAATGTCAGCCTTTGTTTTCCAGGTGTCTATAAACTACCTCCAGGATGACCAGGCCTTTAAAAATAATAACTAATAATAATAATAATAATAATAGGATAAGAGAGTCATGCAGCTGGTGAACTACATGTGTTCTGTGGCAAAACATCAACAGTTAAGGATGAAAGCTGCAGGGAGCTCCATCTAAGGGAATTAATTTCAGTGATCATATAAGCAGCTAGAGAGGCTTAAACATACCAAAGTTAATACATTAATGCCAGAAGACCAGACACACCTTTTCCTAAAGGAACCCTCCAATTAAAGACTAGGATGCATTTTGCAAAGACAAACTGAGATTTCAGGTATAGACACACACTTTTTATCGCTATTAGTTATGTAGGTCCAATTCACAGCCACATAAATAAACACTGAGTTTGACTTATTGAGTCTTGACAAGACAGGAAAAGAAAGATCTATTCTAGAACTCAGTCTAATATAATGCTGCAAATCCCACAGTGGCATAAGGCTGCAAGATAGCTCAGAAGTGGCAACTGCATGGGAATGCAACTGCAAAGAATGGTGAAGAAAACAGTAGGCACTATTATTCTCAGATTACACACTTGCTACTGTACTTTTGGTGCATGCACAGTGTTATTGTGATGAATCAGATACTGCTTTTCTTTGTTAACCCTTCTGTTTTACAGAGCAGGCAGAGAAAAAAAGGCAAGGTGTAAATCCCTTCCCATCAGTTCCCTTCCACCTCCCACTCTATTCTGAACTGCAGATGGAGTTTCCTCCAGTTCTAATGGAGCAGGTGCCACTAACAAATCAGAATACAATCCAGTAAGATCTGCCAGTATAAAACCCTCTACAGTTTTATCACTGGCTTAATTAGAAATGAATGTACCTTCTTCTGTGCGAGATTCCTCTTGCACATGAGCAAGAAACTCCTCCAGTTTCCACCTCTAGCTTACAACACCATTGTTCCCCTGTTGCTTCAGAAGTCAGGACTGGAATGGCTTTGGTCTGAAATCTCTTGTTTTTGTACAAGCCAGGAACTCTTGTCCATTTAAGAGGAAAGATAAAAACCCGGACGTCACATCCGCCTGATTTTCAAGACAATAGATTAAATTGCTATCGTGGAAATCAGGCAGTCTTAATTGCCAGGAAGGTACAATGAGGGGAAATTGTTTTGAAAACTGACAGATAAGTCTTTGAAACACATTTCACATGTGTATGTGTGGCAAATCTCACTGGCTAAGCCAACAGGCAGCATATTTATCGGACAGAACATTATTCAAGAGGAACAGTAGGATGCTCCACACCTCAAAGGCCACAGAATCATATAGACTTTTTTCCTAAACAACTGCCTTAAAGCAGAAAGAAAAACTCAGAGCTCGTAATGCCCTGGTTTATTCTCTAGGTGCAAACACACTTGAATTTTGCCACCTTCTATCAGAGCAACACATTTGATTCTCAAAATGTTGACGAAGGTACCCTCCAGAACAACAAATGGTAACGAGTTAATCCTGCACTGACTTGTTTGCAGGGTGGGCACAAAATTTATGGGCATGTGTACAGCACTGACCAAAAACACACAAAAAACACATACAAAAAAACAAGTCTTACTTGAATTTCCATTTCTCATTCCTCATATTTTCAATAACTACGAGGATTAACAAAGGTCTTAGGAGACAACACATTGCATTGACTGGGATTGTTCTCTCCTCTTGGGTCCAGCTGCCACGTCTCAGCAGCTCCTTTCTAGCCCCGAGAGCCTGAACATGAGTGATCCCAGAGAGATATTCCCTAAACTTTTCTTTACGGGAATGCCAGTATTTCTCAGGATAGGGGGAATTAGATCTCCTCTCACCGTGGTCTCTTGTCATCTTCTCAGTTCTAATCCTTTTGCTTCCTGAGCTCCAAATAAGTTACTTCATTTGGCAATTTCCGCTTGCAAATCTAAATCCAGCAGGGCTTTGATTCACACTTTTTTGTGTGGCATGTGAAGAAGGTAGAGTGAGAATACCTGGAAAAATTCCTTAAAAATAAGAACAGTGCTGGTTCAGATAAGCCAGACATTATGACACTTCCTAAGTGTGTTAGTGACCTTGGGGAACATAACAAACAAAGTTAATTGGGATAGACACACAAAGAACAAACTTCCTTTTTTCATCCTAGTTCTTTTTTCTCCCCAAAAAATTAAGGAAATGGTAATTAAAGAGTGCATTTATTGACTGACATTGTACATTTTTCCAACACAAAGCTTAGTGATGCTTGGGCATTTCTGACATGTAATTTTCCAAACAGTACACTTGAGACACAGGAGAAAATATATAAACAACTATGAAGTGTTGCAAACAGAACATCTATAGTCCATTCTTGGAAAAAGCACAGGAAGGACTTCTGAGAAAATTTATCCATAATACTGCTTTTCATGGCTTCGCTCAAATACCAGCAGTCCTGGCCCTGCTACAAGTATGTTGAATTGAAGTATTCTATCCTGGACAAAATTTGTTTGCATGAGAATCACTTAATTTCTGCAGGCAACAGCACTGATTGATTTTATGGCATCTAAAAAAGTGTTCCTGGCATCCTGACTAAACAGAAATCCCATCCTCAGATGCCACACAAAAAAATCAGAAGAAGGAGGGTGCACTCAGAAATGTAGGAAAGGACAGAAAGGGAAAAGATAAAATTATGATCAGAGGTAGGAAGCAGCTTCTCTGCGAGTGGAAGAAATTTCCAATCTTGGAAAATCAGAGAAATGAGAGAAGCTCCTTGTGTGTTCTATCACAAACAACACAGAGAAGGTAAGAAATCAGTGCTCCTCTCTTCTCACAGGGTAAAGGCTGGGAGCAAGCAATGAAATCCTCAGGGGGTTGCCTTTAAAGCACATAACTGGAAGGTCTCAGCACAGGTCACTGTGTCAAAAAGGAGTCAGACAAATTAATGAAGAGTCCCTGCATCACAGAGATCAAATCTCAGGGATCAAGTGATGAATCAGAGACAGCTTTTGGCTTAGAAAGTCTTTAACCTGCTGTGTATTAGAAGCAGAAATCCCATCCTTTAATGTTACACTTTATTTCTTACTTCTCTTTTCCTAAGCAACTGCTGCTAGCCACCAGAATCCCACTTTTTGGTCAAAAAACCCCAAAAACCAAAAAACAAACCAACAAAAACAAACCAACAAAAAACACCCAAATAAAATTAAATAAACTAGACAGCTTTCTTTATCCTATCTCAGTCTGCAAGAAGATATGTTTCAGTGTTTTTCCACAACTGAGATTCAAATTAACTTTCCCATTACAGATCCAACAGTGAAACAAAGCAAAAAGGACCAGGAAAGGGGCAAAAAAAAAAAAAAAGGAGAAAAAAAAGGAAAAAAAAAAAAAAAAAAAAAAAAAAAGACCAGGAAAGGGCCTAAAGCTCTAGTCGCCTATGAGTTGCAGGGCATTTAGTGCATTTTGGGGGTCAACAGTGCTCAGCTCCTTTTTCTGGCACAGTTAACGATCCATGGTTTAAAGAAAGACACCCCTCAGAGAGGAAGGCAGGCTCTAGCGACCCTCATTTTGCATATGAAAGCCCTCAGCCTCCGGACATCCTTCCACAGGCTGGAAAGTTCACAAGGCAAAGCAAACACCTGAACACTCTCCCTCCTGACTGGGCAGCTCACCAGGGAAGGACATTATCCAAGATAATCCTTTTTACCACCAATTTAACTCCTTCCCTGGTAGCAAGCTCACGGGATTTCCAACTTCACAGCCCTTCCCAGGGTTATAACTGGAGTCATCCAAGCCAAAAGGACCTCAGCCTGCAGCGGGTGAAGCGAGGCTCTCAGGTGCTGCTCTTCAGGCTCCAAACCTGCCAGGTAGCATCCTGACCTGGAGTTTACGAGCCAAGCTGCATCCTGCAAGCCCCATGATCTGCAGCACGGCATCAAAGCAAATATCCCTCCTCCATATCAAGGGACTAAGGATATTAGAGCTGCACAACATAATTTTCAGCTGGTGCCAACTAGTACTGCTCTGTAGAAGTCAGTGGCGCTACCCTATTTTGTGCTGGCTGAAGAGCCAAAAGCCTCACAAATTTGCATTCCATTACAAAGAGCCACCAGAAATTAAACAGAAGGGCGGGGGGGAGACGATTTTTCGCCTGGTCTGTGGACAATTTATCCCTGATGTAAGAGAGGTATCACCTCGCGGAGATACGCCCGACTTCCACACGCCAACCACTCAGCATTCCCGGGAAGGGTGTGCGCTCCTGTGGCAGAACAGCACAGCCCGGGAGGGCATCGCCCATTTCCAGGCTCCTCCTGGAAGAGTTTGGAGGCAGGCTCCCTGCTCTCTCTTTCTTGTTAATGTCTTGTATCTCCACCCCGGGTTGAAATTCCCTGCATACAGAGAGCCAGCCAAGGCTAGTTCAACGATTTCCTCCCCCACCCCCGGAATTGTGTTTTTCCTATTTTCCCCTCCCCACTCCCAGCTAGTCAAAACTCTATAGTCTTATCGGTTTACACGGTGTATTTGTAGGCATAAGATTTTGTAAGCAGGGTACACAGTACATGTATGTTATTCACAATTACCCTGTGGGAGATTTGCCATTCATGGAGCCTGGAGAGAGTAAAACATTTCAGCATCCTTGTCATAACTTAACATCAGCACTGACATCACACACCAACCACTCAACCACCACAAAAGCACCATCAGGCTGCTGAAGAAAAAAAAAACCCAAAACATAAAATGCAAAGGAGTTTTCCATTAATACAATAAGAGAAAATGGCAGCCTGAATTACGCAGCATGACATCCCGTCAATTTTCCGACTCCGTGCTTTAAAAGCAGTCCATTCCTCCCTCTGAGATTAAATTTGTCCAGATGCATGGCTGCTGAAATGTCTTTAGCTGAAACCATGTAAATAATGAGTAGTCAACACTTCTGGGCTGCAGGTCTGTAAAACAGTTGCAGGAACAATTCACCTTGTGACTCTGTAGATACAGTAGAATAATTAACTAGGAAATTATCCAGTCACCCTCACATACACAGCAATCTCAGATATGAAAAATGCCCTCAGTTGGTCTTTTAACTTTAATCTGAGGTTTAATCAAGCACAATGAACGCATGCATGTGCAGATATACACCAATATATGCACTCACTTGCATATATCCACTAATTAAATTGGTCCCGACAGGAAAATATTAATATACTGAGAAAGGAGGAAAAATAAACAGGAACAGCCAAAAGATGGGAAGTATCCTCTTACTGTGGGGAGACCGAAGGAAAAAAGAGGAGGGAAGCCTTCTTTCTCGTGTGTGTTCTTCCAAAAAAAAGTCCTGATTTTGAATCTCCTATCTCGTAAGTACCTATGATTCTGGTCCTAAATCACAACTGATCATCCATATAAACCCAGGAATTTCAGCAGTTATGGCAACTGAAACAAGAGCCACAGTTTCCCAGATGAGAATTAAAAAGCCTAAGTGGTTATTTTTGGAGAGTGAGCCTTGCCATTATGGAAGGGAACAAACACAGACTGTGCCGCTGCTTTGAGAAGCAATTTCACTCCTTTCCCCTTCGTGCAGTAAGACAGCAACAATACTTTGTGTATTTGCATCACAAGCATGTAAGCAAGGATAAATTAATTAACATCCTCTGCTCCACGCACAAGGCTGCTCGAGGGCCCTGGGAGATTTCCTAATTAAGAAGTTTACTAGTGACGGACGTCCTTAGATGCTCCTAAACAAGCACAAGTTTCCTTCCAGAGTCGCAACTGTTAAAGTGCCCAACTCAGGAGCCAGCTGGAGCTTCTGTGTTCAAGGCTGACCCCTGTAGGTTTGTCCCAAATTAATTATTTTTCAAACAAGAACAGAGCCAGGGGTTCATTTAACATTTCAACACAACTGTTAGCAAACTGTTCTGACAATTAAAGCCACACCATGTTAAAAACACTTGCTGTAACTCAGGTTTCCACTAGCCCAAGCTTCAGAAAGCATGTTAATAGAAATTTAAGAAACATCTATTACCACATTTTCTCCACGTCCCTTCATGGACAATGAGTTCAAGACAATTCTCCACCATCCCCTTTTTTAAGTTCAGTGAACTGAGCTCCCAGGTTGCCTCTCTAAAGCACATTTCTCCCCACTTTTTATGGTTTTCACAGGTCATCTCTAACTCCAGATACCAGAGCTCGGGCCAGGTTTAAATATTTAACACTGCTGCTATTCCTAGAATGCAGCATCACCCATATCCCTTCCTCCCTTCACCAGCATCTCCTACCACTTCAACAGTCTAAATAGCATAAGGCAGAGATAGATACTATCAACAATCAGAAACAAAACACCTCAGAAGGGTAAATTATCATTTGGCAACATAAATTCAATGCGATGAGCACTCAGTTGTTGGTGAGTTTTCTACTCACCTAAATGATGTTATGGCAAATCTTAAAGGTGCCTAAACACATTGCATTAATACAATTTAGTGAGTTGTGATCTCACTAAAGATTTGTAAGGTTTGTTATACGCTGTGTGTTTTTCATAAACCCACCAAAATCCATAAAAAAAACCCCAAGCAGCATAATGTAAATACTAATCTATCAAACAAACAAAACAGTTGAAAAAACTTGGCAATAGGGTTTTGAATTCTGCTGAACTGCAGAGAAATGCCAGTTCCCATTGAATAATAGGGTGTTTCTGAACCTCTTCACCAGAAAGGATGATCTTGGTTCTTTAAGATTGAAATTTGACCTAGGGAAGTTTCTTGCATTACCTTAAACATTTATAGCATTATCTTAATCACTTTTGAAAAGGGAAGAAGTTACATCCATACAAAATCCATTTCACTCGTTTTTATAATGCCAAGGAAGAACAAACTCCAACAAAAAGCAGATCGTTAAGACAAAAATCACGTGGTTTTCCCTCTGAAAGGCTGATTTACCCCAGTACAAGACAGAGCATGTTACTCATTGTGGAGGACAATTAAGTCCCAGAAACATTCACTGCTCCGCTGGGAACAATTGGCACCATTATGTGATCAACAAATCTGTGTCTTATGCACATTCCCCACCACCACCCTTTTTGTCCTGCAGTCATCCAATATAAGCACAAGGAGTGGAGGAAAAAAAAAGTAAAAAGCTCAGATGGTGAAATTTTCCTCCAGTTCCTGCTTTTTCCTCGTGTATTGGGATACAGTACGTATCCAAAAATCACAAGACATCAACCACAATACACGGACTTTGAAACTCTAGAATATTAATTTGCTCTCTCATATGCCTTTTGATTTTTTCTACCATCAAAGATTAGCATTTATAAGATTTTCTCCAGAAACATGAAGGGTAGAGATTTCAAGATGAAAAACAAAGCTCAGACATTCACAAGAACTTCCAATCCCCACATTTAGCATGCAAATAAAAGATAAATCTCTCCAAATAATCTATGATTCCAAAATATCACCAAGCAAGTTGACAATGCAGATGTACAGGGATTGGAATCATAGAATATCCTGAGTTGGAAGGGACCAAGGATCATGGAGTCAGCCTGATGACACTCCATTCCCTATAATCCTTTGTGCTCAACCCACAAGCCAGGTGCTCACCTGTGACAGACTGGAGGTAATGGTGAGTGTGTGTGTGTGTTTTTCCCACTGGAGTGTTCCTAAAAATATGGATCTTTATAGAAATTGCATTAAAAATACCTTCAAAGTTTGACTTGATCAAAAAAAAAAAAAATGCACCAAGTAGTCCAATCTTTTTCCATTTGGCGTGGGACAAGAACTGCACAAAACTGCATCCTAATAAAAATTTAGTTTTTGAACGCCTCAAAGCTGAGAGATACCTTGGGCTCACTATTTTATAAGCCCATTGCCAAAGGTTTTATCTTTAGAAGCACAATAAAAAGACAGGATCTTGTTTGTGTGTTTGATTAACAAAATCATGGCCATAAATTGTTCAGAAAACACAAAACAGTTAAAAATTAAGCTTCCTTTCTTTGTCGAACAAAAGTAATCGGAACATATTCGTTTTTCCTTCTCTTGCTTAGCAGAAAAATGCACAGTATTCAGAAGGAACAGTGCCTGAGGATATTTGCAAGCATGGATATATCTGTATATTTTACTGGCTTTTTAGTTCTGTTCACATACTTCTGTTTCAAACCCAAAAAGTTCTGGAAGTCCTCAGGCCCCAGGGAACCTACACACCTGAGCTATTGATCCCAGCAGTCTGCCAGGCTTTCTGGAAGGACAGATTCACAAATGGATATAGAGAGATCTCGGGAAGGTTAAGACAGATTTTACGGAATACATGGAATGGCCAAAGTCAGGTTTAATTTGAAGCTGGTGAGATGAGAGGAGAGTGCACCCACCCTTGGGACTGGGTGTTCTGGTGGATTACCATGGTGGGTGCAGTGCCTTTCCCTCCTCTTTCCCATTCCACCTTCCAACACTGGGCACAAAAATCATCTTCCCTCAAATTTCCTTCAGAAAATGAACACCAAAGGTTTCCAAAAATTAGGTCACCTTCAGCCATTTTGCTTTAATACAGACTGTTTAATTAACACGCTGTGACATACATGCATTCATAATTCCATGTATTACTCTCATTTTTGCCTCTCCTTGTTCCCCTGATTTGGGAATCACACTCCAGGTGATGTCATCACTCTCAGGTGACAGGAGGCAGAGATGCATGGTAGGTACTGCTAGAGCAGGTGCCACATTCATTGCATAAAGCCAATTTTATAGCCACTACAGTGGTGGCAGAAGGGCCAAAACTGCTTCCAGGGAGCATTTTTCCTCACTTACAAGTAGTGAGCATCCACTAGTTTAATTACAACTGTAAGCCATAAACTAAAACAAGTTTCACCTCAACGTGAGGGAGAATTTCTTTACATTGGGGGTGGCAGAGCACTGGAACAGCTGCCCATGGAGGGTGTGGAGCCTCCCTCTCTGGAGACATTCCAAACCCCCCTGGACCCATTCCTGTGTCACCTGCTCCTGGTGACCCTGCCTTGGCAGGGGGGGTGGACTGGGTGATCTCCAGAGGTCCCTTCCAGCCCTAACTTTCCTGTGATTCTCTAAATAAACTACTTCTTTAACATGCAGAGCCATCAATTACTCTATACATGGATAGAGTAAAAATAGAACAACTTCTCTGTAAATAAAAAACATTGAAAATATTTTGTATCCATTATAAAACATTATACTATAGGCATTCCTTTGGGAAAACAGAAAGAAAAAGAAAGAACAATACCTTTTAATTCTCTAAATCAGGACCACGGTCACATCTTGTTTACTAAAAGACAACATGGAACTTAGTTCTCATAAACACACGCTGATTTTCCTCCGGACTCAAAAGCATGGAGCCAATTGCGTAAATCTCAAACTGAAAATACCTTCCACACTACATTTTATTTATAAAGAGGAAAGAAAAATACGTTTATTTATTATTTTACTATTGAAGAGTTTTATTTATAAAGAGGAAAGAAAAATACCTCCATTTTAGACCCCTTGGAGCCCCTACAAGACTCACAGCCCAGCATCCCACTATGTTAAGTGCTGCACAAACAGGACAAAAAACTGTCCAAATCAAAGCATCAGTAGGAAGACCACAGAAGGAAGGCTTGGGAGAGGAAGTTATGCTCAAAAAATTACACAGATCATTGAGTAGACCACAGCAAGGCTTGGGAATCTACTAGTTTTACAAGTAAATTAAGCTTTAAATATTTTAACGCTACTTTCAGCTACTTGTGCTTTGCAGTCTAAAACTTGTAATTCGAGCTAAAGCAAAAAGGGCTCTTCAGAGAAGGCAAAGGAAAGAAAGCATTCCTCAAGGAAAAGCTGGAAAGCACTGGAGCCTGAATTTCCAGTAACTAGAACCAGCAAGAATCAGACTAGCATTGGGAACTGCAAAATTACAAACATGGGCTAAATCACAGATTTAATCCCTCCAGAGACTTAAAAACATCCAGCTACAATATTTGTTAAGCACCAGAAAACACCTCATATGACATTTTATTATGTCCAAAGCTCTGGGTGCCACTAAACTATGGAAGGGCTCTGCCTTGAAGGTGGTTCTGGGGCACTGAACTCAAATTCATGCTGAGCTCCTCCCTGTGGAACCAGGCTCTTTCCAATTTCTTGCCTTCTGGCTGACAGCTGGGAATTAACAGCACTGGAAAGCAAAATTCAGAATTTCCTAAAGATATGTACTTAAAGGCTGTTTTTCAGCCTGGTTTAAACTTTATATGCATATTTTAATATATATTTAATTCTTCGCCGACTTTTGACCAAATCATGGGGTTTTATGTGCTCTCTCAGCAGCCTTGGGGGAAGAGGGAATCTTGTTCCCAGAAAAGGAAAAACTGAAGCACCTACTCAGCAGTTACCAGCATTGCCTCACTACAAACCAGTCCATGGGGTTTTTTCCCTGACTATAGTTTGTAAGGAAAAGAGGGATATTTAACTCTGCTACTGTTCCCAAAATTGTTTATATATGAACAGACATACTTCTTTAATGCTCCATTTGGTAAATCTGACATGGAATTTTCAAAGTTCCTGTCCTGCCTCCTGATCAAAGAGGAAGAAGCACAGAAGTTCAGAAATTCCCATTAGACCTGTAAAACTCCACAATCTAGTGATAACTGAGCTAAGGGGGGGGGGGGGNTTTCCAAAAAGTTTTCGTTCCAGTTTGGGAGGTCTCCTTAAATCCCTAAGAGTCTAATCAAGCAGCATGCTGAAAAATAAGGGAACTGGGCAAGGGGACAGATGGATACCTGAACCAAAGGTGCCTCAGGCACATTATATCTTCTGAAGATCTAGAATTTTCCAGTGATAATGCTAGAAAGCCTCTGAGCAACTCAGGAACCACAGCTCCTGTCAAACAGTACCACAGTGTCCCTTCTCATCAATTAATTTGCTTAACAAGTAACGCACCAGGAGAACAAGGAGGCTGTTTGAAGGACTTGTGGTGGGGACAAAGGAAGGCTTGTGAACTTCCCCAGAAATGCCACTCAGCCATGCAGGAAGATAAATCTGATACAGATGTTCTGGACAGAATAATGCTTACAGCTTTTCTCAGTCTGGTATTATCTGGTCACTGCTGAATTGTACTGGAGCTGAGCAGTCCATCAGCATCAAAAAAATGCAACTACAACTCACAACATTTATCCTGAGAAAGATTAAAATGCGTGATGGCAGAATGATCTGCTCAGACCACCACCTTGTCAGGCCAAAAGGTCAAAACAGGACCTGGATGGTGGCTTAACTACAGGGACTGCCAAGGACACGGCCAGTATTGGTTCACCAATTTCTGTGCTCCTCCTGTCTACAAGGAATTTTTGTTTCATGTTTTACATACACTGCAAATGATTTGGAGCTGGTACCTTCATGCTGCTTTCAGTTTGTGCAGCACTTAAAGTGGGGACTGAGTCCACAACTCTGCCTTACAAATAGCATCAGCACCATACCACATGGGGAATAAAGAAAAAAAATCCTAAAACAAAACAAAAGTCAAAACTGAGTTCTGCCACACGCACTGAACCTGTCAAGTTTAATCCCGTGGAATGGAGGGAAGGTAAAGCCTTTGCAAGTGATGAAAGACACATTCATACTTAGGCTAGAGTTTACAGCCACCAAGAAGCTAATCACACAAGTGACATAAATCCTAGTCTAGACAAAGCTTTGTACACTGAAAGGGGTAAAAATACAGTGCCATGGCATGAAATACAGCTTCACATGCTTCTATAACAAACGGCGGGACTATTTCCGAGATTTTAAGCATCAGAGGTTCATGCTGGCTTCCCCCCTCCTTGTCATCACACCAAGAGCCCCTCAGATAGGGATCTACCAAGGCCACCTCAGTTATTTACGAAGGTCATTTCGCATAGTTGCGTCCCAACATTTTGGGACACTGCATTTGTTAGCTATTGCAGTGAAAACATGATGGTCCTCAACCCTGTTTCCTAGAAGTCCTTGACAGCCTCATCACCAGACCAGCCAGTGCCCCTGATTCTTTCTCTCTCTGACCATTTCAACCAATTAACACATCCTAGGATGCCCCATGAGGGAAAGAACAGAAATTTGTGTTGCACTAAGGGAGAAGAGGGAGTGTAGCAGATCAAGAAACAGGAAAAGAATGAGCACACAGCCAAAGCACTGTGTGTCCCACACAGTCCCTGCCAGAAAGCCAGGGACTCCAAAATAGTCAGCCAGGGTTAAAGGAGCATCCGCACACATCTGTACAAAACAGCAATTTTCAAAAATACTTGTTCACTGAAAGGTGCAGCAATAACTTGTTCCCAGTGTTAAAGAAATCTCCAAACCCAGGGACTAACAAGGTGCTATAAATGCCAGCTGCAGAGAAGCAAGAAATGTGCAGGTAAAGACTGCCTTGTGGGGAGATGGATACTTTAAACCCATCCTGCTCGATGGGAGAGAGGAATAAATCTAAATTTCTCTTGCTGCTGCTATAACAGAGGCTGCCCAGCAGTCATTTCTGGCCTTAATAAACCATTTCTGCCAGAGTAAGAGCAGAAGACAGAGCAGGAGGAGCCCAGCCCCAAGCATCCTAAGCTTTCCAGCCCAGCTGTGTTCACTGGCAGAAGGAGGAGGGACGAGTTCTGAGGGCTTTCCTCTGTCAGATGCCAGGACTTTTCTCCCTGGCTCCTCACTTTTCCTACTCTTCAGCACGTGTGTTGTTACCCTTCTGCAACTCCTGCTGCCAAAGAACAAGTCTTGCTGTGGGAAGTATCTTGGCACATCTTCAGCTACAAGGAAAACACCCTTTCTGGCAGGCACATGCCCCTGCAGCATCATGAGACCAAGTCCAGCAAGGGCCAGATTAAATCTGAGGTTTATTAACACTGACTTTGAGCAGAGGCTTTGCTCACTAGACAGTACTAGCTTTGCCAGCCCAGGATGTGTCAGGGTGAGGTTGCTCTGAAGCACGATTATATTTGCTATAATCCCAGATCACGTGCTGGTGTATTAAGATAAAAATGTCTTTGAACTTTTAAATTTACTTCCCTGGATTACTTTTTGGTACTGATTCAACACCAATACTAGGATCGCTGTGGTAAGAGAAGGCAAGTTACATTATTCTGACTGTGCAAATACAATTCTGACTGGTTTGGGGGAATATTTTCTCTGCATTTTTAACTGCGAAGTTTTAAAATGACAAGAACACACCTGGATTTGCATCCAGTGGAAAAGTACCTACTGGGCTGCTGCTAGCTGTGCTGAGGAGCCCTTGAAATGAAAACAAACAAACCACAAATCACACTAATGGGAAGGCTGTCACTTCTGGATTCAACCCTAGGAATGAAATATAATAGGAGAAAAGAAATATTTGCTTTAGTCCCAGACACAGAAAGTAAATCATCTGCAGAGAGAATGACATTCCTCTCCTCCCCTTCATTGGAAACTAGATATCAGGTCTATTGATGCAAATAAAAGGAAAGAGAAAAGAAAGAAAAGACAAACACAAAAAACAACAAACAGAACAGCTGCATATTCCTTGCAGAAAATACATATCTATTATATCTATTAAATACATGAGACAATTACCTAGAAAACCAGAAACCTCAGTTCAGCTGTAAATTTTCCAGATTCCCTGGAGAAATCAGGGTGGGGGGTATTCCATATAGAAGGTATTTTGTGAAATTATATACATAAACACCTGATGACTGAAATATTCTCAGTTTCCTGACCTAGCATCTCAAACTGGACACCTAAGAAATAGAAAGTCTCCCAGCCTGGCCTTGAAACTCCTCAGAAAGCACAATTCCCGCTCTCCATTCCCCACCAATTCCTGACCCAGTTCACAGCAGCCAAGGCAAGGCAAAGAGCTGCCCTCAGTTAGGTGCATGGCCCCCGACTTTAAAAGGACCAGAACATATTAAATGGCAAAAAAACTAGTGATAATATCCATCACAAATATCACATCATTGCTGTGGGGTTTTTAGCTTTGTTTTTAGATCATATAATCCCAGGCTTTAGCCCAGTAGGATCAAGCACTTGAACACCACATATTTAGATGCCAAAATTAACGACTTTGAATTACATGTGGAGGCTTTTTGAAATATGCATTTCTAATCCAGGTACTCAAACAGGATGTGGGACTTTCCTAAAAGTTTTGCTTCCAAGTGGCAGCTGAGCAGTGGAAAACCCAGCTTTGACACACTTGTTAGTTCTGTGGATAGAAAAGAATAGCTGTGTACTCAGATCTCACAGCCTTCTGAAGAATATATTCCAGTCATCCAGAGCTCTGGTATCTGGCAAACCTTCAATATCACATACTTGCTGACTATCCTAGTGTGCTCCAGGATAATGCTGAATTATTAACCCAGCCCTCTGCACAAAGTGTTCCCGTATTCTTTTCAAAAACTTTCCCTCCTCCACCCAGAAAGCTAAAGAAGCAATTCAAGCCCCGCAGTGGAAATACAAAGTTTGTGTTTTAGCTAAGAGGAGTGCAAAGCAGGGAGAACAGAATTTTATAGAGGAAAAAAGGGATAAACGAGCAGCCCTGATGAGAAATTAGAGCAGGGAGGGTGCTGAGGCTACATGGAGAAGAAAGCTATGTCTCTCACCCTTTCCATATAAAGAACTGAGAGCAAAATGCTCAGGAGATGACACTTTCAGGCTGAGTGACACTTGCTATGCCCTAAATTGTAACCTCAAGCCATGTCCACAGGGAATATGCCTACTCCTGGCATGTGACAGGCATCAGGACATTCATGCCAGGTAAAAGGGTGCCATTCTGCAGGGAAAATTCTGCTGGTCTCTTCATTTCAAGGTGGAGCCAGAGTAAATCCATTGTTACAGTTCACGCCACACTCAATTGGTTTCTGATCTATTTCCATTCCTGTCTCTCCAGCTTCTTTTATGATTGCTAAAGTCACAAAGGTAATCTTAAAGAAAATCAAACACCCTTTTCAGATTATTTTCTGTGACTTGCTTCTGAATAAAGGTACTTGACAGAACCTTCAAGCTTAGCAATTCCAGTTAAGCCCTTAATTCCAGGTATGGAAACTTAAATTTAGATATCCACACAGCTGATTCATTGCTGAGCATTGTTAAGAGACCCTTATTTCTCATGAGAACAAAGCCCCGTGATTTGAGGACATCTGAGCACTACAGCTTAAAGTCAATACCAAACTCTGAGACTGAACAAAATAAACCCTTTCTTGCTTTATATAGAGCTGACAGGTCAGAAATTCCAGCCAAACATTCCCTCAAGTTTCCATGATGAGTCACACCAAACACTGGTTACCTTCAGGGCAACAAGTTTGTATGCAAGTAGTGGAAGGCAAAAGTGAAATCACTAAAAAAGAAATTTTGTAAAAATCACAAATCCACAGTATTTATGCAAGACCTGTACCCACACTTCATATTAACTAGACATGTCAGGTTTTACACCATATTAGAGACCATACCTAGACAGGCAGGACTGAGGTTCATTTTGTGTACAGGTGTGTCCAGGTTCAGATATACAAAAGGTTATTTTCCATTCCAGGAACAACCTCACTTGCTATAAATCAAACTCTATTATCAATGTACTCACAAGGAACCACACAAAGCCCCCAGACAAGTAGGATCACAGTATTCTATTAGAAAGGTGATTTATTACTTGGCATTTCTTGAAGTTTTTGAGCCATTAATAGACTAGAACCACATGCCAGTTTTAAGACACACCGCACAGTCTGCCTCTGCCTACCGGCATTTGAAGACATGGTTGTTAGAGTTAAAAATTCTACTCCTCTTTTTCCCAAGACTCTCTAAAAGGTCTACTGCTCCTATATCTTTTTTCCTAGGTCTGGATTATCCGGATTTGGGTCTATTTTATTTCTAAACTTTCTCCTTCCTGTGATATGAAGAGACTACCCCTCCTTCCTCCAGAAGGAGTTTTCACAGACTTTATTCAAGCAGCTAAAATATTTTTAGAAAATAAGAATACCTAGTCTAGCTCTGAGAGAGCACACCTTCAGCTATCTCAAAAGATTTCTGAAGAGGAAATAATCCCCCCCTACTTTAATTACACTAATTATTAACATCTTTCCCCCTCAGTATTATGGTTATGCAGAGTATAAACATAATTTCAAATTTTGTAGTGAGCTGAGCAAGATGACATCTCAAATCAAAACCACAGGATTTTAATTATGTCAATGCAAAAAGAACCAAAATAATATAATAATGCTTATTTACTATCTCTTTAACTTCTCAGGTGGAGATTTATTTCAGAAAATATTACAAGACTTGAGATAAGAAAATAAACAAAACTTAAGATGTAGACAAGCCAAGTCTGCCCCCTCACAAAAGTGAAAAAAATCCAAAAATGCACATACCAAGCACCATTTGTAAGGAGGCTTTCAATCCTTACTTCATTTGATAGGTATGAAAGAGGTGATCTTCCATTATGCCTTATCTTGATCTCTGTTTTTATGCACCAGTTTCAGCAGAGCTTTGATCAAAGGAGGTTGTGGCACTGCAGTTCTTAGAGCCAAATTTAAATCCACCTATGGGCTCACCAAGCAATCAAAAGTCCGATAGCTTTGCTCCACAATAAGAAAGTTTCACAAGTTATGTCAATATAGGATGTAAGTAGAGTAATAGCTCTGCCTTTAAAGGAAGATTTTCAGTTTAACACAACACAAGCTGAAGTTGAGAGAGGAAGAAACACAATGCCAAGGCTTTAAAAACATCCCTTATTCCCTGAAAAGCCTTCCCATAGAATTCCCAAGGGATACCACAGGGTACCTGCTAGCCCAGCTCTCTTCAGGAGGCTTTAACTAATCATCATTTAATTAATGGTGATTTGGAGCACTTGGAGGAGTGTGTCCATCATTTCAAGGCATTCATAACAAGATGTGTTATGTGATCAAGAAGTGATTCATAACAAGAAACACATGAGAATAATTGTAAGTTATAGTACAGCAAAGTAAATACATTTATATTTACTTTATTATAAACATGTTTACTTTACTATAAATGTATTTACTTTACTTTACCCACCCCATCTTGTTTTTGAGGAGAGGATGTTACCTCACCCCTGATGGTATCATATGGAAAAGGGAAAGCATGTTCAGCAACCTGTCCCTTCTTGAATATCTTGATTGATTATCTTGCTGCTGGATTTAATGAAAATACACTCACTGATAGAATACTGAGCAATCAGCTCAAATTTGGTATGACCTCCCTTGTCTAAACTGAATCACAACATCCAGAGTTTCCCCATCTTGGCTTTTACAACTTTTACCTATTCTAAAGAGCAGCTCTAGCGCATGGTGTATTCCTTTTCCATGCTATTTGCTGAACTTCTAAGATCTTTCCAAGGAAAGATGGGAGTTGTTTCCATTTTACAATGCTTGAAACTCACAGATTGATTGTAGCAGCCTTATTTCTCACGCCTGCTCTGGAAGACACAGATTGGCTTGCCTCAAGCAGGTCTTGATGATCTATGCTCCTCTGTTTCCATCACTGAAATGAAAAAATAAATGCTCAAGTAAGCACAGGCAGCAAAAGAATCAAAGCAGATGGATTTCAGCTCCCAAGAACGCATCCATCACCTGTACAAAGTCTCCTGAACGAGCTTCCCAGCTGATTTACATTTGACAACAGCAATTGTGATTGCTCAAAGGCTCTGAAGGGCTGAGAGCAGCGAGGGTATCCATCCTATCACGCTTTTCATAGCAGCTGTGGCTAAATAAGTTACATAACGTGTTGCATATACTCACTGGAGGCCTGCCCACTCCACTTTGCCCTCCACTCTGACAGAATTAAAAACAAACAAAAGTAAAAATGGCAACACTGCATGACATTGGCATTATTTACCAAAGCTTTGAGAAGATACTCAAGTTCTCCCTGGTAATTTCAGAGACGAATGCTCGCCTGCACTGTAAAAGATGGGTCCACAAAAAGCACATTTTGTCAGCTGATTTTCAGCACATAAAATAGGCGAGACAGTTAGAAGCCTTCCCTGCATTAAAAGATAAGCTGCAGCCCAAGACCACTGGCAATTAAAGTCCTGTTAAGAGTTTTCCTATGGACAACAACATGCCTCCTATGACACCAGCTGGGATGACCATACACTGTGGTCTAAAGCAGCAGTTCCCACCTGCAAACCCTGAACATTGTTCCAGGTCTGCAGGAAAGACTTTGTGAAGTAAAAAAAGAGATGCTGGTGGAAAGGGGAAGTGATTTTTCACAGGCTTCCCAAGCTATGGAGCAATCTGTGGCGTGATCAGTAGGAAATGACCAGAGACCTCACGAGGACACAAAGAGTCTGTAACCAGAAATATTTGGAAACCCTGTTCTTGCTCATTTGACCATCTCACAGAAGCTATTAAAGTCAATGACCTCACTAGAATGGCAAAAATAGACAGTTCATTTTGAAATATCGTTCCATAACACTTTTCTTCTCAGAGACCTCACATGATATCTTAAGAACTGACAGTTTCAAAGGAGCAATATTCAACACTGCAACTTCTATACAGCAATATTTCCTCCTCACTTCTCAAGACAGTTAGAAGAAACTGAAGGGAGGAAAGGAAAACCAAGAAAACATGAGAAGAATTTAAGAACTGAATTGGACTGGGGAGGGTAAGGAATAAGAAAGAGAAATCAATAGAATAAAACACAAAGCTCAATCCTACAAACAGCTATTTTTTAATCCACACACTTTAGGCTGTGCATAGCTGCTTTAATTACCAAAGAATGAAATGCAAGCTTAAAACCAAATCCATGTTTGGAAAATGAAGTTGAAAACAAACACAGAAAACAAAATCAGCCTTATCTAGTCCAGCAGTAATTAAACCTCTGTTGGAATATGTTTGGATCAGCTCCCTCAGATGAGTGCTGGTTCAGAATTAAAAATTATTTAACTTCACCTGCAAGTGCTATGTGGTTACCCAGAAACAAAACCCTCTCCCTTGCAGACAGGGTGCTTAGGGAGGAGGTTACTCTGTGACAGCTTATCTAAAATAGCCACTAAATAATTAAGTCCTGCTAATTTTCAGTGAGAACAGAGCTTAGGGAGCTTTTTGTGTACAAAAACAGATCCTAATATTAAACCACTACTGCTAAATATGAAAACCATCTACTGATTTTTTTTTTTTTTNCATATGACTTTTTGGGGTTTTGGATAATTTTTTTAGTTCCTGGCATTTGCATAAAGCTTATTTTCTTTCTGAGATGACAGGGGGAAGAATGTCCTGAAACACCTCTGCATAACTGAAAATTTGGGGGGGAAATATTCACCCTTTCTCCATTGCTGAACACTACTTTTCCTACTTTCTTAAATTGACTGAAAGGTAACCCCCCAGCATTTCAAAGCTCAGTTCCATAACTAATGTTTCTAGCTAGGTATGAAAAATATTT
This sequence comes from Pachycephala philippinensis, assembly GCA_013397055.1. Lineage (NCBI taxonomy): Eukaryota > Metazoa > Chordata > Aves > Passeriformes > Pachycephala > Pachycephala philippinensis. The sequence goes on from VWZT01001045.1 coordinate 168,023, forward strand.
ATACTTATACGTACAAAAGGATTTATAAATACAGTTAATCGAGACTCTGCCAGAGTGTTCAGATTGCTTTGCACCAGAAATTTAAATTGTAAAATTCTTAATGGAACCATGAATCTGATTAAAAATAATATCTTGACAATTTCCTAGTCACCCACCTGACAGCACTGAGAACAGCCTGAGAACCTCCCTAACCTGTGCTCTGTGGATCCAGGACACTGGGACTGCCAGGGGAATTTGAGGAAAACACCTGGACATCCACCTCTGGCTAGAACAGAAAAAAGACCAGAAATATTTTCAGATTTGGGACCATTGTTACTAATCATGTTTAAGAGGCATTTGGACAGTGCACTTAATACCATGCTTTAATATTTGGTTAGCCCTGAAGTGCTCAGACCAGATGGTTGTTGTAGGTCCCTTCCAATGAAATATTCTATTCTATTCTATTCTATTCTATTCTATTCTATTCTATTCTATTCTATTCTATTCTATTCCTTTGAAGGGGGAAATAAAGGCATCTAGAATGACTATCAAACACACAACTGCTAGCTGTGGCTTTCTTGGCTATCAGACACAGACCTGAGGCCACCTCACTCTTTTCTGATGCTGCCTGCTTTTCTCTCTCAGGTGCGCTAGAAAAACCAGGATTATTTTTCCACAACACTCATAGCTGAGCCTCAGCTGCCTGATTTTTAATCTGACACCTAGAAAGGTTTGCCCTAAGTGCCACACACACCACAGTGCTGTATTACAACAAGGGAGATGTGTCACATCACAGGGCCTGGTGCTCAAGAACCTGCCTAACCCGCCTGCACCTCGATAGCAGCCCCAGCCTGTGGTCCTGCTCCTGTCCCCTGCTCCTAAAATAACCTCACCCACACCGAGAGGTCTGACACACGCAGACATCAACATAGCAGTTAGATGAATCACCCTTGGAGCTGCACACATGTTACGGCCATGATTTCCAAAGAAGTATTTTGTAATCTTTCAGAGTCACAGCATTTGTTTGGTAAAGCCTTGGTCTCTCGTCCTCCAGTCACAAGATTGCTCTCACACTGAAACCAGGTACAAGCACTACTATCTGCAGCATGATGGGCTTAAATGGTAGTTTAACTGGAAAAGGAGTTAAACCATGGGCTACACTTTCAGTGATGTCAAACTGCTGCTGTGAAAAATTAAGGGGCATCCAGACTACTTTTTGTATTTCACGACAATCAAAAAAGCAAGTGTGTTTTCTGCTCCCTAAGTAAAATTATGACATTTTCCACATCACAGAATTGCTGAGTTGGTCAGGCTGGAAGGGACCACAGTGGGTCACTCATCCCACCTCCCTGCACCAGCAGGGCCGTCCCAGAGCACACAGCACAGGATTGTATCCAGAGGGGTCTGGAATATCTCCAGTGAGGAGACTCCACACCCTCTCTGGTCTCTGTTCAGGGCTTGGTCACTGCCCAGGGAAGAAGTTCTGCCTCCTGTCCAGGTGGAACTTCCTGGGCATCAGTCCCTGCCCATTCCCTCTTGTCCTATTGCCCGGCACCACCAAGCAGAGCCTGGCTCCATCCTCTTATCACCCTTCCTTCCTGAAGGAGTCTATCTTCATCACTGGTACTAGTAAGGAAGTGTGAATTATTTGGAATGGACGCTTTTTGGGATTTTTTGAATTTTTGCTTTTTAGCCCATGCATTTTATCTCAAAATTTGAAAATGATAACTGATCATGAAGGAATTTTATAAGGGTTTCTAAGTTAATATTGAGATTTTCCAGTAAAGTGATAACTGATTATGAAACAATTTTGTAAGGATTCCTAAGTTCATATTGAGATTTTCCAGTTGCTCTCCTGACATTATCACTACTCATGCATCATACACAAATGTCTTATGCCAAATATTTACAAGGATGTGCTCAAATCTCTTCTCAACTTCTTCAAATCTCAGTTAAAACAAAAAAGTGTTTTAAAAACACAGAAAATGAAGAAGTCTGGCTTTGGGTTTTCACTTCCAGCTACACCTCCAGTTATAGCAGAAGACCTAATTTCTAGTGAAATCCCATGGGGCTTTGTGGTTTCTTCAAAGCCTTTCTCTCATGGAAGAAAGCAGACACACTTCTAGGATGCACAGATTTACTCCCAGCATGAGTTCTTACAGAATTTATCTGCTATGGATACCAAACACCAAACACTCTTCAACAGCAGTGGAAAAAAGGCCAGTGCCTTCGACGTAGTGTTATCAGCATGACTGACCCTGTGAGTCGTTTTTGCATGACTCAGTCCATTTTGCAATGGAATGAATGCCAGTCTTGACTCTCCAGCCTCTTCCTCTCAGCCCCAGATGTGGAAGGAACCACCCACCCATCACCATTCCAAATTATTGGTGCGTTGAAATAAACCATAGCACTTTAAAAGTTGTTTGGAAAGGTGAAACCAGAAATAAGGCACTTCCTGTTACATTTCATGGACGAACTCGAGAATTTAGGATGACCCAGATGACATCAGCATAGGGTCTATGGCTTCCTATTTCCTCTTTCCTCTCAAAATCCATCCCCAACTCCCTGACAGCAGAGAAGTGATTGTACAGCCCCATCCCTCACCAGATGGACAGATCCAGCCCAGCATCACAGTCACTGCAAAAAACAATCACTGAAGCTAAAAAGCAAGCAAAACAACATTCAGGGTTTATTCTTTAGTGTCTGGCTTGTACAGTCAGAGATGTTATTTCTCTACAAAGAACAAAATGTTGTTATTATTTTTCTCCTTTAACCCACACTCAAGAAATCTGTTAATCCCTCTCCTTTGGTGAGGAAAGCTTTGTACTTTATCTCTCCACAGTTCCAACCGTTTATGCCTGGCTTTTTAAGGGAGCTGAAACATTTTAAAAGACCTGGAATTGTTTATGCAAAGAAGGCTAAAGGTCTCAAGCTCGCTGACACCAGTCCTTCCACATATTCTTAAGGCAGAGATATGGGGAAAACAGGTCAAGGAGGTAAGGAATTTTGCAGTACTTACCAGAGAATCCCACCATCTAATACAGTCAGGAGAGAAACCCCTACTCTTCTTTGCCTTCCTATATTAATTAAGGATCAGGGTCCTTTGGATTGCGCAGTCTGAGAAAATCTTTCCTGGTGCGAAGCAAATGCTTCTCCTCTTCACTATTGGCCCAAACAAGATATTCAATTTCACATTAAAACAGGATAAAAATAATTCAGCCTATCTGTAGAGGAAAGCTCTACAGATAGTTAGTGTTGTGTCTGGATTATTTGAAGGGTAATTTTAAAAGGCTTCTGGTAAACTCTGATTTTTTCTTATCAGCAATATCCTGAATTTGCTTTTCTCTGTTCTAGTAGGACAAAAGAACACTTTAACCACCCAGCACAATTTTAAGTGCAGAAAATAAATATTTCATGCAAAATGCCTATTATGCCATGCAAATACAAAGTTTCAAAATAATAAATCAGTTTGAAGTACTCCTACAAGGGTCATGAATTTCCATTAGTGATTTCTATTATGCAGAAATTCAGTTGATTACTACCTCATTCCAGGAGTCAAAGAAGTTCAGATGTGGTCAGAGAGTTGCATCTACCAGATCGTCACATCCTGGAAGAGTGAAACATAAATGTTTTCTCCAGATCCTTCATATGGAATGAAAAAAAAGGCCACATCATTATTTTCATTCCATATTCTTGAGAATACTAAAGATGCACAAACACATTTCACTTCCTCATAAATTAATTTGCCAGGTGAATGGGGAGAGTTTAATTTTTTAGACTCACAGGAGGTTTTTATCCAACAGGTCTATTTCTTGCCTCTGATCAAAAGGTTACTGCCCATGGATTTTAATGAGAGTTGCTTTAACACAGCATAACATGAAAACGTTAATAATACAAAGGTAGGAGGGAAGTTATCCAAAGTTCTTCTGTGATCCTTAATTTTAGAAACTTAAGGGAAGCCACATTACTGATGCTAACTAACAGCATAAATTCTTAATGGCAAAGTGACAAAAGGAAACCAACCCAAAAGCCACAAAGAAAACCAGTCCGAGCTCAAGACTGAGACACAGGACCGCCCCTTGCTCAGTTTCCAGCTACCACACAAGTTTAGTCACATGCATTTATTAATTTCAGGCTTGCTGGATCTACATTGTTGCGGCCAGCCTCCATCCCTCTGCTTCCCTTTATTTTACAGGAATTGTATTCCTGTTTTGTAATCTGCTCTGGAAAGCAGCTGCCCAAGCCAGCATCTCCTCCTCCATATCGCCTCTGGAACGTGCTGTATCTTATAATTTATTTTGGCAACAATAACTCCAACATGTTTTATTTGCATTTCAGTATGGCTTTTCTGTTTTTACTGTTCTGCTTGGGGTTTTTTTGACTCTCGATACCTGATGAATTTCTAATCCTACAGTATGAAATTAAGGTACAAGCGCTCAGTTTTCATCCCTGAGCTAACAGGCTCAGAAGCTGAGTGCTGAACTCTCTGTTACAATGAAAGGGAAATTCTTAGTTGAAATTGAACATGTTTTTTCTCACAACTGGGGTGACCTAAGGGCACGTGCGCAACCAGTTGCCATGGATCAGCTGGCGGGCTGAAACTTATCCCACCTTATTTTCCTAAAGTGGATGTTTGTAACTTCATACAGACATATTTGAAAGATTAAAGGAGTTAAACTATGCTGTAAGTTGATCTTGTACGGGAAAACAACCACTTAAGCTAGACCGATGCATTTATGTTAAACTAAATGTCCACCAGAGGCCACAAAGGTGATGAGGGGCCTGGAGCACCTCTGTGGGAGCTGGGCCTGATTAGTTAGAGAAGTCAGAAAGGGGATCTCATTAACGCATATAAAATACCTCAAAGCAGGTTTCAAGAGGATGGTGCCAAACTCTCTTCAGTGGTGCCCAGCGACAGGATGAGGAGCAATGGCCATAAACCAAAACAAGATGTTTCACCTCAACGCTGGGAAGAATTTCTTTATGCTGAGGGTGGCAGAGCCCTGGAACAGCTGCTGAGGGAGGGCATGGATTCTCCCTCTCTGGAGACATTCCAAACGCACCTGGATGCATTCCAAACCCACCTGGACACATTCCTGTGTCACCTAGTCTTGGTGACCCTGCCTTGGGAGGGGGGTTGGAATGGATGATCTCCAGAAGTCCCTTCCAATCCTAAAGATTCCATGATCTATGCAAGAGCAGGTCGGGTTGCGGTGGTGGGGCTGGTTAGATATTACAACAAAGTTTTTCACCCAGAGGGTGGTNGGGAGTCCCTGAGACACCCGGGCAGGGCCGCATTTAAGGAGCGGCGTCGGAGCGCGGTAGCGTCGTCACCGCGCGTGCCCCTGCCATCATGCCCGTCAAAGGAGGCACCAAGTGCATCAAGTACCTG
>VWZT01001045.1:173790-218770 GCA_013397055.1 Pachycephala philippinensis
GGGGGAGCCCGCGGGACGGGGATGGAGGAGAGGGGAAGCGCCGGCAGCCGCGTTTTGTTTGTTTTCCTGGTGTGTGGATTTTGCCGTTTTCCCCACTTGCTGCCGCCCGGGAGGAGAGGGGCGGGTGCCCGGCTGTTCACCGCTTTATTTTTCGGGTTTGATCGTAAGGCGGGCTGAGTGTGCTGACAGGCGGGGAGGGGATGCTGGGTTTGCCCCTTCCTCCGTCCCCCAGCACTACCTACGATCCTCGCCCTAAAACTCTGTGTGCAGGTCGGGCACCTCGGTGGCTTTCTCGATGCTGGGGCTGTGCCCGGGGTGAGCCGGTTCCTCGCAAGTTGTAGCCTGCTGTTGTCGTATGTGTGAACTCCTAGTGTTGGTGGGAACTGTGGTTTCACTTCGAGTTTAGTGTCTCGGAGCAGACCAGCACCAGTTGAAATCGCGTCTCCGGTGTGGTTCCTGGCCCCACTACGCCTTGTTGGCCAGGCAGTGTGAGAAAGCATAGCTGTGCTGCGAGGTTGTGGCTGTTCTCAAGCACTACTCGGGGCGTGGGCACCTGGATTTAGCGCTGCCTCCTGCATGGAAAAGTACCAGGGGAGCGCAGCACAACTGCTTGTGTGCCTGATGGATAGGTGCGAAGTGTGTGGTTCAGAAAGTTGGGTTTTCCGGGCTGTTGGCCACGGTGGAGAAGTGCGTGTGTGGCTCTGATATGGAGGAATGAAGTCGGAGCTGCGGAAAGAAGCCGCGTCTGGAGTCAGTCATAGCACTGCCCGTGGGATGAGTGGAAGTGGTGTGTTAAAGGATAAAGTGCTCGGGATGTCGAAATGGCTTACAGCGGAGTTGAGAAAACAGAGCTGGGCTGCAGTTGCGGGAAGTTGTGCAGAATCTGACCCAGGAAAGCACATGTTGCCACTCAAGACTTGCCGGGACAGTGAGCAGGGCTGTCGCGTTTGCAGGGTTAGAGCTGATCAGAAGGAAAAGCCTAACAAAGCACTGCCTGAAACTTCTGGTCAGTGAGTTTCTAAACCTCCTGTTGAAAGAGACTGAAGTATTCATGGTTTGCTTTGTACTTGTTTCGTTTGTTTGTTTCAAAGCTGCAGACTTTCTGTGAAGTGTTTTATAGGACAGGAGTTCTTGTTGTGGCAAAGGCATTGCCTCAAATAAGCTCTTAACCTGAGCATTGCCACCTTGTTGTCTGGGGCCCAGGGCTGAGAATAGGGAGTAGGGTTTTGCTTAGCTCAAGACATACCTGTTGCTTGGGAGTGTCATGGCAATAAAGCTCTGAGACTTTACTTGTACCTTTGGGTGCTCATGGATACAGAATTGTACTGGTGACAGGGTGGAGGGAAGAAAAGTGGTGCTGGTGCTGCTGCCCAGAGGAGCTGAGAGATAATCGCTTTTCAAGTGGCCTTCTTGAGGCTGGCAGTATGTGGGGAGAGAAGAAGAAGAAAAAATAATTAAAGGGAGATAAATGCATCTTGAAGATCCCAGTAAGTGTCTGGAGGCCCCAAGAAGCAGTAAAATCTAAGCAGCTTGGGTCAGCCAGAGATAAGTGTGTGTTTGACCAGCTGGAGTGGTCTTTGGCTCTTGGGGATCACCACATGTCGTTGTGGCCTCCTGAAAACTGGTGAAGGGGAGTTTAGAGGGTATGGTGTTAGTGAACCTCGTGTCCTATGGAGAAATAAAGTAGCTGTATCTTGGGTTGTTCTGCACTGAACAGTGTAAAATGAAAGGTGTCCTGGGGCTGGCAGCATTAGAAGTCAAGAACCACCCTAGTAAGAGAAAAAGGTTTAATGTTTCATATGGCTTTGCAGATGTGAAAAGTGTATGAAGTAATGGAAGTAAATTGACAAAAGCTGTTGTGCCTGAGTGCAATTCTGTGCCTCCTTTTTTTTTTTTTTTAAGTAATTTGACTCAAAAGGATAGGTGGGGAATTTAAGTGGTCTGCAGCAAACCTGCAGATGCCTGTGGGTGCCATCTTAGGTGGAATGTATTTGCTTCCATCAGAGGCTTGAACAAGGGTAAGAGGAAGCAGAAAGGCTCAAACAGCTTGGTAAAGGAAGTTATTGAAATTAAAACGGGAAACTCAAAGTTGAAGCTGTATCCAAAGGAAGGTGATAAAGGTTCATAAATGCTGGTGAGCCAAATAAAACATACAATAAGGTTAGCCAAAGGAAAGCTTTAGGAGTAATTTGCAAAAGCAAACCCAATTAATATACCCCTCTTCAGACACATGAGGAAAAGGGAGTTTCTCAGGGAGTCCTTCCAGGCAGTAACAGCTCCAGGTACAAAAGTTTTGGGAGTGATCTTCAGCAGGACTTTATTTTATTGGGGAAGACTTTGGCAGAGTTCTGTGCCATAACCTGTCTTTGACTCCGAATCCTGCACAGGCTTGAACTGACCTCTTCGTGGAAAGGAGGTGAAACAGCAGCAGATGTTTGATTAACAATTCTCCAAGGTCACACTACGCTTCAGAACTCTAAGTGAGTTGCGATTAGGTAACTCCATCCATCTCGGTGCTGGAGGGCTGGAATGCAGCGAATTGGAGGCTGGGTTTTTGCTTTATGGTAGTCTGGGCTACACAGAGAGTGACATATATGGAGCATCTGGAAAAAGCAGAGGAGAAGAGTCTTTAAAAGCAAATGTACATGTGGAGATAGGACATTGGCTACTGCAAGGGGAAGTCAGAGTCCATGAAGCTGCTGCCTTGGAGCCTTTAAAAGCCTGAATGTTGGAGAGAGCAAAGACTGGTTGGTGTTGGTTGACTTGTTCAATGTCTCCTGGAAATCTCAGGCCTCTTGATAAAACCAGGCAGTCCTGGAGTAAGATCCTGGCAAGGATGAGATGGCTGTTGGAGTGGAGGCAGGGCTGTGCTGAGGTGCAGCTCTCCCCTTGTGGAGAGAAGCAGTGGTGCTGGCACAAACTCCGTGGTGGTCAGTACAGTCCCACCTCACTTGGAGAAGCACGGGAGGTACTGCTGGGGTGCTGGCTGGCATCCATTATCCAGGATGGTGGAGGTGATGCCTGCATGCTGACACAGCAGGGTGTGTGACACAGCAGGGTGAGACTCTTGCCAAAGGCAGGCTTCAGGTAATTCCTGTGGGAGGCACCAGCAGGAAGCCGCCTGGAGTTAGGAACTAAATGGTTCAGGGGCAGCTGCTGCCATGGAGCAGTGAAGCCTTGGGAGAAATGGGTCTATGGTGGCTTCACAAAAGCACCAGGTGGGTGCTCAGCAGCAACAGAGCAAAAAACAGCTTCAGAAGTGAAGGACTGAGAGAAGATGGAAGATGGTGTGCAAAACTCCCCAAATCCATGGCATGCTGGCATCCCACAGTGCTGCGGGCTGCTCTGGTCATCTGCCTGCCTTGAGAGGATCATAGTGGAGCTTGGTAATGTTTGGGAAAGGAAGAGAAGGGTTTCTGCCATCAGCAACTCTAACTTAAAGTTGGGATTCTTCAGCATGGAAATGTGCTAGAGATCTTAAGAACCATGATTGTCCAGGCAGTAGGTAGGGCCTGACTGTATTGAAAGAGGCAGTGAGCAAGAGCTGTGGGTTATTAAGCCAGGAAAGAGGACATTTTCAGAAGAAAAGTGTGACTGTGGGGACAGTGGTGGTGCTTTCTCCCTTAGCAGGTGTTGAGGAATAGGTTGGTCATGGGGTACCTGGCTAACATGGAGTTCAGCAGCCTTTTGTTAGTTTTTCTTCTCTCAAGGTGTTGTCTCTGTCCTTGCACAACCTTTAAGTGCTCAACATGTAGACCGGGAGGTTGGTCCTGGGAGATGCTACTGCCTGCCCTGTTATCCTAACCCTTCTTGAGGATCTTGTGCTTGATTGATCTCATGGCCTTTCTCCAGTTGGGAAGGCTGGGCACACACATGGTGTTCTCTGAAACTTTTGGGACTTCAGAGTTTGGCTTAAAATGTGCTTGTGGCCTAAATAGAAGGAAGGGGACATCTTTGGATGTTTGCACCAACTCAGGGTAAGCATGGATCAGTAAGTTTTGGGGTCCGATCCCCTCTCTGAGGTGTAGGAATTAGGGATGGCTGTGTTTTCTCTTGGGATGGAGTGTTGCAGCAGGCACTAGGCTCCTTGCTGCTGTTGTGCTGCCCTTGCCGGGGCTGGTGCTCTCCCACCCAGGTTTGCAAACAGCTCTGCTGTCTTGGCATGGCCAAGTGCTGTCCCTGGCATCTCTGACAGTCTGCTCTCTAATAATAGAAGCTTGGGGGTTGATTTGGGGTGTGGGAGGGAGGTGTCGAGCCTGATACAGAACTAAAGATTTCTTTTTCCCCACCAGGCTGGCTTGAGCTTGCCAAGAAGTCAATGGAAACAACACATTTTGTGCCTTAAACCTGAGCAGTGGAGTGGTGTTAGCAAAGTTGGCTTGGACTAATCTTAGTGTGAGCACTGCTGGACTGCCTTGAGTTGTGTAATGAGTGACTGCCTTTAGCTCTGCTCCCTTAACTCCCTGGGTTTGCTCAGGCTTGTTGGTCTTAGTGATGGAGTCTTTTCCAAGGAAAACTGTGGGCTTCTGAGCAGCTTGAATCGTGCCAGGCAAGTGCCTGCATGTTCTGCCACTGGCTTCCTAGTGCTGAACAAAAGCAAGGCCTTGATCAGTAGACTTCAATGCTGGGTTTTCCCCTTGTGAATTTTGTGGACTATAAAGATATCTGCTGCTGGTATTTATAGTGTAATGTGTTTTAGGCAAGAAAGTGCTATAGCACAGAGGCAGAGTTCAGGTTGAAGTTTTGAGCAATCATTTTCTTGCTCCTTTCCACTATTGGGCAGCTGTCTTGTCCTGACTTCCCGCTCTCCGGAGTGTTGTGTGTTTTATGAATAAATGCTTTCGTCTGTGGCAGTGCCTGCTAAAGTAAGATGAGCAGGATTAGGCCTGGAGAGCTCTTTTCCTTCTGTAACTTGAAGATACACCTGTGACTTTGTTCTGAGCCATAATCTCAGCTGCTTTTGTGCACCAGGAACAGCTGGTAGCAATTCAGAGGGTCTTTCCTCCTCCAGTGGAGAGGAGGACTTTCAGGATGGGCAGGGAAATATGCATGTGTCTGTTTGCATGTATATATGCAGGCACATATGAAAAAAGCAGAAATTAGTTGCTTGTGCTTTCTGTAATGAACTGATGCAGTTCTGGCTACAGTGTGTGAATGTAACGCTGCTTGGGCTCAGTTCGGTGTATTTTGACTCCAGTAAGTGCTGTGAAGTCAGGAGTGGAGTTTGGAGTATGTTGCCTTGAGAAACCTCATGTGAAGCTACTTAGAATTCTAGCAGTCCTAGCTCTTATTTGCAATTCTAATTGCAAATATAGTAGACTGGCTTCTGAATAGGAACTTGTATGAAATGGGCACTAGTCTTGGCAGTGGTTCAGGAAATTTGTAATGCTGCTCCTACTGTACTGAAGCACCATTTTATTGCAAAAAGTGCTGCGACATTAACATAGGCCACAACATTCTTGAAATTAGCTAAGCAGAAAGAAAATACTTCCTTTCCAATCCACTTTTTTCCAAAGGAGTTTGAAAATAGCTGCAGTTTCTTATATTACCTGCAAGCCCACATAGCACAAGTGTTAGAGGAGCTTTTCCAAAACTCTGAGAACCTGTGCTGTTGTGGATAACACTAATTCTGTAATTGAAGGTTTAGAGTGATGTTGAGCCTCACCTGTACTTACTGTTTATGGGGTTTTATTTATGGAGTACCAGCCAGTAACAGGACAGAAACAGTTCATTACTACTCAAAATGTTCTCAATTTCTTTGCACATGCTTTGCAACGTTATAGATCTGGTCCTGGCTTGGCTAGTTCAGTCTAACACAGTGAGAAGTAAATTGTCTTATGCAGTCAGATTTTTAGCTAAAAGTTCAAGTGTTTATGAAGTAAAGATGGTGGCTTTTTTGATGTCTTCTTGTCACATCCTGGGGTAAACTTATGTATCGAACAGTAGTGTAGAGCCTGACGTACCTTCTCACTTCAAGAAAAAAATCAATAAGTGTTCTGTTAGATGCAATGCTTAGCTGACAACACTGAAAGTAGTATTTATTTTTTGACTGACTTTTGTATTTTTACATAGTGACTTACCTTCTGCTGGAAGTAATGCCATGAGCTTGGTAGAAATTGTATGTAAGCTTGGCCTGAACGTGTCAAAATGGCAGAACCCACAGTTTTCTTGTGCAAAAGCTTTTTTTTTACAGGCTTTGAGCCACTTACCAGGCGTTCTTGAAGTGTGTGGTTTCTCCCTTATCCCTTCCTCTACCCTGTGGAAGTGGACGAAGGGCTGGTGGATGGGGGAAGGTGTCCCCTTCCCAAAGCTTTGTCTGCCAGGATAGGCGAAGGACTGTCTAAGGACTTGATGAGTGCTTGGACCATGAGCTCCTCGAGGGGTGATTCTGCCTGGGGAAGATAAGATGCTCTAAGGTGTCTTGACGCAAATGGGGTCTTGTCTGGGGATTGTCCCTTATCAAGGTGACAAGGTCAGAAGGGACTGAACAAAGTGGTCCTTGCAAGGTAGTGGTTAAATCTAAAATAAACTTTCCAGCTTTTCAAAATAGTGTCATGCATTGGGCTGCTATGGGATGTTAACAAATTTGGGGTTTTTTTTTGTTAAAAACTTGAGGTTTTAACACGTGTTTATGGCATTATCATTAAATCTAATGGTTTCCTGTGCTAGCCTTCTGCTGGGAGACCGTATCTATGAAATGTCAGGTGTCAGAGGGGGGCAAAAATGCGGTGGGAATTGCTTGATAGCATTCCGTGCTGAGGCACACTCTGAGCTCATGCTCAAGTTAGCCAGGGATGGTGAGGGGAGGGAGGCAGGGTGTTCTGTGTGGCTGCTGCCTCCAGGATAACATAGGTTATTTCTCATCTCAAGTGTATCCTGGCTGGTTCAGGTCCTTTCTCAGTTACCTCTTCTCACATGGAAGGCTGGGACACACCCTTGGATGTACCCAGAGGCAAAGCAAGGGGGGCACACCAGAGCAGTGGGAAGGGGTGACTTTGGAGAAGGTGTGGGATGGGATGGGTGAGAGGAGGGAAGTCCTGCACAGGAGGCTCACTGGAGAAGGTGCAGGGCTGTGTAAGAAAGATAGACCAAAAAAGCTGTTTTTCCTGTAGCAGCAGGCAGAAAGCTGCATGCAGGAGTGAGCTTTAGGCCAAAGGGGGTGTGTTTGCATGTGATGTAAAAACAAAACAACCTGAGAAGCCTCCACAGGGCTAGGAAAGGAGTGAGCAGGTGGTTTTATCCTTGTTGTAGCCGTAGAACAGCCAAGTAGAGCAGAAATATGAGCTGGGAGTAGAGGTTAGGGAAGACAAGGAAGTCTGGTTAGCTGGAGCAGGGCAGTCAGTAGCATAATTGTGCCAGGATATGCTGTTGCTGGAAAATCACTGCCGCAAACTTTTCCAAAACAGTGAGTGAGCAAGTACCCCTTTAACTTCACGTTTTGGTCAGATGGGAAAAAAATCCGACCCTGTCTTCTGAGCTCTTTTTGCTGTACTTGTCACTTTAGAAACATACTACTTACCTGTCTGATAAGCACGCAAACCCGCTCTTTTCTTTGTGTGTGTGAAACCAGATAAAATGGATTACTTTCAGGAATACAGTGTTGTTCTTTTCCTGTTAAATTTCTCTTTCAGCGCAGGATAGAGCTGCTTAGAAACACTCAGTATTGCTCAACTCCTGTGACAGAACAAGTCTGTTAGATGGGGAATCCCCTTGGATTTCCAAACAAAAACCCAACCATTAATTTATCTGGGGATCTGCTTCCAAGCAGCCGAGGTGGGGAGCCTTGCACCCCTTTCCCAGGAAGGAAAAACACAGCTCCCACACCATCCCAGCCCAGCTGCCCGTCTTGCTGGCACAGCATGGGTGAGCAGGGAGGTGACAGTGCCTCAGCCTCTGGTGTGCCACACTGGCCAGAGGTGCTGCCAAGCACCCATGGGGCTGTGCTTTTCTCTCCCTCAGAGGCTGGTGTTGCTGTGTCCTTGTTTCTCCCTTGTTTTGATGGAAACTTGAAGCTTCAAGTTTCTTGCCTTCTGCTTTAAAACTGCCTTTTTTTAGTTCAGTGGTCACTGTGGGTAGAAAGAGCACAAACTGAGAACATAAGTCTGTTTTCCCTAAGAAACTGAGACAAAAAGTCTCTTATTCTTGCATGAAGGAGCTGCATTTTATTTCTAGTCCATCATGGAGAGAATTATCACTCTGTTTAATTCTGCCACTTTTTTTGGTGCCGTGCAGCAGTTCGCTGGCATGAAGTGTTATCACTGTTCTGTGATCCTGTAAGTTTCTTGTCTCGCTGGCATGTTCTTCACCTTTCCCACAGAGTGATGGCTTTTCCAAGGAGAAAGTTTGCCACGTACCTCTGGGTGGTGGTGGGGAAGGGTTAAATTTGTGTTTTGAAAGGCGCTATATTGGGTACCTCATCTCTGCCCAATGTGAACAGACCAGTTTGTTTCTGGAGGTCATTAACTGAGCCTTCTCCTTTGCTTGGAATTTTAAGATTATCTGCATGATTAAAGTATAGCTTAAGAGTTTCTTTAGTTTTGCAGGCCTTTTCTGTGCCTTGCTCCATTTGCAGAGCTCTCTGCTCAAACACTGCAGCTTGTCAAGCTGCAAATACATTTGGTAGGTAAGAAGAGCTGGACGTTCAGGCTTGTGGCTTCCCAATTTGTGAGTTGCAAGCAAAACCAGCAGAGGCTGTAGGTTTTTTGTAATGATGGGGATCTGGATCCCTGTGAAAGCTGAAGACTACAGGATGACCTAGGCAAGGGAGTCTCAAGCAGGGGAGTCTCAAGCAGAGCGTTATTAAATACTGGGTGACTGAACAGCAGTCTAGAAGCAGAGTTTTTTCCATCACTAAGCCCTTCTGATGTTTGAATTGAGGCACTGGGGTGAGATGAGGTGGCAAAGGCTTTTTGAAGTGATGCAGCAGCCAGGAGAGCAGGTAGAGCAGCATCCCTTCTCTCTGCCAGTCCCCCTTTGCATCTCTCCCTCCCCTCAGGGTGCAGCTGTGGCACAAGAAATGGAAATAATGACACTGTTGTGACATTCTGTGTTGTACCAAGGTGCTCCAGCGTAACTTAATCATCCTGCCAGGGTAGCCCTAGCAAGGCAAGCAGGAGGCGTGTGCAGGTGTGCTTTGGGAGTAAGCACCAGGAACACCCACAAAGGCCTTTTGCTTAGGTCTGGAAACCTCCAGGTGGGTTTGGCCCTTTGGGTTGTGTGTCACTTGATCTGTTTTCCCAGCTACAGCCCTGCAGCTCCTCTTGGAGGCAGGCCTGGGACTCAGGTTCCTGCCCTACAAGAAAAGCTGGTTTAGGAAAGATGGGGCTGCCTTTGAGCAGGAACTCTTCCACAGCAGGGAGAAGGGGCTCTCAGGCTCCCATTTCTCAGCTGAGCTTGGTGTGGAAGGGGTGTATCCTTGGGTGCTTGCCAAGGGAATGCCGCCCATATTCCCACTGAAAATTGCCATTATTAAATGCTTCCCTGTTTCTTAGAGGCGTATCAGGAATGTTGTTTTCCTTCTAGAAGGACCTTCTTATCAGAGATCAGGCTTTGTTGGGTTTTTATTTTTGCTTTTCATGTATGCTTTGCCTGACCAAAGCACCAGACTTTATAAACTTATTGCTCACTCTTAAGTTTAAATTTTTAATGTCTGCTGCAACGTTTGGGATTTCTGTCCTCATCTCACTTTTGTAGAGCTTTTTTTAATAGTAAATGGTCTTCAAAGGAAGCGCTGAGAAGCACACTCCTTTCTACTTTGTCCTGATTTCTTCTTTTTTTTCACATGCAAGAAAACCCCTTTTTTTTTTCTTTTTAAGGGAAGATTCAGTCTGTTCAAAGCAAACTGTTGCTATTGGCCTTACCAGAGTGCAATTCTCTCTTTCTTGCAACACTTCCTATGCCTTTTACCAGATGTTTCATCCAGAGGCTAATTTATACACAAACTGACTTGCTGCAAACACAGGCACCCATGTTAAGAGGAACCTGGAGGGACACAGGCAGAGATGATAATGAAATAAAACTAAATGTTACCTAAAATTCGATTGTACTGCTCCAGATCAGCAATGTTGCTACTTCTGCAGCTTGTATTTTCTTCTTCCTGTCAGTGTGGTCACTTAATGGGTTGGTTTTATCTTGTTTTGCAAGAAGAGCACTCTTCCTGAACTCCCTTCTATGGTACACTGAGCTCTCAGCAGTCTGTTTAATACACTAAAGCTTTCAGCTGGCCTCACAAGGTGCTTTTCCTTGTAATAGAGTTGCTCTTCAGTGTGAAGCTTTAAGGTCACTAAGCCGTGCAGTGTCACTGCAGCCACCCAGAATAAGACAATGCGTGGAAGGATCAGTGGAAATACTGACACTTGGCTAAACCTTGGATATTTTCAGGAAGGAACAAGAATGGCATTGTTCTCCTGTGGCACTGGAGTTTATATTATATAAATGCCTCTGTCAACAAGGTGCTTCATGTCTGGAAGTTTGTTCGTGTGTTGGTATCCCCATCCTTTTATGCTGGTCTTTTGTCACCACCTCTTTAAATAAGAGCTGTATCCTGTGTTTGCTTCTGATTTTGTTACTAATGCAAGGGTGGGTGGATTAACTGGTATCATTTAACAAGCCTTCCTTGTTCTTACAGCTTGCAGGGACAGCAGTTCTTGCCATTGGACTATGGCTTCACTTTGATTCACAGACCAAAAGCGTCTTCGAACTGGAATCCGACACAAAGTTCTACACAGGTGAGCTGGGGGAGCACTCAGGGGATAGGTCACACTTTTTCACCCTGATTTTCAGGCTGCTGAAAAACCTTGGCCTTCCTTAAAGGGTAGAAAGGCAAAGTAGCCCTAAGCAGCCTGAGAGCAGCTTTCCCTGTGCAGTGCTGTTGTATGAGTGGTTTCTTGGCTTGTCATCCTTTTTCCCACAGCAGTTCCTACTCGTTGCTGTCAGTAAACATTTTGTAATCCCAAGGGCTCCTGGCAGGCTCAGAGGATGTTTCTTCCTGATGCTCATCACGATATATGTCAGCAAGGTTTCATGCTAAACTAAATGAGTAATTAATATTTTTTCTCCAGAGTGACCAACCTAAGCTACCCAAAACACAACTCTGTTGCCTCACCTCATCTCTCAGAAGGAGCATGTGCCCTGTTGTCTAGCTCTTAAAGCCCCATGTCTCCTAATTCATACTGAACTGAATGGGAAGAATGCACAAATGTCTTGGTCCAGATGAGAATTACTCCAGCCCATGTGGATCCATGTAGCTTTAGCTAGACCACGTGGAAGGTGTTTCTAAGATTATTAATTGGGAGATGCATGTATTTTCAGTTTGTTAATGTCATAGGAATTCCTAAGTGAACTGGATTTTATCTGAACTTTGATTTTGATCTCTACAGTTGCTTTTAGGCTTGGGCAGGGGAACACACCTAATTTGGTTATTGTCACCTGTAGGTGCTCAAACCCTTGGAGCAGCTCTGCTGTGAGGAAAGGCTGAGAGAACTGGGATTGTTCAGCCTGGAGAAGAGAAGGCTTTGGGGTGACCTCATTGTGGCCTTGCAGTGCCTGAAGGGAGCTCACAGGAAAGATGGAGAGAGACTCTTGACAAGGGCCTGGAGTGACAGGACAAGCGGGAATGGCTTCACACTGACAGAGAGCAGGTTTAGATTGGATATTACAAAAAAATTCTTCCCCATGAGGGTGGTGAGGCCCTGTCACAGGTTGCCCAGAGAAGCTGTGGCTGCCCCATCCCTGGAAGTGTCCAAGGCCAGGTTGGATGGGGCTCTGAGCAACCTGGGGTAGTGGAAGGTGTCATTGCCCATGGCAGGGGGTTGGAATTAGGCAGCCTTTAAACATGTCTTCCTCTTTCTCATGCCAAAAAACTAGTTCCTGTTGTGGGCTACTCAACCTGTGACAGCTCCCAGACTGGTGTCTGAAGGGTCACTTGCAAGGAGGTGCAACTTGTGTTGCAGACTCCTGGTATCGGGGTAGCCTGTGCCTACAAGGAATACTGTTAGGAATGGTGTGGAGGCCACAGTTGGGAATACTGAGATGGTCATGGGACTTCATGAAGAAGCTGCAGGCACCCAACCAGCTTATCTGTGAGAAAATTTGTATTTTGCCCTTGAAACGATGGCATCCTAGCAAACTGGGTGATTCTTGGAGCTGCCAGGAAGATTCCCAGATGCTTTTTAGTAGACCTCAGAAAAGGAACAGAAATCTAAACTTGGCCATTCAGCTGAACATTTAACAAGTCTTATTTTGCGTAGTCTAAAATAACTCTTTCACCTCCTAAAACATAAAATTTTTATGGTGTAATGTTTAAGCTAATGGCTGGATGCAGCCAGTGAAACCTGCTTGAAATCTCTGTAGGTTAAACTGAGTTTTAAAAGGAAGCTTAATAGGAATTTCTGCTTTAACATAATTTCCTGGGAGTAGTTACTGACTGCAGTAAGTTAGAAAGTAAGTTACCTCAAAGGCTTCCTGTAAAACTTAAAATAAACTGGAATAAGAGGTACTGATGGATTCTTTTTATTCTAATTTTTCGAAATGGATAAAGTTTAAGCTGACGTTAAGAAGTCCGTATTGGAATTTCCTCCTGGTAAGAAATGTCAGGCTTAATCCCTTACAAATGCTTAATCAAGTAGATGTTTATTTTGGCAGCTAATCTTACTGGTTTGCATCTAGAATATATCATTTGTAAATGCTTACACCTGGCTTCCTTTAATTAGTATTGATTTGGTCTCTGAACTGTATTTTTGTCCCTATTGATCTTTGGGCTGATTCTTTGATGTTTCACCACCTCTGTAATACTTCCTTGCCATCCTTGAGGAGTTTTCTTGCTCACCACATGTTGCTGCTCTCTCCAGCTCACAGCTATGATGCTTAGGCTGGTTATTCCCAAGTTTAGGAGCCAGAGGACTGGGCATAAATGGAGTTTTTTAGCCCAGAAATGTTTGCTCTTTCTGCTTCAACATATTCACTACCTAAATTCTGGGCAGAATAGTTTACAATTTCTGAGGCTTTTATTGTTTGAAGAAGTATCTGCTTCAACACTTCTCAGTTGTTGATAAACCACTATCCCAGCTGTCTGTAATTCCAGTTACCTCTATCTTCACCTGAGGAGAATTTGATAACTCTGCCTCTGAGCCAGTTTTAAAAAGTGTCTTACAGCTTATCTTAGATGGCTTTATCTTGCCCATTTTCTAAAACTTGTGAAACTGCAGTAGTGATACACATTAATCGTGACAAGTGGAAGGTTTTATTTATCAATTTTTCAAATATGTTTGCTTTGAAAATTAAGTACAACTCCCCCCAGCCCCCTTTTTTTTTTTCACTTGAAACACCTTGGGAAAGAAACCTTGGCAAAAGTTACAAATGCTATTTGTGGAGCAATTAATTTCATACCTTGCTGCTGAGGTCTCAATGACCTGCACACGTTTGTTTTCCTCCTCCCTAGGTGTTTACATCCTTATTGGAGCTGGTGCACTTATGATGCTGGTTGGTTTCTTGGGATGCTGTGGTGCATCACAGGAATCTCAGTGTATGCTTGGCCTGGTAAGTGCTCAGGGTAATGCTTAAATTTTGAGCAGCATGATGAGAAAGGAAGGAAAATACTGTTGTTTAATTCTAAGGGCAGCAGACTGTGGACCCAGAACAATCAGAGTGTTTAAACTCATGGTCACCTAAATAATGCTAAAATGTTAAATATAGTTTTCATTTCTGGCCTGAAGTCCAAATGCTCATGCTGTATTTGAACACAGGATGACATTGAGAGGCTGGGTATGTCTGACATACACTGAAGTGTCAAGACTGGGAGTATTGTGAACACAGAACTAAAATATTGATAAGAGCGGTGCTATCATTGCTAGACAGTTTATCCTGGACTCTGAAGGTTGTGCAATCTTTAATCTCTGAGACCAGAACTGTGGTATTTCATGCCTGAAACAACAAGGCTCTACTGTTCATAATCACAGGATGAGCTCTTCTAGTTGACAACTGCTCTGCAAGCCAATTACTGGAGAGCAACCTCATTGTTTTCAGACTGGAGGGGCCAGTAGAGCGTACTGGGTTTGTGCACATCTGTACACTTGCAGAACTACTCACCCAAATAACCAGAAGGCTTAGTTAATAAAAAACAACTACTATAGCCACTGAGAGAATGATTCCCCTTCTGTGTCACAGAGGAACATAAATTCAAATATTTCTTGCAAAATGATGCCTCTAGCCCTTTGTAATTCTGAATATCTCTTTAAAGTGCTTCTAAATGATAGTGGTGTTTTGGATCTGGTAGTCAGTGAGAGACAGAACACTTTTATTTCTGTTTTATGGAACACACAACAAAGTGACCATTAGCTCTCTGGGAGCTGGTGGCAAGCTAGGAATTAAGTAATGACTCCTAAAGCAACAGGAGTGACAAACCAGAGTAAAGAATTGGTGTCAGCTGTTGAGATGTTTCTGAATGACTTGGACAACTTCAAAGTCGGAGTTAACAGATGATTGGCTTCAATTAACACTGATCAAAAAGCAGGACTGATGCTTGGAGAGCACTGCCAGATTTCCGACGCTCCCGGGAAGAAGTGCTGACCCAGTGTCCTTTTTCCTGGTGTTACCAATGTCTCAGACCTCCAGCTGCAACCGGTTGAGTGACAGTTCCCACAAGACTGGACAAATGTGCAGTGTACATGTGTGATGCTGGTTTGTGGTGCTGTGCCCTTCATGAATAACATGGTCTTTCTTTTCTAGTTCTTCTTCTTCCTTTTTGTGATTTTTGCCCTTGAAATTGCTGCTGGGATCTGGGGATTTTCAAATAAAGAAAAGGTAGGTTGCTCTTAAAAGTTGGGAGTGGTGGGGTGCTGGAACAGGTTTCCCAGAGAAGCTATGGGTGCCCCATTCCTGGAAAATTTCCAGGCCAGGTTGGATGTGGCTCTGAGCGGCCTGGGATAGTGGAAAGTGTCCCTGCCCATGGCAGGGGGGCAGGACTTAGGTGATCTTGAAAGCTCCTTTCTGACCCTAGACATTCCATGATTCTATGAATGTGCCCACAGTCAGCAGTCTGCTGACATCTATACCAGTACAAGTCAAATCCTTATTACCCAGGGAGTTTGGGGAGAGGAAAAAGGCTGATTCAAGCAAATCAACACAAGAAATGTAACTCTAATATTTAAAAATGAGACTCTAGCAGGGAAGCCAGAATCCAAGAGGCTGTTGCATGCTAGAGGTGCTCTCCAGACAGTACCTGGCTGAGCTGTGAGGTGAAGCAGGCTGGCTGGAAAGCTTACCACTTCCAGAGAGGAGCTGGGTCAGCTGAGGGCTGAGTGTTTCTGCACCTGAAGCATTACTGACATGGCCTGTCTCTCCCAAGCAGTCAAGATTCTGTTTAGTTTCAAAATCAGATGCTTGGTGACCAGTGTTGCTTTTCTGCTCATGTTGTATTATACAGTGGGGAAATACAGAAACTTCTGGGGTACAGTAGGATAGGGAATATTTTTGGGCAGCCAGTGGGCAAAGATTTGGTTCTCTCACTCCTCTTGGAAGCACAGAGATTTGGAAGGGGAAACAGTCCTTACCTGTTCAGGTGTGGCTATTAAAGTGAGTGTACTGGTATTTCTCACCTGAAACAGGTGAGCCTTCTGTCCACCCTCTGTTTGTACATGGCAGAAAAATGGGTGTTGTAGGCTGCAGGATTTTTGATGACTGACTTGCTGAAAGCAAGTTTTCCATAATTAATACAAGGTATGACACTAATACACCACTAATAGACAACTCTTTGGTTTTCCTTAGATTATTGATGAGTTAAAGGAGTTCTATATGGACACCTACAGAAAGAGAACTCAATCAAGTGCCAGAGACACCCTGAAAGCGTTTCAGTTCACTGTAAGTATGTGGTTCTGCTTAACCTGGACAGTAATGGAGCTGCTCCTTACACTGTTCTCCATGCCACCCAGTCCCCTGTACAAGTCTACTCTCTTGCTAGTTAGAAGAAACCAAAGATTGCAGAGATGTTTTTGTGTAGTATAAGTGAATTCAGGATGCCTTTTTTGTCCCTCTGAAGTGCCTAGAACTAGTTCCTGTTTTTCTAAAACTCAGCAGCAGGCTGGGAAACCCTGGATCTATGCTACTGAGCTAGTGGCACCCTAGTATGCACACCTGCATGTCTGTGAGGGGTTCAGCTTTGTGTCTCTAAGGAGCACAAGCTGTCACCAAAATGATTTTTTGTGTACTTAATGAGATCTAGCTCTTCCTATCAGAACCTTGTCCTTTAATTTAATAAAGGCTTGTTAAAATTAGGTTTATAGCAGTCATGTTGACAGGACTTGGTCTGTAATAAAAACTAATGTAATTTTTTTTTTTTTTTTAACCAGATTACTGAGCAAAAATAAGGATTATTTAATCTGGGTCTCCTTTTGTGTTTTCTTTTGTAGCTAAACTGCTGTGGCCTTACTGGATCTGTGGAGCAGCAGTACATGGACACCTGTCCGGCAAAGACACTCTCTGAGTCCTTCTCTATCAAGGTAAAGCTTGACTTCATTCACCATCAGCTCTGTCCAGTGGGTAGAATGAGAAACACACTTCAGGAAACCCTCCCAGTCCATGGGAAATCCCCATGTCACAGTGCTGTGGCAGTCTGTGTCTCTGATCAGGCTGGTTGTGGAAAACAAACCCGCCATTACTGTGGAAAGAACAAGCAGGAAATCTGACCTTGCTCAGGAAATGTGCAGGCTGTGTGTCACAGACTCACTGGTGGGGTGGGCAGTGGAAGATCAAAACTTTGCCTGAAAAAAAACCACCCTCACAGTGCTTGAGAGCTCTGTTCTCCTCACTGCATCTTCCTGGTGCTTGCTCCCAGTTAGGGAGAAGTAGAGCTTGGGGTGGGAGCAAGTCTGAAGCTTCAGCAAGGACGGGGGAGGGGCGTAAGGCATTGGTAGCCTGTTCAGGTGAGTTTGTCACTGTGAAGGCAATTCTCTGAATCAGGTTTCCCTCTTGGAATAGTGCTGCAGAGTGTTATTTGTGTATGCCACAAATAACAGGAGAAAACAACTTGTGTAGATTTTAACCACCCCTCTTCCTCTTTTCCTTACAACTGTCCTGTGCTCATGCTCCAAGACAGTTTGTATGAATTGTCCTACGTTTCCTAACACGCAAGCTTTATATTAATTACTTGGGTTTTTTTCACTTTAACAGACAACTTCAAGTATCTGCCCACATGAGACCCTTCAGTCTGTATCTTTAGTCTTGTTCATGCAGTCTGAGTTGGAGTGTGTGGGAGTAGCTGAGACTGCATGCAGGTTTTATTGTTTGCTTTTATTCTGCTGTGTATTTTAGCTTCATCTGTTGACTTCGTCTTGTGATGCCTATTCCCAGTTGTAGGAAAACAGTGGATAGACTGCAAGATCAAAGGGATGTAGTGGAGTGTGCCTCTAAGAAGCAGTGCTGTGTTGGTATTCTGAGTGAACTGACTCATTCTTGCCAGCATATCCCTTTAATCTCAGATTCAGTCTTTCTTTCTAGACTGGGTAAGGAACAACAACAGAGAAGGGTAGCTTTCAGCAGCTCACGGATGCTTGCTGCTAGAGCAAGCAGGACAGAAGCTGGGATAAGATTTTGACCAGCTACCAGGCTCTGAAAGATTTATACCTCTGTAAAAGTACCTGGTTAATTTTATTGGCCACCATGTGTCCTTTCTGGAGAAAGGACTATACNTGAATCTGCCCCTAGCATGGATCCTAGCCTAGGATATCCTGCCATTCCCATGCACTGTCGGTTCATGAGGTGTCTGCAAAATTACAGTAGCAATTGTCAATATCAAGAGTGGCTTTAAATCCCTTTTGATAAGGGATGAGCAATGCATCATCTGAAGTACTGACAGCCATTAATATCAAGCCAAGCCTGATAAACTGAACGTTCAGATTGAGGGGGGAATCCTGCTGTAGTCAAGGTGCTGTTAACAGGTTTGAGATACTTGAAGAGTAGATTTAAACTTCTCCACCAGCTGTTGTGTGGGACCATCCCTGGCTCTCTTTAAGGATGTGACTGTAAAGGCCAGATCAAAGCAGCTTTCAAAAGATGAGTCTTCAAATGTACCTTGTGTGTGTAAAACACTAATGAACCATCTGCCCTATTTCAGTCCTGCCCTGCTGCCATTGATGATGTCTTCAAATCCAAATTCAACGTGATTGGAGCAGTTGGCCTTGGCATTGCTGTAATGATGGTGAGTTTCCAGATTATTTAGAGGGTAGCTGGGTGCTCAGAAGATACTCAGAGCAGAAGTCTTGTAGAACAGTGCCTGGCCCAGCAGCCCACAAGGCCATTCCACGAAGGACAAGTCCCAACAGGATCAGGGTGTGTGCTGCAGGGCCCTGAGGCAGTGCAGAGGCTGGGATGTCTCAGGCCTCCCTGCTTCTGCTGTGGATTAGGATCTGCCTCCTTGCACTTTCAGCAGTGGTGAAATCTTATCAGTGGTGTGTGTATATATGGAGTGAAGATGTATTGGTCATGTTGCTGGCTCACATCTTAATCATAATATCTCTTGGGGATTCTTTTCTTTATAACAATTACAGGCTCTGCTAGAGGGCTGAAATAACAAGGCTGCTAAGAAAACTTGTACTTTGTGTTTGACTTCTTTGGAGAAAAGCACATACTGGGATGTTCAAAGGTTTCTTAGGAGATATGGCAGTGGTTTATAGCTGATGATGCTATGCAGGGCCAGGAATTGGACCCTCGTGGGTCCCGTCCAACTTGACATATTCAAGTATTGAGGTGAATGGGATTCATGGGAATGAACTGAACTTTGGGGATGGTGGGGCAGGGATCCCAGAGTAAAGTGTAAAAATATGGAATAAATGTGTCCTCTGGTGCTTGTCCTCATGCTGATAAAAGCATGTGCTTTATTTTTGTGATTTCTAACCTGTTTGCTTCCTTTCCAGATTGTTGGCATGATATTCAGTATGATTCTGTGCTGTGCCATCCGCAGGGAAAGAGAGATGGTCTAAGAGCTGCAAACCCAAGATTCCTGCACTATAAAAATCCTCGTCATTAACTTTAGAGTTCTGAGAGCATTTCTAAAACGTTATATATTTGTTACCTTTTTAATGCTTTATTTGGTACTGATGTAGGTTTGCTTTTTATGTTACAGGTTAAAATTATAAAGGTTTATCTCACTCAAGACAAACATTGTACATAAAATACCTTGCTTTCTTGAAACTTACATAATCTGGATGTAATTTATGTTGGAGACAATTTGATACTTAATAAAGAGTAAGATGTATTGTTTGTGGGGGAGAGGAGATGTTGCTATGTTGATTAATCCCACTGTTTGATGCGTAGCAAGGAGTTGAAGTTGCATAACACGTTAAGTGTTTTTGGGAAAAAGCAGGAAATAACTCCTGTGCCAATACCCCATGTTTGAAGGGAATGTGAGATGCTGTCAGAGCATGTCAGGGAAGATGTGGTCATTCCTCTGTCCTTGGTGTGTGTGAACAAAAGCAGGTGTTAAGTACATTGCTAAAATGTCACTGCTATGACACTTTTACTGTCACCTCCCTGGAGGGTGGCAAAGGCTGGCTGTCACACAGGTGATGTGCAGGTAGTGGTAGCTCGATGCAGCCAGGCTGGGCTCTGCCCTGGGAGCAGTTGGGCTTCCTGACATCAGCCTGTTTGCTGCCACAGCTGTCCCCTGACACCTGGCATGGCCTTGGGCCCTTGGCAGGGCACATTCCCTAGTGTATGCTCAGGATTTTTTCACTGGCTGGCTTGGGGCTTTGTTTCTGCAAAGCCAGCGAAGTGCAGTCTCAAGGGCTTACAACATGTGTGCCAAATCTCAGGTTTCCAAGTGGAATAAACATAAGTTGCATGAGCAGTTAAGTGTCCAGCTCTGCAGTTACAGAGTTGAAGCTGTCCTGTTTCAGTTTAAATATGGGTATGGGAGAGAGCAGAGACACCAGTGTGGAACCTTTAGCCTAAAGAATTACCAAGTTGTCCTGTATTTTTACTCTAAATAGCTTTTAAGTGGGTTTTTTTGTCTCTAAAATACTTTCTAGTGGGGACTGCCTATGGACGTACCAGCAAGTTGATGTGCTGTTCCTGTACTTGGTGCTCCCTTACTGTACAATCTCATTTGTGTTCTTGGAAGCTTCTGGTCTTTGTCCTCTGGGTAATACAAATGTCTCTGGGTAGTCCTTGCTTGTTCCCCTTTTTCTCCTGCAGGCAGGTTGGTATTTATTACGAGAAATACCGGAATTGGTGGGTGTTGGGCTCTGGCTGATGCACGAATGTATTGTCACCTTTGTTACCCACTGTCACTTGTCTAAGGGAACCATGCAGCTCTCCTCTGTAACGCGTTGCACTGTTCTGTGTTTATGGGCCTTCTTTAAAAAAAAAAAAGTGATTTAAAAAAAAGTCAAATGGTAATCATGCTGTTGTGTGTCTTGCAGAGACTGAAATGACTCCAGAAGGGAGTTGATGTAATTTTCTTCTGTGGCTATATGTGACAGCCTGGAGGGAAAAATCTCTCCTGGGAGTTTGAGAGCTCTTGCAGAACTGAGAACTAGCATTTTTGTCAGCTGTGGAGTTGTGGGCATGAGAATGAACCTGGCACCTGGAAGAGCTCTGGTGAATAGCTGTCAACCATCAGGAAAGTTTGCTGCTGACCTTCTTTTGCTTCTTGTTCACAGAATCATTTAGGTTGTAAAAGACCTCCAAGACCATAGAGACCAACCTTTGACCAATCACCTCGCTTGTCAACCACACCAGAGTACTGAGTGCCACGTCCAGTTTTCCCTTGGATAGCACCAGGGATGGGGACTCCACCTCCTCCCTGNGTTGCATAACACGTTAAGTGTTTTTGGGAAAAAGCAGGAAATAACTCCTGTGCCAATACCCCATGTTTGAAGGGAATGTGAGATGCTGTCAGAGCATGTCAGGGAAGATGTGGTCATTCCTCTGTCCTTGGTGTGTGTGAACAAAAGCAGGTGTTAAGTACATTGCTAAAATGTCACTGCTATGACACTTTTACTGTCACCTCCCTGGAGGGTGGCAAAGGCTGGCTGTCACACAGGTGATGTGCAGGTAGTGGTAGCTCGATGCAGCCAGGCTGGGCTCTGCCCTGGGAGCAGTTGGGCTTCCTGACATCAGCCTGTTTGCTGCCACAGCTGTCCCCTGACACCTGGCATGGCCTTGGGCCCTTGGCAGGGCACATTCCCTAGTGTATGCTCAGGATTTTTTCACTGGCTGGCTTGGGGCTTTGTTTCTGCAAAGCCAGCGAAGTGCAGTCTCAAGGGCTTACAACATGTGTGCCAAATCTCAGGTTTCCAAGTGGAATAAACATAAGTTGCATGAGCAGTTAAGTGTCCAGCTCTGCAGTTACAGAGTTGAAGCTGTCCTGTTTCAGTTTAAATATGGGTATGGGAGAGAGCAGAGACACCAGTGTGGAACCTTTAGCCTAAAGAATTACCAAGTTGTCCTGTATTTTTACTCTAAATAGCTTTTAAGTGGGTTTTTTTGTCTCTAAAATACTTTCTAGTGGGGACTGCCTATGGACGTACCAGCAAGTTGATGTGCTGTTCCTGTACTTGGTGCTCCCTTACTGTACAATCTCATTTGTGTTCTTGGAAGCTTCTGGTCTTTGTCCTCTGGGTAATACAAATGTCTCTGGGTAGTCCTTGCTTGTTCCCCTTTTTCTCCTGCAGGCAGGTTGGTATTTATTACGAGAAATACCGGAATTGGTGGGTGTTGGGCTCTGGCTGATGCACGAATGTATTGTCACCTTTGTTACCCACTGTCACTTGTCTAAGGGAACCATGCAGCTCTCCTCTGTAACGCGTTGCACTGTTCTGTGTTTATGGGCCTTCTTTAAAAAAAAAAAAGTGATTTAAAAAAAAGTCAAATGGTAATCATGCTGTTGTGTGTCTTGCAGAGACTGAAATGACTCCAGAAGGGAGTTGATGTAATTTTCTTCTGTGGCTATATGTGACAGCCTGGAGGGAAAAATCTCTCCTGGGAGTTTGAGAGCTCTTGCAGAACTGAGAACTAGCATTTTTGTCAGCTGTGGAGTTGTGGGCATGAGAATGAACCTGGCACCTGGAAGAGCTCTGGTGAATAGCTGTCAACCATCAGGAAAGTTTGCTGCTGACCTTCTTTTGCTTCTTGTTCACAGAATCATTTAGGTTGTAAAAGACCTCCAAGACCATAGAGACCAACCTTTGACCAATCACCTCGCTTGTCAACCACACCAGAGTACTGAGTGCCACCTCCAGTTTTCCCTTGGATAGCACCAGGGATGGGGACTCCACCTCCTCCCTGGGCAGCCCGTTCCAGTGACTAATCACCCTTTCAGTGAAGAAATTCCTCCTGATGTCCAGCCTGAGCCTCCCCTGGCCCAGCCTGAGGCTGTTTCCTCTTGTCCTGTCCCTGTTCCTTGGGAGCAGAGCCCGACCTTCCCCAGCTGCCCCCTCCTGTCAGGGAGTTGTGGAGAGCCAGAAGGTCCCCCCCGAGCCTCCTCTTCTCCAGGCTGAGCCCTCTCAGCTGCCCCTAATCAGACTTGTGCTCCAGACCCTTCCCCAGCTCTTTTGCCCTTCTCTGGACATGCTCCAGCACCCCAATATCCTTATTGAACTGAGGCAAATTGGATGTAGGCATTGAGGTGCCAAGTACAGAGGGACAATCACTGCCCTGGTCCTGCTGTCCACACTTTCTGATGCTGGTGCATGTGTTCAGATTGCCAGCATCTGCTGTGGCTGTAGTCCAGCACCTTCTGGCAGAGTCCAGGAAAATCCAGAGGGTTGTAACTGGGGGAAGGAGAACTTGGCTGTAGGCTCAGCACCTCAGATTGTGAGCTTTGGGCAGTGGCTGCAGAGGCAGCTCTTGAGCTGGCATCCAGGTCAGCTGAAGATCCAGAAGTAAATACCTGCCCCTGTTCCTGTGTTCCACAGAAGCTGGAGAGGGGTTTCCTGTGAGTTCTTTAGCTTGCAGTGCTGCAGCCTTACCCACAGCATTTATGCCACACTCTGCCTCTTTGATACCCACCCTCATCCACATGTGGTTTTTTAAGCCCTATAGCCCAATCTTTTACCCTTCTTTTGAACATCCTCTGCATGTGGGTTGGTGTTTTCTGAGGAATCAACAGATGGGTAAGTCTTACTTTACCAGAGAGGGAAGAGCTGATCTTTATTACTCAAGTATTAATTTCCTTTTAGTGAGAACATGGACTATAGATGTAAAACCTAGTTGCACTTAGCCTCAGACCTGCAGGCTACTCTGGAATGAGTACTACTTCAGTAATGAATATTGATGGGTTCCATGCTAAGTTTCACTTAAGTGGTAGCAGTTGTGATGAAATTTCCTGAAGGATTGGGCTCTAAGGAATGGCAGCCCTAAAAATCTGAGTGTGTGGCCTTAACTCCAAGCAGGGAATAAGTTCCTGTCTTTGAGTTAGGTCAGGAATTGAATGTGACTTGTGAGGTAATACAGAGAGGCAAAAGGGATAACAAATAGATCATTCTGGGAAACAGGAATGGGGGATTACAATACAGAAGGGGAAACAGTGCTTAGGACAATGTCAGAGCTGTGGCAGAAGTGACTGACACTGGTGAAATACTTGTGGAGGGAAGGAGAGAAGGATCCCTCTGAGAAATAGTCTGCCCAAATTCATAGGGTCAGCAGAGAAGCAAGTACTGATGCTGGGAAAAAATTATCCTAGACATGGGATGTCTATTGGGAGGAAAAGATACGAGTAAAACACTGTCTTTTCTATGCCATCCTTCCCCATCCGTAAACAAAGATGCAGCTATGTTGAGGCCTTAAAGCCTGCCTGGAATGTGAGAAACCACTCCAGAAAGGAAAAGGGCTTAAGCGGCTTTGTTTCCAAACACAGGCAGATTTCTTCTTTACACACAGGTGCTGCTAATTCTTTGTTGTAAATTTGGTTAAAAAAGCTGTGGTTTATGGCCAGATGTGACACTATATATGCTATTATCTATGGGAGCTGCTTGTGGACAGCAAAGATCTGTGGGATCTGAGCAATCCTGGTCTATCTAGATATTTTCTTGGATTTGGATGGTAGAAGAGATGGTAACTGGTAATGTAAGTCCTGTTAAGCACTAACATAAAGCACTGCCTATAAGACTGTTAAATCACAGAATGGTTTGGAGTGGAAGGGACCTTAAAGATCATCTCCTTCCAACCCCCTGCCATGGGCAGGGACACCTTCCACTACCCCAGGTTGCTCAGAGCCCCATCCAACCTGGCCTTGAGCACTTACAGGGATGGGAATTGCTCTGAGGCTGCTCTCAGCTGTGCCCCTTGGCTGCTGTGAGGAAAATAAGGGTAGATAAAGCCAAACCACTAAAAGATGTGGCTACTTATGTGTTGTAACAAAGCACATGCAGAATATAGGAATTTGTACCAGGAAACAGACAGTTACAAGCCTAAGAAAATAAGTGTTTTACTAAGGGGAAGGACTTAGCAGTGAAGTCCTGAGGAAGGCTGGATTTGGTTATTTACAAGGTAATTTTCCCAGAAGAAAGATTTTTTTTTTTTTAGACTTACTTTGGTAAACTGGAGCTACCCTACCTCAGGAATGGAGGGACTTTCAAGCTAGCTGCATGGTCAGCTCTGTGAGAAGGTGTACCAAGGCAGGGAGAGCCTGGTTTTCCAGGGGGACAGGGTTTATTGCTGGGAGATATCTTCCTCCTTTGCAGTGGAGCTGGGAAAGTCATCCGTGGTACACCACGCTGTCATTTTACAGCAGCCCTGGCACATGAGCGCCATAATTGAGTACCGGGAAAAAATGACAGTGGGCCCATGAAGTGGGGAAAGGGTGTGGGAAACAGCTGGCTACAGTGGAAAGAGAGGGGTGGGCCTAACACATTGGGAGGGTTGGAATAAATCCTGTCCTCTCATACACTTCAAATATTTAAATCCCTATGTTTCAGCAATTAACAGTCTTACTCATAGAGGGTGTAGAGATGTGTTTGCAGAAGGGGAGGATGTCATTACCTGCAGGGTGACTTCCAAAAGAACTCCTAGAGGAACTGCTCCAGTAGACAGAAAAGCCTGGATTTATTTTGACAGGCTCTCTAAGTCAGGACTATACTCCTCCTCCACCCACCAAGAGAAAAGAATAGCAAGTGCTTGCAGACAGTTTTTGGGAACTGCCTGTACCTCTCCACTATTTTTCTTCAGATGAATCTCCAAGCCCCAGCAAGCCTTGCAGAAGCTGGGCTCAGAGCCCTTGTCCTGGGGGGAGGGGGGGAAAGCAGTGGGACCTAAAATCCCAGTGATAAATGTGAGTCAGAGGCCGTTTCCATGGGGATGTGCCGTGAAGTTCAGGCTGAGCCCTGCCCTGTTCCCTTGCAGGCACTTGCAAGCCTCTGCAGGGAGCTGCCCAGCCAGCCTCCAGCTGCAGGCAGTGATAAACACGTTGCCAAGGCTCCCTCCGACTGCTCCAGCATCTTTTTCATCCTGAACTGCCTGAGAGGGACCTGGAAGAGCCTGGGAGTCCCATGAGGGATGTCCCAGGGGGACCAGTGCCTGTTGTCCATGGGTGAGAGATGCTGTTCCAGCTGCGGAGCACAAGCACAGCTCAAGCTGGGTTTTGTTGTGTTTCTATGTTTAGGGGGTGGTTTATGCCTATGGCCACTGTATAATTATGATTATAAAATAGCCACCTCTTCAGTTTCTGCCTCCTGGCAGCTCTCAGGAAACGACCTAATTTGAACTGCCAGCAGTGAGGACCTTGAACCCTCTCAAAAGTCACTTTTAACTGAACCTAGAACATCTAGACATTTGCCAGACTCTTCTGGCAGTGACAAAAATAGTTTAGTGAGATTTTTCCACTGCTGGACACGGGCTTCCACATGCGTGGCTCCTACAAAATGAATCCGCAAGGCAGCCATTCATGGCATGTTGAATGCTTCTCTTCTTTCGCTGCCGATTTCGGGATCAATAGAAATTCAGGCTGGGGCTGAGAACTGACCTTTTATGCCTTGTTCTAACGCTGGCCTTTAGTCCTCGCTTTGCCAACGCACTGGGCAGCTGTGCTTCTGCTCTGCCCCACCAGCACCACTGCTCCCTTTCCAGCGCCAACAGGGCAGGTCCTGCTGGGGAAAAGGACCTGGCATCTCCAGCTGCTGCTCCGTGGCTGCGTGTGAGGAAAGAGCAGGGTGGAGGAGAGTTGGGGAAGCCGCACCACGGGACAGGTTTTTCGGCTTCAGGCTGGCTGCACCTTCAGCTTACGCCAGCTTCACCTCTGCTTGTGGTGTGCTGGGGGAGCCCTCACCAGCCCTTTCCAGACCCACAGGCTTACCTCAGCTGCAGGTCTGTAATTAAAAGGAACAGCTTTAAATAATCCTGGCAGTGGAGATGCAGGGCAGAGCGAGTTCTCAGCAGGGACTTGGGCATTGCCATAGCTCAGGTGCTGTCCCACCAGCAGCAGCACAGCAGAGGCAGAGGAGAGGTGGGGCCAGCATTCAGCAAGTCATGACTCATGGCTTGGGCCACTTGCACACTGTGAGTGCAAATAGATGGGGAAGGTTGCACTGGGTGTTCAAAACAGTTCCTCGTCTTTTGTGGGATTAGCCACTCCTTTGCAGCTCTCTGTGACTTTATTCTGCATGTGGGCGAAGGCAGAAAAATCAGGGGTCCCAGTGGGGTCTGTCGCTGTTTTCAGGTAGCAGCCACACAGCTGTGCTGTGCCATGGGGCGGGGTGGCTGCTCCACAGGTGGGGAATGGCTTTATTTGCAGCATGAGTTCGAGCTGCTTATCCTGATGTTTAATACAAGGGGATTCTGCCCTTACAGGGTGGCTGCCTTGTAGCATGGGGTCATTCTGATTTGTACACCCTCAATCATTAACGTCACTGGACCTCCAAGTAAAGAAAATTATTTTCATTGTGGTTTTACTCCTGTTTTCCTTCTTTTTAAAATTTTCCTGGGAGACCTATAAACATTCAGCCATCAGGTAAGGCACAGAAAGGGACTTTTTCCCCTCATCCACAGTCTGTGGCTGCAGCCTTTGTCCTCAGCGCCGAGCTGAAAGTTTGTGCGTGGTGTGCACATCAAAAATGCTCTGGAAAAGAAACCAGGGTGGCAAGTACAGTGTAAATAGATGGAAGAGGGAAGACTAAGTCAAGTCCCCCCCTCCTGATGGTGCAAATCATGTTTTAATGGCAAGTGTGTCAATGAGTGAGGCCTTTCCCTGGAGAGGCAAAAAGAATCACACTGCATGCGTTAATTTTTACAACAGCAGCTGTAAAAATCTCCAGGGTATGTGGACAGTGGAGTTTAAAGATAATAGGATCACAGAATAGCTCAAGTTGGAAAAGAACTCAGGAGGTCCAACCTCCTGTTCAGAGCAGGGTCAGCCATGAGTTCAGAGCAGGTTTCTCAGGGCTTCACTTAACCCAATCTTGAAAACCTCCAAGGATGGAAACTGCACAGTCTCCTAGTCTCCTTTTGGGCTGGTGTCCTGACAAGAAAGTTTCTCATGCGTTTGAACTTCTCTGGTTTCAGCCTTTGCCTGTTGTCTCACCTTGGTGAGCAGCCTGGATTTTTTTGGTTGTCTCCTCACAGCTACTGGAAGGCTGCCATGAGCCCCCTCCCAACCAAACCCCCTCTTTTCCAGGCTGGACAAGCCCTGCAGCCTGATCGTGTTAATACAGCCCAGGCTGTCATCATTGCCTGATGGCCCATTAGTAGCCAAGGTCAGAACAACTTTATCAGTGAAAAACAATACGCAGTTCCTTTGGTGTTTTATGGCTTGGTGAAGAACAGTGTGCCCTCTTCCAGGACTTTATTGTGGAAAATGAAACAAAGCTGGAGGTAAAAATGGGGCAGGAAAGCTGAGCAACCAGCAAACACCGCCTGGCAGGTTGTTCCCATCAAGGACTGCTAATCCCATGTGCCAAGGTCCCCTACACAGAGTGAGCTGCTCCTCTTTGTGAGGGCCAACCTTGCTCCACCCTTGGCTTGGCACTGTAATTAGGAAAAGCTGATTTTTTGCCGCCACCAGTTCCCCTTCCCGAGCCTGTCAGTGCATCTCGTGAGCTGCCACCTCTGTTTTTCCAGCCCTGTGCACACAAGTGCATCCTTTCCCAGAACAGTGAGCCCCTTGCTCACTGCTCATGGCATCTCCTCCCTCAGGCCTGCTGGCAAAGCTCCCATCTCACTCCCAGGGAAGATTTCTACTAAACAGTGTAGGTTTTCCTTCTGTAAGTGGTTTGTTTTACAAGGTAAGTCACATTTATGTGTAAAATTAGCCCTGCAGCTGGTCCTAGCAGTTCCTCCATGCTTTTTGTGATTGGACTCTGTTATCAGCACCTCATTGTTTCCAGAGTTCAGGTGTCTGGGCTCAGACTTTCTGTGCTGCCTTCCTCGAGGTGAGTGGAGGATTTTTTTTGTACGTACTGAAGTATCTTTAGTTACTGCCCAAAATTATTTTAGCAGAAAAACGTTGTTTTGCCTGTGCTTAAAAAAAAAAGCATCAGCCATTTACCTTGAAGCTCAGCCTCTGTTTTGGAAGCAGTGCCTGAGAGTTGCGGATGGTTTCTGCCTTTTGTTAGAGAGGTGCCTGTGGCTTTTTGGAAAGGAAAAGTCATGGAAGTGTGAGCTTCTGGGAGACACCTTCGTCCATTCAGTCCTGATAGACCAGGAGGGGAAGTCACTAAAACACCGGGGCACCTAAGCTTCTCCTTGGGACTAACAAGGCACAGCTCAAGAGCTTTGCCTACACTTGGCCCCCAGGCCCCTGGAATGTGCAGATAGTCATCGGGCTTTGCCTGGGAACAGGAGCTGTTGCCTAATGCAAAACAAATTTCCTGAGCCTGCTGAGAGCTGAGTGGGGTGGCTCGTGCCTCAGGCTTGCCCCCAGGAGGAGGTGACCTCGCCTGCCTCCCTGGGAAGGTCTCCCTGTGTGGGAAGGTGCTTCCTAGATGCTTATGGACATCTATGGATGTACCTGGAGGATGGGATGTGGTGTAGGTGCTTCAGAGGCAAATTTTCTCAAGGACATGGCAGGACGAAGGGCATTTTATAGAGCAGATTGCCCCAGGAGCCCCTTGTCTGCCCAGGGAATGCATCCCCCTCACCCATCTCTCTAGATGAGCGCCCAAATTCCTTCTCCATGTGCAATCAGTGGAGGAGACCAAGCTTTTTTTTCCTTTTTCACAAGGCTCTGGTTCACCCAGGTGCCCTGCACACCTCTGCTATCAGCTTCATGTGGGGGGACATGACCTCTTCTGGAGGGACACTGTGATGAGCTACAAGCTAAAAGCACCAGACCTGGCACAGCCCAATAAGCCGCCAGGCTACTGACACATCTCCGAAGGTGTCAGTCTCTCAAGCACACCTGGAAATAGCCCTCTGCCCCGGGACAACACCCTGTGGATTTGCTGGTTTCATGTGGATTCGTTCATTTTTTCCTCTGCCACGCCCAGGCTTGTGAAATACAAACAGAATGGATGCACCAAGATTTAAAGTGCAGGGATTTGTCCCCAGGGGGAGTGTGGGAATGTAAGGCTGCAAGTGAAGAAAACATAGAAGACAGTCCTGGTCGGTCACTAACCTGCCTTTACATCTCCTAGCTGGGAGTCACCTGGTGCCCAGGCATTGCCCCAACCCAGGGTGCCTCATTCTGGGGTCTTTTGGAGCTAAGGCCACCAAGGAATATGGGCTTTTGGGATCCTTATTGGTATCCCAAGTGCTAAGCCCTCCATCTCAGGAGGAGGATCTGCTGTGCCAAACTTACTGATCTGGTTTTGGCTGCCCTGGTAAGGCAGCCCGGAAGTTTTGTCTCTAATCAGCCCTCCTGGTTAATTGGTTCATATCAGTTCTCTCAGCTTGATACCAAACACTGTATGGCAGCTTCCCAGAGGGGTAAACCTCTTGTTTTTCAACAGAAAAATGCAAAATTCCACAGTAACCAGTGACCCCTTTCTTTGTGCCAGTCCCTAGAGCTACCAGGGAGTGACAGAGCCATCCCAAAAATGCTGGACGATGGCCTCAGCCACTGTAACACAAAGAGGATGAGTAGGGGCTGAGGGCACCACATTCTCCTCCCACTCCTGCTCCCCTTTCTAGCAACATTTTAAATTAAAGCAGAACATCATTCCCTGTGTTTGTTAGGAGCAGCATGAAAAGCTTCCCTCAAGTGTCCTGTGCTGGGACCTGGAGCAGGATGTGCTGGGAACTAGGAGGGACTTAGATCAGGTGAAAAGAAGCTGAAGACAGGGGCTTGGAAAGTAAAGGAAGGGAGAAAATAGGAAAGGGTCAGTGCTAGGAACAGAGCAGGGAAGGAAAATGCATAGCTATGAGGATAAAGGTGAGGGAAAACAGTAAGATGTGGGGAATGACAGGGCCAGGTAATATTTGGGAGAAAATGTAATGGCCTGGGCATAGAGGAGGTCAGACAAAGCGTAAAATTTACAAAGAGCTCTCCCAGCTTGAAATGTTGGCACCACAACAGGGTCTAGCAAGTGGTTCTTTAGTTTAGATGATGAAATCAAAGACTCCAACATTCTGGTGGTCAATATGTGGCAGCACAATCCCGCACCACAAACTCTAGCTTTTTCCATTTATTAAAAAATAGAAAACAAACAAACAAACAAAAAAAACCCCAAACCAAAACAAAAAACAACAACAACAACAAACCCAAAAAAAACCCCCACCAAAATACACAGACAGAACTAGAGCAAAAGTGAGATTAAGACTGCAGTCTCAGGCAATGCTGGCATGAAGAGGAATGAGCACCTGCATTGCAACAAAGATATGCAAAATCTGTGCTTCCCTTCTGGCAGGATCTTGGAGGCTCTAAGGAAGAGATAGAGCAGTTTTGTGATGAAGGTATGTGGATGTTCTCCTGCTTCAGGCCCAAAGTGACGTGAGGCAAGTCAGAGGTTCTTGAGCTAAAAATAGTCTTCACTTACCAGATCAAATGTGCATGGGTACAAGAGAGGCTGAATAATACAAAAAAAAAAGTTGTACCTTCCTAGCAGCCTTTCCTAATTTTCAAATTATTGACTAATTGTCTGCATTCTTTGGAGTGAAGCATTTACACTTTTTAAAGTGCTGTTCTACCCTCTAAAAAGTGACTGTGTTACTGCTTCCTGTCACTGCCGGCACATCAGCTGTGCTCCATGGAAAGTCTCTAAGCTGGGTTTTGTTTGCTGCCTGCCAGCTCTGTTCCAAGCAGGCTATTTTCCATTTTGCACGCAACTGCCAGTAAAAAAAGTCCCAGAGAATTCCACACATGCCTCTGCACCTCTCCAGATAACAGTTCCTTTTTACGTTAGTGCAACTATGTTGTAGCTAATTTTGTGCAAATACCTTTGAGGCCAAAAGGTGCTCCTGAACCAGGAGCTTAATTTAGTCGATGCTGTGTGGCCTCAAGAGTTCCTCACTCATTTTTCCCTGGCTAGGTTGGGTTTTGCAGATCCAAGTTAAACAAACAATTCTTATTTTAGTATTTTATTCGGCAGCATCACATTTATACAGTCACTTTTCAGAGCAGAATAGGGAATTCCCTCTTTTCTTCCTCTTCCTTCTAATTTTTTTTCTGTGCTTCCAGTCCCTGAACCAGGGCAGGATGGAGGGAGGGTGTTGGTCTGGGCTGTGCCCAGCACTTGATTGACAAAGAGTTTTGCCCACGGGAGGAGTCTGGCCACCAGCCTGGAACCTACTCAGGCTCCAGAGCAAACACTCCTAAAAACAGCTTTCACTAAATCCAAGCCTGCTGAAAATGCCATTTCCAAAACCAGCAAAAGGATTCTTTAAATCCCTGTAGGACTTGGCAACCTTCCTCCAGCCTGGAGAGCAGCAGCTCTGTGTTTTCCCAGATGCAATCACCTTCTTCTGCACATGCCAGAGGTGCTGCTGAAGACCTTCTGGCTCACAGCAGCCAAGCAGAGGAACGATGTCCCTGTGTTTGCCCTGGACTCTGCACCCACACCTCCACAGAATCCCAGGACGGGTCAAGCTGGAAGGGACCACAGTGGGTCACTGGTCCCACCTCCCTGCTCCAGCAGGGCCATCCCAGAGCACACGGCACAGGATTGTGTCCAGAGGGGTCTGGAATATCTCCAGTGAGGAGACTCCACACCCTCTCTGGTCTCTGTTCAGGGCTTGGTCACTGCCCAGGGAAGAAGTTCTGCCTCCTGTCCAGGTGGAACTTCCTGGGATCAGTCCCTGCCCGTTCCTCTGGTGCCATTGCTGGGCCCCACGGAGCAGAGCCTGGGCCCTGCTCGGAGCCCTCCCTGCAGACAGGGACACACAGGGCTGAGGGCCCCTCTCAGCTGGGGCTCCTCTCGAGGCTGGACAGCCCCAGCTCCCTCAGCCTCTCCCTGTCAGAGATGCTCCAGACCCTAAATCATCTCTGCAGCCTCCACTGGCCCCGCTCCAGGAGCTCCCTGTCCCTCCTGTGCTGAGGAGCCCAGAGCTGGACACAGCACTGCAGATGTGCCTCACAGGGCTGGGCAGAGAGGCAGGATCCCTTCCCTGACCTGCTTTTCTCAATGCACCCCGGGCTGCATGTCCTGTCCACCCACCCAGGGAGGCTCAGTGTAACTCAGCCTTGGGACAGGAACTATTTCATTGCACAAGGAATTGTCAGAGAGGAAGTAAACCCATTCCTGCATTGCTGATTTGTACCCTCTATGAGCAGCCACGTGCTGCTCACTTCACCCTCACTTTTCCACCTTTCCCCAGTTGCTTCTTAGCCATAGTAGAGAGATATGTATTCCTTCAATTACTCACTCTTTCCCCATGCAGAGGCTCTCCCGTGGGAGCAGCCCAGCACCGCAGGGCAAGTCTCACCTATAGGGAGGCAGGGAGATGGGGATTCCCTTTCCATTTCCTCCCTTCGTGCAGACAGAGTTTAAAACAGTGTTTATAATCAGTGGAATGACTCAGGAAAGCAGCTCTGGCAGGGTGAAAAGCCTAATTTGAAAAAAAAAAAAAAAAAGGCAATGACTTTTGCTTTATGATAACGTTGGCTGCTATTCAGCCATCAGTACACAAAGGGCTTTTCTTCCTGAGCCATTAGTTAAATGAATCAGCAGAGATTTCCAGCGGAGTGTTTCTCCCGCGTCCCACCTCCTCTCATGCTCGGAGGGCACGTATCCCTCTGCCGCTGCAGGGACAAGCAGGACACAAACAGGAAGGTGCTTTTTTAAAATGTGAGATTACTGTAAAAATAAATCATGACTCTTATGTGGAGAACAGTAAATACAAATTATGGGAAATATTTTCAGCCTTCGCCGTTGCAAAGAGAGCGAATGTAAACAGCCCAGCTGGCACAGCAGGCTGACACTGGGTGTGGGATGGCTCACAGC
This sequence comes from Pachycephala philippinensis, assembly GCA_013397055.1. Classification (NCBI taxonomy): domain Eukaryota; kingdom Metazoa; phylum Chordata; class Aves; order Passeriformes; genus Pachycephala; species Pachycephala philippinensis. Next base: position 207,090 of record VWZT01001045.1, read on the forward strand.
CCTGCAGCTCCAAGGCTGCCAGAGCATTCCCAGTGTTCCCAGTGCCTGTGCTGTGGTCAGGAGAAGACAACCCCCCGTGCTCCCTGGGACTCTGCTCCAACCAGCCCAGTGCCCCCACACCAGAGCCCAGCACCCAAACTCGGGGTGGGGATCCCTCCCAGGAGAGTCTCCAAATAACCTTAATTTCAGTTCTTTCATTCCCAGGCTGAATGAAACAGCTGTCCAGAAGTCATTAGAGCACCTTCCCTATGGAGACAGGCTGGTAAAGTTGGGGCTGTTCAGCCTGGAGAAGGGAAGGTTAGTGTGTGGACACCTCACAGAACCTCCCAGTAGCTGAAGGGACTACAGGCAAACTGGAGAGGGACTTTTCATTAGGAACTGCAGTGACAGGACAAGGGGGAATGGCTTCACACTGACACAAAGCAGGTTTAGATGGGATATTAGGAAGAAATTCTTCCCTGTGAGGGTGCTGAGGCCCTGGCACAGGTTGTCCAGAGAAGCTTTGGCTGCCCCATCCCTGAAGTGTCCAAGGCCAGGTTGGACAGGGTTTGGAGCAACCTGGGATAGGGGAAGGTGGCCCTGCCCATGGCAGGAGGTGGGACTGGATGATCTTTAAGGTCCCTTCTGCCCCGAACTCTTCCATGTTTCTGTGATTATAAGACTCCCAAGTCACCAGGAAGGTTTTGGGCACCTTCTGGAGCTTTGTGTGCGGCAAGGAAGAGGCTGTGGCCAAGGCCCGAGGCAGGCAGGGGGATAGGTGGGATGAGAGGTGGGATTGACAGGGGAACACGCAGGGCTATGTCCCCTCACTCCCAAAAAAAGAAAGGAAAAAAAAAAAAAAAAGAAAGAAAGAAAAAAAAAATCAACACCCAACTTCCCAAAGCAGCTGGGTTGAGAAGTGGCCGTGTGACTTCCCTGCTAAAGGTGAGAAAGGCAAGGATGAAATCACCTTCCCCCAGAGGAAAGGGAGACTGGTTCCCCTCCCCAAAAACTATGGAGAGGCTTTTATCTGTCTCAGCAGGGAGTGCTAGAGGAGGTGGGCTCCCTCTCTGCCCCAGCACCAGAGGATGAGGTAGACCCAAAATAAAATTTGCTCCAAATTCCTGAGAACAATCGAAAGAACTTCTCCACCTTGTTTAAAGTGCTGTAAAAATCTACAATGAGCATGGAGGGCACAGGAAGTACCCCAAGAGGATGGCTTCTATCCCATATATAAATGGAATTTCTCAACTCCTGGCTATTTATAGCTGCCTTGCTGCAAAATCAAACACTTTCCAGCAGTTCTTTTCTCCAGCAACAGCCCTTAGGAGACTGCTGTCACAGCCCCGGGCTCTGTGAAGCTGTTGCCTTAACGTTCAGAATTTACCAACCTCTTTTACTGATGGATCAGGCAGGCGTTGGATGTGGGACACACAAGAAGATCAAGGAACGTGTCCCCAAAGTCGGTTTGATGACTGAGCTGTGCAGGCTTGCCTGGCAGATGCATTATCAGTGCTGAAGGTGTGATTATCATTAAGCTAAACGAGGTCTCACAGGTGTTCCTCTGCTCATCAGCACTTATCTGTGAAGATGGAGGCCACTGGCAGGTGATTGATTTGGGTTTGGTTTGTTTTGTGGGGTTTTTAATGTGTTCTGCTTAGCACAGCTGCGTGAAGGGAAATCAACATTTACCACCCAGCAACAGATGATTGTCTCGTGATTTGAAGCAATCTTTATAATAAATGCAAAAAATAATTCCTGCTGGTGAACTGAATTAATGCTAATAATTAGCATTAATGTATCCGACCTTACAGAAACTAAGAGGCCTGTAAGAAAAGGTTTCTCTGGTATACTGAAACGGAAGAGTTAGCTCATGAGAGTTCATGTAAATAAAACAGGACTTGTTTGTACAAAATAGTGCCTTCTTGCTGGCCAAGGCACACAGAAAAAGGTTAATATACCAAATTTACCTGGTTACACATCAGCTGTTTAGAAGTAGCAGAAGTTTAAAAATTAATGATGCTAAAATATGCAAATAGGGGATAGACACGCACATATGTGCACTGTCAGCTGAACAGCCACACTTTGGGGAACTGGACAAAACCTCACAGTGCTTTCCTTCAGTGGAAATAAGCGTGTGACAATATCCTCCCTCCCATTTCCATTCTTAGAGCCACGGTACTGCATGAGTCCAATAGAAATACATCCACAATCTGCCTTTCCACCTCAAAAAACAACTCAAAAAAACCCCACCAACACTTGATAACACACACAGCCGTCTCTATTTGCACCAAGTCTGACTCACTTCAAAATCCTGACTGGCTTGGCACTTCCAGTTCAAATGACAATACAGAGGCAAAACAATTCTCCACACTTCAAAGGAGGTGCCACAGTCAGGCAGCCATGGAATTTGGAATTTTTATCCTGCCCACTCTAACAAAATGAGCCTTCTTGACACTTAACATGAAAAGGGAATAGCTCATGAAAGCACCCATAGTTTCTTGTCCAACACGCATCTGATTCCAAATATGTTACAGCAGGGAGAATAGCATGAGGAGCCTGGAATGCTGGGATTGCAAGATACCAGTGCAGCATGGATTGCAGGTGGAATAGGGAGGGTCACATGAGGATGGAAGGCTCTTCACCGTGGTGGGACACCTGCCACATGGTCAAGGGCTGTCACTGCTTCTGCCAGAGGCAGCACCGGGAAAAAAAATCGTGCCTGTGGTTAACCCTGGTTTGGCTCCAAAGTCAGCAAGAGCACAAAGGGGATGAATCTGGCCACCCCTGTACTCTCAGGTACCCACCCTTTCCTCCTCTGATAGGAAAGGAATCTCAGTTCAAAACTCCAAGCCCAACTGAACCTGACAAGTTTTAAGTACAAGCACGGAAATGAATCAGACCATTCCCCTCAAACCATTCCCAGAGAAGTTTATGTTTTACCTGAAAGCTTAAACACAAAGGATTGGTCATTTCAAACATTGCACTGTGCTCATTCAATCCCCAAACCTTTTGAGACTGCAGCACATAAAACTTGGTCCTCAGTGTCACATTTGGATTGGGAATGCTGTAGGCAAATGATGCGAGCTGGGGTGGTGACTCTGCCACCAGATCACAACCCAAAGGCCTATTTCTGAAAATGTGCATTTCTCAAAAAGCACACTAAATTATTTTCTTCTTCATTCTATGAGAAGGGGCAGGTAGGGCTGAACAAGCTGGCATTCTGTTGGTTTTGTCCTCTTCCAGACCTGGAAGGGCTGGTTTGGGATCCAGGCAAGATTCCCAGCCAGCCCTTGCTATGATGAATTCTGCCATCATCACCACGAACAGCTTTCAGAGTGACTTGAAATTGCAATGAAAACTCCTATTCACACCTCTTGGAAATACTGGTTTAGGCTGTTCAGCTGAGGATGAGTGAAACAAATGTGAACTAATGCACATTCCCAACCATTCTCAGCTTATTACAGGCAAGAATTAACTTTTGCTGTAGGAAATAGAAATTCCAGAATAGCCACACAAAGCTGTAGACTCAAAATCTGTCCCTGTCTATACTGCTTAGTCTTCCAGCAGTGTTCAGCCACTGCCAGACATAAACCTGTGTTTTACAGGAGGAAGAAAAAGGAGAGGAGCTGCAGCATTCAGCTCCTGCCGAACACTCCATGGACAGACTGCAGAGGAACTGAAACAAAAGACCTGGTAATGCCTCGTTTCACAAGGTACAAAGGGGCACTCACATCACAGTAAATACAAAGAAGATTTGGGCATTGTCTGTGTCTAAAAGCCAGTGGAAAGACTCAGGGTTAAACACAGGAAGTAACAAAGGAAACACGATGGTCTTTCCTCACAAGGACAGGCCCAGCACCTGACAGCCATTTTAGCCACTTGTATTATACATCCTACACAGCCAGGTGGTTACAGCTCCTCTGGGAAGCATAATTCCTGCAGACTGCAGCCCTCAGAGTGAACAAGCTCTTCACTGGAGTCCTCTGCTCCTGCTGCTGACCACTGATTTCAGAGACACATTTCATCTGTTTCCCAGGCAAAGCAGGAGCTGAGGTGATCAAGCCAAGATCAAAGAGATCAATTCAAAGAGGATGCTAAACCAATTAATAATAGACAGGGATCTGGTTACAAAGTCAGAATTTATAGTTACAGTCTTGCTACTGTTTATTGTTACAGCTTTACAATGAAAATAATTTTTTCTAGACGTAATTCAAGGCTAGCAAACACCAAAGCACTGGTGGACTTCCAATGACACTTCTTTTGCTGTCTGGAGTCCCTAAAATCAGGTGTAGGTGCTGGAGTTCCTCCTCCTATTTTACACACATCTTATTCCTCCTCCTGGTTTCTCTTCCTGTGTATTCCAGGATAGCAGCCAGACCTTCTGACTCTTGCATGATCTGGAATTTTCACCCATGGGACTCTGGCTCATGTATCAGCTCTTTCTTGTCTGAGGGCTGGTCAAGATTAGAATTCATTAAGAAGGATAAAGCCAGGAGATTTGCAAAAAAAAAAAAAGACAGAGCAGGAACTTTTATTGAGTGAAATATCCCTGCTTCTTTCTTCAGCAAGAAAATAATCGTGGCAATAAGAAAAAAAATACAACCAAAAAAAGTAGTAAAAAAGTGCATCTGTTGCAAATAATATTAATCTTGTCTCTCTTTTTGACTCTTATTTTGCAGAGTTTAAAATAGCAATTTTTCCTCTTCCTTTGCTGTTTTTTTGAGTGCAGCATCAGTCATTAGTTTCTTCTTTAGTTTCTGCAAAAAAACCCGAACACATTCATAAGAACATGTGATCTCACATGACATAAAATACATTGAATTTTTCAAATTTTTTGTATCTCAAAATTAGACACATACCCCCCACACAGACACCATTCCAAAGAATATTTAAGGCATATGACACCTTTCAACAATTCTAGAGTAATGTAATTCTGTTTCCAAGATAAAAGCCTGAGAATCCAAACAGAAAGCTCTTCTTTCCCCTTCTCCCTTCTCGCTGAAGTTTTGCCTTGAAGAGACGTGTTTTTGCCTCTGGAAATCTTAGAAATAATCAGTTCTGTGTAGCCATGCAGCTCACCACAGATGATGTCTGAGGAAACAAACACGGAACTTTGCAATCTATGTTACTGACTTTTCTGTCCCTCTTTCTAAAAACAGATGGATCTATGAACTAGGTATAGGATAGGTATAGGATCATGGGAGCTGTCTCAGGCAGTAGCTCACAAAAAAAACCATGCCACAGTTTTCATCCTGCATTCAGGGGAGCTGCTGTTGTCTTGGAACTCTTTCCTTTCCCTCCCTCCTCCTCCAAGAAAACAATCAGCTGGTTACCACCAATAGTGTCTCCTTTCTTGCTGCTGCTCTCTACGTCCTCTTTTTCAGCGAGTGCGGCCAACTCTGGCTCTGTTTGGTGGCTCTGGTAGGAACTCTGGTCTGGTGGTGTCACTCCCTGTTGTTTTCCAGTCTGTGGCATGGATTCCAGTGCTGTTTCATTGGGCACTTGAAGAAGATATGGCTCTGTGAAGTACTGTCCTCCTGCCGTGCTAGAAAAAGGCATTTGGGAATGCAACTGATTGGAAAAAGGAGCTCCTTGCATGTAGAAATCACTCCAGGGCACAGCTGGATAGGCGGGGATGTCTGCTGAGGGAAAAGCCACCAAGAAAAGACAGAATAATGAAAATAATGGAAGCATGTCTGTGTACAAGATGTGTGTGTTGTGCTTTGCTCAGTGCAAACACAGCACTGCAGTGCAACAGACACCACACACCCATCAAGGATCACTTTGCTGTTTACACTGCAGTGTATTTATCCAAAACACGGCTCTTAGGAAGAAAAGCTTAGGAAGTTCATAGCATTGTTATAATCTAAAAAAACCCCATGATGCCACTCAGCACTGATCCAGAGTGTATGTAATGATAGTAGAGACACCCCACCAGTTTTTCTTTACAGTCCCATTTTCCAGGTTAGCTCTGCCAAGCATAAGCTGGATGCTTAATCTTCACTTTCATTTATAAAAGCTGTAAACCAGGAAGCAGGAATGTTTTGTTAGTTAGTATCTATAATTCAACTAAGCTGCTCACTTGCTTATGTGCTGATGTTAAGACTCACAGGTGTGTCTGCACTGATAGAATGGTTTCTAGCACTGCACTTTGGGAATCCTGGAACATTGTTAGGAAGAAATTCTTCCCTGTGAGGGTTGTGAGGCACTAGAACTCAGTGGAGTTGTGGCTACCCCATCCCTGGAAGTGTTCAAGGCCAGGTTGGATGGGGCTCTGAGCAACCTGGGATAGTGGAAGGTGTCCCTGCCCATGGCAGGGTGTGGGACTGGATGAGCTTTAAGGTCCCTTCCAAACCAAACTATTCCAGGATTCTGTGATTCTGTGAACTTGGTCATCCCCACTGCATAACAGAAAAGTCTTTCACTGCTGACTGTGCTCTGGACAGAAGGATGGAATAAGAGAATATCAACTCTGTTCCTTCAACAACCTTCCAACTTCACCAGCTTGCACCTTTACACACCCCTTTATGCTCACACAACATGCCCCAAGGAATGCAACGCACACTTGGGCATCAAGCTGTAAAAACATTTAATTTGATGCAGTCTGGGCCACAGCCCTCTCATTATTTCTGGCACTTCAGACTGAAAAACCACAGAAAATAATAATTATGCCTTGGCACTAGAGCAGGGAGCAGGGCCAAGTGTATTAGATAGCACGGGTGTTGCCAACCTGTCCTGGACAATGTCAGCTGTGAAGAGTGGGGACAGGAGCCAGCTTGCAGCCTGATGTGAGTCAGACTCTGAATCAGACTTCCCTCCCTGACAAGGTCCCCAGAACTGGTACAAAAACAGCAGCAGCATCTGTGCCCTAAAACTCTTTGTTCTCTCATGTCATAAGACAAGGGATGGAGCTTTTGGAGCGTGACCTTAATTTAACAAACCAGTCGGTCCAAATGAGTTAACTACAGCAGTTTGTCATTTGATTATACTTGGGCTTGAATAACTTCAAAATACAAAGCCCAGACACAAAACAAGGACATCAACAATGCCATTTTTACCCAGTTTTTTTTTTTTCCAGAAAATTATGCTGGAGTGCCTCCATCTAAGTGCTGCTGCAAATTTAAGTTAGAGGAAGAATCTGTGTCCATACTCTGTTGGCTCCTGTCTCTCTCTTCTTTTGTACTGCCCTAAGATATATAACATGATTTCAAACTGGTTTCTGCAGAAGCAAAACAGTGAGAAGCCTGTTTTTCCTCACTATCTCCAACTATCCCACTTGCTGTGGCACCTTTTCCACTTTGCACCCTTGACTCCCACCACATGCAACAAAGGGATGTTCATTTACACAACAGGACACTCCTGGAAAAGTTACTCTCCAGTCCAGACAGAACCTCTGCACTGCCTGACACATTCACATTTAATGCTCTTCCTGACATGTGCACTCTGGGTAGTAACTTTTGATTCAAATGAACGGGTCACCCAGCACTTCAAAAAAAACAAGCATACAAGGAAATTAAGTGAAAAAAAGTTGGGCACATCTGTAATTTGTGCAGGCATGCGGACATTCCTTCTTTCTCTCACAGTCATCAGTAAACCCACTGATCATGCTGACTGTTCTAGGGTATTGTTTAGTTACTCCAGAGGAGCAAGATGCCAAAATATTTCAGAAATTTACCTGAATTTCCACTTGGCTCCTGTGGCATGAGTGGTCCCCCCGTGTGGTTTTGTACGTAGCCTTGTGTGGCTCCATAGGTTATGGCTCCACTGCTGCCAGGTAAGGCAGGGAAAACTGGATGGGACTCCAGGGGTGTTGGAGGAGGGAGGTGGTCACTGGAGAACACATTGCTGGCCAGGAGACCTGGCTGGAAGAACTGGGAGAGCTGGTAGATTCCCCCCTGGTTGCTGTACTGACAGTAGGTGGCCTTCAGGTTGTCCCCAGGCTCCAGCTGCTCAGGGTAGGGGCAGGAAACTGGTGAACTGAAGCTGCAGAGAGCAAGGAGAGAGGCAACCCAGAGATTAGAGCGTCAACAGCTACAGCAACCTGTACAGTTAACTGTTTTATTGCCAACTCTTCCTCCCAAATGCCAGGCACAGGACAAGAGCAACAGAAGTCACTTGAGCCAAGTGCTTTCACAGCAGGATTCTTAACAATGCGTATTAGTGGGGATTATCTTCCCACTCTCCAAAGCACACCCCAAAGCTTGGAACACCCTCACTTTCACTTGACAGGCATTCAATTCTGGGAGCACTCTGAGTGCAGGTAGCACCTGTCTCATAGGAGGTACCCTATCATACACATTTTCATTCTCCATTTAAAGGATATTGTCACATCTGTATCTCATTTTCCATTTATGGTCCCATCTAATTCCTTGTCCCCTGTTCCACCCTCGCACTCCCACAGCTTCTCCCAAGGGCCGTTTTCTTCATCTCCCTCAAAGACATTCTCATCTGTTCCTACCCTTGGTTCTGGATGCAGTAAGTGAAGGCTTCCCTGGAGCTGTTTTCCTGACTGGCCAAGCTGCATTCACTGCTGGGCATGTCCAGCATCAGGGGAGCAATGTGGCTGTGGGGGTTGAAGGCCGGGCTGGGCAGCAGGCTGGCCCTGCGGATGGGAGGAGGGCTGGGAAGACTAGGGAAGCACTCCACGCCGCCGGAATTGAAGTGCAGCTGCAGCAGCGCCTTGGTCTGAGCTTGTGCTTCACAAGGTGCCACCATTCCTGCCACTGAGGAAGCTGTGAATAAAACAGAGAGACTGACACTGTGCTGTCACACTGGGAATCAGCAGGAGCAAGCAGAGGGAATGACAAGAGGAGCAGGACAGAAAAGCAAGATGCCAGTGAAAGAGTGGACGTTAATTGATGGGAATTAAAGTAAATGAGTACCAGCACTGCTGTTGAGAAGCAAAAGGGAGTAGGAGCAAGCTCTCTGGAACACAGGATGATGTTTATTGGTTAAATAAAATTACCTTTGTGATTTCAGTCTCTGCATACTATCTTTATCCAGCTCTCAAGAAGGCAGCCAAATGAAGCAATGTACTTCCTGGAAAAAAGCCAGGAACAATCCCCCAGTCATCTTCTATTTCTACTGTCCTCCGGGAGGAGTGTGCTGCACAGATCACCCTTTCGAAAAAATGAACTGTGGTTTGAAAGAAACAAAGCTGTGCCTTTACAAATCCAATGTCCAGGCCACTTTCACTCCTGGTTTGGCCTCTGATAAGTCATGCCAAAAACAAAAATTAAAAAAGCAGAGATGGCAGCTGAAGGTCCTTGGGAAAAAGAAGCTGGGAGATGGAAAAGGAAACCAACACCTTTGGTTGCTAGAATCTTGTTTGGTGACCTGTCTCCTTAGTAACTTCTGGAAAAGGAGAGAGGAACAGTTTCCTACAGAACAGCCTCTGTGGAATAGAGGGAATTAAAGGTCATAATCAGGTATGCTGGTGATCTAGAGTAGCAACTATACACAAGCTCAAGAAGCTTGGGCATGGTGCAAGAAAATGAGTTTCTTTCTTATTATGGCAATTAGCAAACGGTTTCTCTCTTCACAAGTGTAGCCATCAAGTCTGCAGGAAGCTGAAATGATTTCTCCAGTCTAGCTAGGCTGAACCAGCACAAGGATGAGGAAGAGAAGAGAAAGTATCACCAGCTGCTCAGGTGAAGCACTCCCACACATGGCAAAGCTTTAGGGAAAGTCTGCAGCTGCACTTCATCCTTGCAGGCATAGAGAATAACATCAAATGCACTCCACCAGGTGTGAATCAAAGGCCTTAAACACAAACCTAAACCTGAAAATGCCACAACAAGCATTAGTAGCCCTTAGAGAATTTTGGAATGCATGTCCAGAGAGCTGATGAGGAGTTTCCACTTCAATATCTCGCAGCACTGCTTCTCAGATTCCCCAACGTGCTGGGCAGTTCTGTCTCTCTTATTGCATCTTCCCACATTCTGTTTTTTTCCTCCTCTCTGCAGCCATGGAGAGAAGGAATCACGATGTTTCAGTGAAAACTTTTCAAGTTTTCAATAGCCCTGATTTTGGGCTCAGTCAGAAAACTGAAGCAAGATCTACGATGGCATCTCTAAAGCATTCACATGCCCAGGCAGTTCTCAGTGGTTTATTTTTTTCTGTTTGAACACACTATTTATCCATGCCAGGCAGCATCTCTGATGTACCTGTCACATTCCTGGGTTTTGGCTTAGACAGGAACAAAACTGAAAATCTCTTCCGATTTTTTTTTTTAAATCCTTTAAAAGATTGCACTGGTTCTCCTGACTATTGTGTCCCAGAATATTCAGACAAATGTTACAGAACAGCAGCCATGGGGGACACAACTTACCTGAAAACCAGTCTATATCCAGGTAAGGCTCCAGTTCAATAATGACAGCAGGATGAGCTGTTCTGCAGATGGCCCTTCTCTTCCTCAGGATGAACACAAGCAGCTCTAGAAATCACTTCTAAACTCACTTTCATACCTACTAATAATTAGATTTTTTAAAAAAGTAATATTTGCAACACTTAGTGCAGATAATCTTTGTGGATCATGGCAATAGGACCCCCAGGCAATGAGACTGTAAGACAGCACCCTCGATCTCCAAAGAGCTGGTTCAGCCTTTCCTAAAGTCACCTCTGTTTCTCTGTCCTTTCAAAGAGACACTGAAATTGTGTCTTCTAAATAAAGCCACAAATGCAGTAAGAACAAACAATTCCCAGAGAAGTAATATCTGCTAAATCTGACATATCTACAGAAGATTCCAGAGTTGTTCCATGAAGAATTCTGACCCCTGGCTTGAGAAAATACTTACATTGTACAATTCTGTTGCTCTTCCTGACAGTGATGTAGAGAGAGAGAGATAACCTCAGAAGGCTTTCCAGTGAACATGGGAATGTAAAAGCAGGATTTTTATTTCTTGCTTCCATTACTTCTGGGTTCTGAGTCCATGAGACAACCTTGGGAATTTTTGGGGAACAATTTAATAATTTACAGCTTCAGATCTATGAACCAGTCCTGGTACTACACTTGACTTAACTCCAGAATGGTTATTCTGTTTCCAGCCTCTACTGGAACATCAAGGGCCATCACAAAGCTTTTCATAGATTTGTCCTCATCTTGAAATTATGAGAAAACACATTTGTTCCAAATTTGTTCGAAAGCTAGAGTCCCATAAGTGAAGCTTATTTGGAGCTTGTCATTTATTTACTGTTCTTTGACAGACCATATCCAACTTCATCCAATTGCTCCCAAGATTTCCATTCCAATCCCATCTCTGCCAGTGAATTTAATCACCTTGCTATTTGCTTAAGAGTTACCTGCACAGGCTGGGCACCTGACAGGTGTCCTCAGCAAGGCAGACACATGAAACAAAGGATTTCCTGCAAAAGCACCAGTGAGGCAGAAAAGTCTCCTCCCACAAAGCAGAGGCACAGAAAGCAACTTTTCTTTCTAATGGGTTAACTCTAAAGAAAACATAAGCCCATGAATCACAGATTATATAAGTATCAGTAAGAAATCTCAGAAAACCAAGAAAAACGTCAAATAACTGCCAGTGTCAAAAAAAAGCCATTCATTTCAATCATGCTGTCTAGCAAAAGTAAAAAATAAAAAAATTTTAAAAAACACAAAAAAAACCCCCCCAAAAAACCCCAAAAAACCAACAAAACCCCCCCAAAAAACAGCAACAAAAATAAAACAAAAAAACCCCAAAACC
>VWZT01001046.1:215-24579 GCA_013397055.1 Pachycephala philippinensis
GGTCACCCCTGAGCCTCCTCTTCTCCCCAGATGACCCCAGCTCCCTCAGCCACTGCTCACAGCACTTCCCATCCAGACCCTTCACCAGCTCCATTGCCCTTCTCTGTACTTGCTCCAGAACCTCAATGTCCTTCTTGTAGTGAGGGACACAAAATTGAACACAGGATTTGAGGTGAGGCCTCACCAGTGCCGAGTACAGGGGGATGATCCCTCCTCTGCTCCTTCTGGCCACATCATTCCTGCTGCAGGCCAGGATGCCATCAGCCTTCTTGGCCACCTGGGCACACACTGGCTCCTGTTCAGCTGCTGTGGACCAGCACCCCCAGGTCCTTTTCCACTGGCAGCTTTCCAGCCACTCTGCCCCAGCCTGCAGCGCTGCCTGGGGTTGTTGTGACCCAAGGGCAGGACCCAGCACTTGACCTTGTTGAACCTCATAGTTTTGGTGTCATCTCATCCATCCATTCTGTCCAAATCCCTCTGCAGAGCCTTCCCACAGATCAATACTCCCACCCAATAGATCAATATTCCCCCCCAGCTTGGTGAGAGTCTGTAAACTGACTGAGGGTGCACTCAATCTCCTCATCCAGATCATTGATAAAAATATTAAACAGGACTGGCCCCAGCACTGAGCCCTGGGGAACACCACTTGTGACTTATCACCAGCGGGATGTTACTCCACTCGCCACTACTCTCTGGGCCTGGCCATACAGACAGCTTTTTACACAGCAAAGAATACACCCATCCAAGACATGGGAGGCCAGTTTCTCCAGGAGAATGTTGTGGGAAATGGTGGCAAAGGCTTAATGAAAGTTCAGGTAGACAACATCCACAGCCTTTCTTTAACGCACTAAGTGGGTCACCTTGTCATAAAAGATCAGGTTGGTCAAGCAGGACCCATGCTTGTCTGGACCTGATCCCCTGGTTGTCCTGTATATGCCACTTGATGGCACTCAGGGTGATCTGCTCCATTTTAGATTGTTTATCAGTTTTTCTTAAAGGAACAGAGAACTCTCAGCTTATTTAGGTGGAATTTTATCTTAAACAAACAAATAAATAAATAAACATGCTAAGTGACATTTAAAGAAAGAAATGGCTTTAAGTAGCTGAAGTAGGTCAAATAAGCCAAAGTCTTTAACTTGCTAAATAACATATTAAAAAAACTCTCTTCACAACAACTTCCACTGTGGTCTGTGATAAAACATTACTGTAGAATGAAAGTGAATTACAGAAATGCTTGATACTGGGGAAACTTTAAAATATAGCAGGCAGAAAACAGAAATTAATTTACCTTTCATGGGTTCTTATTATTTATCTTGCTGTGTTTCCTAATTAATTGACGATATTGATGTTTACATAGGGATTTGCTCCTTTCCAACTTTGCTTGATCCTGTGAAGAAGTCAGAATGCTGCATTTGTAGTATCACATTTATTGCCATGGCAACAGTCAGGGATTTCACAAACACTAATTAGGGTTGGCAACTTGGACTGTTTTCAGTACGGTCCCATATAATTTTCCCTCTTTTATCCGTTTCTCATTATACCTTACTTTAACGATTGACTTCTCCAGCCTGTGTACAGGTTTTTTCCCGCATGACCTCAGGATTCAGTTAATACCTCCTCTGATTTGCAGCCACCTTTCTTACACGTCCTTACACACCCGGTTAAGAAGCAACTGCAGTCCTACCTGCATTTGTGTTAAGCTCCATTTCTTACACTTCAAATTAGTCCAAGTTTCAGTACAACCAGCTGGCTTCTACACCAGCATGTGCAAAAGTAGTAAGGAAAGGTATGGAGGCTTAGCTGTATCTTCCAAGCTACTTTTAAAGGTAGATGCTAAATCTTGCTCAAGGCAGACTACAAGCCTTCTGTTCGCAGAAGCCTAAGTTCTGTGAACATACAAAAATCGTATTAGGTATTTTAATTCAAGCATATCAAAAGCATTTATGGACACTTAATTTATTATATAATAATATAAAGAGCTGTACCCACATGAGCCTCATGAATTTTAATAAGGCCAAGTGCAAAGTCTTGTGCCTGGGTCGATCCCAAACATGGATACAGGCTGGGTGATGAGCCTGCTGAGAGCAGCCCTGGGGAGAAGGACCCTGCAGGATTGGTGGGTGAAAAACTGAATATGAGCCTGCAGTGTGTGCTCCCAGCCCAGAAAGACAATTGTATCCTGGGATGCATCAAGAAAAGAATGGCCAGCGGGTTAAGAGAGGTGATCCTCCTGCTCTGCTCTAGTGAGACCCCACCTGGACTCTCGTGTTCATTAGGGCCCCCAATATAAGAAGGACATGGACCTGCTCGAGTGCATCCAGAGGAGGCCCAGAAATATGACTGGGGGCTGGAACACTTCCCTATGAGTACAGGCTGAGACAACTGGGGTTGTTCAGATGGAAGAGAGAAGGCCTTGGGAGACCTTTTTTTGGCCTTCCAGTACTTAGGAAGGCCTAGAGAAAAGATGGGGAGGGACTCCTTATCAGGGAGTGTAGTGATAGGACAAGGGACAATGGTTTAAACTGACAGAGGATAAATTAGACATTAGGAAGAAATTCCTTACTCTGAAGGTTGTGTGACACTAGAACAGGTTGCCCAGAGAAGCTGTGGATGCCCCATCCCTGGGACTATTCAAGGCCAGGCTGGATGGGGCTTTGAGCAATCTGGTATAGTGGAAGCCCATTGCAGGGGGTTTTGAATTGGATGATCTTTAAGGTCGCTTCCAGCCCCAGCCATTCTATGGCTCTATGACTAATCATGTGTTATGGTTATCCAATTGAGTTAGTGCCTAAAAGTCTTATCTCAAAAGTCTTATCAAGCCCTGTGTTGGTACTGAACTTCTGAGCCTCTCAAAAAGCAAAACATACTCATTTGTTATCAAAGGGAGAAGGTAAATTTATGATGGCATCACCAGCAAGAGGCGAGGTTTTACTTCATCATGCATACTCAGGGTAAGAAAGAGAAGTGTCTACCACACAAAGTAGAAGATTCCCATTCTGCAGCTCACTTGATAACAAGTCCCAGCTGGTTGTCAAACTGGCTTCCCAATAAAAAAGACATCCAAACAAAACCAAGGAGAGAAAACCTAATATGGAAAGGAAGATGATAAATCAAATTGGTAAGAGGATATTTATACTCCAAGACACTACAAATTACTAGAAAGCAAGAGAAAAATAATGGAACCACCTGAATCATCTTTGTTAGGTTACAGATGAAACAATATCATTTGTTTCTAATACAGAAAGGATTTTGTACATTATTAATGGAAAATTAGTATTTGAAGAATAAATTCTGAGTCTGATCACTGTCTTCTTTTCCTGTGTGATGGGGAGGCAAAAAACCTTTAAATTACAGAAAAATGTCTCATAAGGTATGAAGGAATTGAGAGTTGGTCTTGATGGTAAATTACGGAATCTTTTTAGGAGATTATAGTTGAAATCAGGGAAGAATTACTAAAATTGATAAGGAGATCTTATTGAAATAAATAGCATATTGTGTTAAAAAAGCAAACAAAATATTTACATTGGACATTCAAGACAAAAGTGAACCATTGGAAGAAGCTCTGTATTCCAACAGACACTGAGACAAGCTGACATCAGCATCTAAAGAAAGCCTTTAACTGAAAAAAAGCCTCTTGCCTCAGAAGTTTATGTTTTGCCTCCCTGTTTTTTGAGGAAAGACTGAACTGTGCCAGCTTGCCCAGTTCTTGATGATGCCTCCTGCTGCAGTTCACTGCAAAGATCAGTTTTAAAACCTAGTCCTAATGCTTTTGAGAAATTTGAACCCAGAATCCTTCAGCCTTTGGGACCTTATTTTCATGACTTAACTTTGTTCCCCCTATCCTTAATTTCAAAGGGCATAGTCAAACTCATGGCAGGGCTTTTTGCAAGCTTTGTGAACTGGGCCACAGTCAAGAATTTCCACACTGAGTAATTTCATTACATGAAGTTTCCTGCCTGCTGTACAGAGCTGTGCAATATTCAGCATGGACATCTGCTTTTTGTCTGATTGCTAAAGGAAACTCTGGTAGACTGCTGCCCCTTTGAAATTTAGGAGTTGGGGAACAAATTTAAGTCATGAAAATAAAATGCCAAAGCTGGAGGGCTCTGGGTTCAAATTTTACAGAAGCAACGATGCTCTGTTTTAAACAGATCTCTTGAGGGAAGCACAGTGGAAAGTATTTTCATCCACTGGGCAAGCTGACACAGTTCAGTCTTTTGGAAAGAGAATCAGGATCCATCACATGTTCAGATGCAGAATTACACCCACTTTGGACTTAAGTGATAACTTTCAATGAAAGACTTTTAAAGGTAAGTTAACAAGGATGGCTGAACCTGAGAAATTAAAAATATAGATAAATATAGATAATATTTAAATAAAAATGTATGTCATGAACTTAGCTGAAATCTTCCAATGCTCTTATGAAACATGAGACTTTTTAAAAAAAGCTTGTTTTACTCCAGGCCTCCAAATCAGCCTCTCTTCCCATGAGATGGAGTTGTTAATGCAATGTTATAAGGCTTCAGAGTCATGCTGCTGGACTCTCAGGGGCAGAAAAAATCCCAGAAATCTAATAGATATGGTGGGAAATGCTGTTTGGTGTTGGCATTTTCCACTTTTCCATAGTGCATTACTCTTGCAGCTCAAGTAAAGTCCTGGCTCTTTCTGGGCTGCTGCATCATTTAGGCTGCAGCTTTGCAGAGGTGACCAGCGCACGGCAGAACTTCTGTCAGCAGCAGGGACACCAACACACTTGCTTCTTCCCTCTGCAGCACTTTCCCTTCCTTGGGCTAGGGCAGGGGTCACATTGATGGGAGGAGAGACAGCAAGAAACTCATCTGGCTTAAAACTAACCTGGTTTTCCCAGGCTGGAGTCTTGTCTGTGCTGCTGTGAGACCTCACCTGTCCAGTTATGGGGTGCCTGGTGTAAAAAGGACCTGTAGGAGAAGGTTTAGAGGAGAGCCACGAAGATGATCAAAGGGATGGAGCACCTCTCCTATGAAGACAGGCTGAGAGAGCTGGGGTTGTTCAGCCTGGACAAGAGAAGCTTCCAGGGAGACCCGATTGCAGACTTTCAATGTAGAAAGAAGGCTTAGAAGAAAGACCACTTCCCATCCCTGGAAGTGTTCAAGGCCAGGCTGGATGTGACTTTGAGCAACCTGGTCTAATGGAAGGTGTCCCTGCCCATTACAGGGGTGTGGGACTGGATGATCTTCAAAGGTTCCATCCAACTCCAAACCATTCTGCAGTTCTGTGGTTCCGGCTCTTTCCTTACAGGTCTGCAATGCTAGTAATAGACACTTATTTACCCATTTGCTGTCAGGATACTTTGGCCGAATTTTTAGATCTGCTGCATACCCACAGAATGAAATAGAAGCAAGAATAGCCATGGGTACTTCTTGGAATCTTACTGCCATATATTATTTACACAGGAGTAGCCTGCAGAACTCCCAATTGAAATAAGGGGCCCATTGTGCCAAGTTCTCTTCACTTACATACTTGGAGACATCCACAGACACCTCCAGGTCCGAAGACATTTACAATAAATGAAAAGAGACAAGGGAAAAAAATACTATTGCTGTTGTATGGAGAGAAATGTTATGGACAGAGGCATTTAGAGATTGGTTCTGTTGCATGGCAACTTTGGAAAAGTTAAGAAGTTGATCCAGATCCTAGCCCATTGCTTCAAAAAATAAATCCTTCCTCTCTCAGGCCATGAGTCAGCATACTTTTCCAAAGCGGTGCTTTCAGACTAACAATCATCAAATTGCTTGGGTAGACTCTACCTTGACATATTTAGTACGTTCTTCCCACATCCCTCACAGAAGCCCACAGATGTCAGCTTCGATCAGACTCAGCCAGGACTGCAAAACCCATCAGGTTTGCAGGGCTAGGAGGCATGTTAAGATGGCCTAAAAAGTAAATCCTCCCAAAATGACTGTGTTTTCTGCACTGAGAGAGAGAGAGAGACATGAAGCTGCAAAGAACAGCATTTCTAACAGGCTGCCCTAAAATAAGAGCCTAGTTATTGGTTCAATATTGGGTTTAAACCTATAAATTTCTAGACCATGGGAACTCTTTCGGAAGTGGACTACTGATTTGAATCTCAAATTGTTGACCCCCCCACACTGTGAAGAACTGTCACCATCAAGTCAGTGGAGTCCAAACCAGTTACAGAAACCTGCATGTCAGAACATATAAAGCAAAGGATGTCGCTGTAACTGTCTATATTTATTACAATCAGACTAGGTTGTAAAAAAAAAAAGAAAATATCATATAACAGGTTTGTTTTCAATACTGACTATTAGAAGGGTGATTTATGACTGGACCATTTAAAAGATGGTAATTCAGTAGGGAGAGAAGAGAGAGAAAAAAAGTTTAAATCAAAACCTATATATTGTCAGAAAGCTGCAGACCACCCACAATCTCAGAAGGCTTTAATTTTATGGATTAAGACTACATAAGGAGTCGTGATAGTTCCAAGGGAAGGTCCATCTAGCCCAACATCCTGATAGTGGCCAGGACAAACCAGAAATGGGCTGTGCAGGCTGATCATGACTTCAGGATCACTGAAACCTAACAGTGTTAGGTTACCTACTTACTCATCAAGCAGCGGTCTCTAAACCTTTGTTTTTGTGAGCTCCTATCACTAAAAATTTTTTGAGCATGCACCCCGAATGTACAGATATTTATGTATAAACTACATACATGTATTTATTTATTTACAAACTACATACGTATTAATTTACATACTACATATTAGTGAATTTCTGTATTTTTCCTTCATCCCACTGGACCATTGCCCTCACAGGCATTTTGCAGCCAATACAGACACTTTAGGATGGTAAAGCTGTGCCTGTTTGGCTACCCAAACAGGTAGAATACAGACACTTTAAGATGGTAAAGATGTGCCTATTTGGCTACCTGTANACAAATTTGCAAGTAGAAAAGAATTCATGCTGGGGAAGAAAAAAAATGTGAAATATAGAAGATGCAGAAGTTATAGTCAAACATTAGCAATAAAAATACAGAGAACGCAGAAAAATGATAATAGTGGTAGACTGCGAATTTTAAAAAATGTACCCTGGTAAAAACTCCTATTATCAGAAAAGATCAATGGGCAACATAATTAGAAGGAACATGCAAGAAACTGAGTAAAAAATTTCTGCACCAAATATTGGTCCATTGCTAGAAACAGGTATTACAATTTTGAACAGAGGCTCAGAAAAGGCAGATGTGTTCATCACCATTTCTCTTCTGATTTCAGAAGGAAGCAGGAGGATAAATCTGCCCAATAAAACACTGTAGATGAAACAGAAAGCCTGGCATCTAGAATGAAAAAAAATATGATGCAGAGCCACCTGCAATTACAGATGAAGAAATCAAACAGCTTAGAGGGAAACACAGCATGGAAAACAGGAAAAACCTCAAAGACTTCTGAATTGCCAGTGTATTCCAAGTATTTTAAAAGAGTAGAGAGATAATACAGGAAAATATAGATGTGTTATTCAGATGCTGAGCCTGGACACATAATAAGAAGTTTCATTTACAAGCCCACAACACAGAATTGAATGCTTCAGGTGCAATTAATAATAATCAATATGATTACATGGAATGCATGTCTTGTAAAACAAACCTTCTTTGTTTTATCTTCTACAACTTTATTTTGGTTCACAGCTATTCCTCTGGTTGACAATGACAGCTGTCCTCATACAGTATATTCATATGCCTATACTTCAAATCATTTAACCATGGATTTGAAACATCACATTATATGGAACTAAAAGGATGTAACTTGGGAACTGGTTCCTATCTGTCTATTAGTGAATTATTTTGTCATTGATACAGTTTCCACTGATTAAATTTGCATAGTAATTCCTGTGTCCAGTCATGGAGCATAAAAATTGCAATGGAATTGAAGTGACCAATTATACGTCACAAGCAGCAAATAGTCACGATTAACAACTCACAAGCATTGACAACATTTTCCTTCTAAATCTTCAGGTGAGGTCTTTGAAAAATGAATCTATCCTGAGGAATGAAGATCAGTTAGTGAATGATTTGTGAATAACAACAAAAAGGCTAAATGGTTCATCCAGTCATAGTAACATCCATGCTGACACTGCATCACTGACACAGCCAGGTGCTCTATTTTTAGGAAACAGCAGAGCAACATCTTCACACACCACCTTGACAAAGGTTCCGTGCAAGCAGACAAGACCTGATTCTCCTGCTGGTGCAAACTGCTGTCTCTATTAGTTTTGACAGAGCTATTCCATTTTCACCAGCTCAAAATCTAGAGTTGAGCAATAACATTGACAGCCACAGTAGCAATAAAATATTATGGGTTGTCTGTTTTCTGAAGGACACGGGTATATTAGCTTTTAATAAGTTTAATGGGGTTTGTGTACAGCTTTTATATAGTTTTGCAGCTTACTGTACATATTTATGTTCTGATTTCTGTGCTGTTTCCCACTTGTTGCTCCAAGTTTTCTCTTCTTTTATTCCCATAAGGCTCTCGGCAGCAACTTTTCCGTGTGGCACTTTGTCTTTCCAATGGCTTTCCATCTAGTTGAGCCCTCAGCATTTTGCTTTATTTCACTGCCAGTGGTCTGTACACACTGACATTTCTCTCTCCTGGGGTCATCTCACGATAGCCTGTGCCCCATGTCATGACAAGTTTCCCTTCATGTCTGATACCTACACCTCACACATGCATAACTTTTTAACTTGCTGTTTTAATCTATCCTATATCCAACTGTGGGCAGTCAGTCTAGTCTTCCTCCTTGTTCTGGGACTGGGGGAGATCCATAGATCAGCTACGGCTTCTGTGACAACCAGCACCACTGTGCTTCAGAAGCACTTGGTGAAAGCTGCATTAACTGTACTCCATTTCAAGCCCATGAAGACCCAGCTGTCCAGTCTCCATGTAAGCCTTGCTATTTTTAGTTGGGTGCCTCCTACATTTTACCTCTTGCAGATTTTCTGACATTTTATTTCATTTCCTTAGTGAAAACATATGGCAAACAGATGCCTGAGCAGGGCCCCAGGCACCCATCTCTTTTTCCAGACTTTTCAGAATATCTGGGAAAATTCTGAGGTTTACCCTGATATGCATCACACTTGCAATTTATTTCAAGCGCTACCTTTTCAGTGACAGGCATCCTAAATACCATCAGTTTTGGAGAAATGTCATTTTAAGATCAAATTTCTGCCTCTATTTTCTTTTTCCATAGGTAACCTTGAAAACATAAATAAATTAACCACCAGGTTTCAAAAAGGTGGTTGCTGGTCATCAGTCAAGGGAAGCAATGATGACCTAAAGAGCTTTTTTATCCTTCTCACATGCACATCTCAAAATTTAGAATAATTCCTCTACAAACATCAGTTTACCAGTCCCTCCCTAAACCTTAAGTAATGTTTTCCACACACTGGCTTGACCACAGCTCTGTCTGAGATAAAAGGGAAATTATCTGAAGACTCGAAAATGCTAAATCTAGCTCTGGTTAAAAATTTCTGGTAGCCTCTGGGACTGGGATTTAGTTGTTTTGCATAGATTATGGATATATTGAGCTTGGGCAGCAGCTCCCCACTTGCTGTGGCCAAGGCATCTATTCCACGGGAGAGAGTGTCTTCCAAACCACCAGGAAAATGGGCAAGTCTTCAGTAGAGCAATCCGTCTCTGTCATACACTTTTTCCCCTGGTGCTTTTCTTCCCTTTCCCATGCCTCACCCTTTGTTATACTATCCTAGGGCAATGCATTTAAAATTAATATTTCAATATGTTGAAATTATTTCTGAATTTTAATGGTGTATGTGTATTCTGGAGAAAGATTATTTTGGTAAGGGGACTATACAGGGATATCAGCATTCTTTCTTAAGGTTGCCTTGTAATTAATAGCTCACATGGGACCTGGAAGCCAAGAAATAGCGTATCTGTTTTCCCTCTGCTGTGTCTCCTTCCCAGGATTCATTCATTCCAGAAACATGAACTACTGAGCAGAGAATTTATGATGCAATCGTGTTGAGAAGAGAGAACTGAGAGCCAAACATGTGGAAGGTGGCATATTTACTCTTACAACTGGATCTATCTCCCAAACATGAAGATACCCAAGGTGTGTCAAGATTTGCTCCAGATATCAGGCATCAGGATGTAGATTTATTCACAAAGTGCAAATGTTTCATTTAAAAGCTGTTTAAATGAACAGCCTCTTGAATATATTGTCATACTTCCTTTTTTCCTTTCTCATTAATAATGTTGCTTTTTTTTTGCACAAAGGAGGAGAATGTTGCAATGCACTGTTTTCTGTATCAATATGCAGCAATCAAATAATGCTGAATTAGATGATTTTAACATTTCTAAGATGTTCAGTGGAAGCTCATAAGAAGGCTGGATGTAATTGCTCTAAAAGGCACAGCACATGGGAAGACTATAAGCTCAGAGACCACAGAGTCTTTCAGAAGTGGTTTACTGGAGTCATATTTCATATTTTATATCAAAATCACACAGGGAAAAAAAAGGCACAACTTAATCAGTGCCACCCTGCTTTTTGTATGGGGTGATTCTATTTCTTCAGGATAAACTATATCAACATAAAATGTTCCTGACGAATGAAGGACCCCTTTTTGTTGCCGAAGAACTAGAGAAAATAATGGAACAGCAGCCATCACAGGTAATTCCCAAGGGATGCTTACTTTTTCTATATCAACACATAATGTTCCTTACAGATAAAGGAGTAATTTTTGCTGGTTTTACCAAGGAAGTGCTAAAGAACACAAAACTCATCACACAAGGTCACAAATGGGGCTGTTTGAAAGAAGTAAAGCTCTGTAGTCCTCCCAAAAGATGACTTTTGAATAACTAGGGAGCATCATGTTCCCCAAACTCCAGCTGGTTAGCTGCTTAGTTGTAGTTGCTGGTTAGCTGGGCAGCAGCTGCCTGTACAGAGCTGAGACCTCCCAGGCACACTCCTGTTGGCAGGACCGACAGGTGCTTTTGGACTGTCCATCCTTTTGCATGGCAATGGGGCAGCAGACTCTTCCGTGCAACCTCAGCCATCTCTGCAGGTCTCCTTCTGTTCTGTGCCCGAGCCTCCCTGGTGCAGACTGTTGGACCATTTCCACAGCACTCTCTTGATAACGTGCTTCTTAATTTGCCTCCGCGTTCCGAGTCATCGTGTCGCTATTCATTACCAAATGTGTGTGAGCAAAGCATTTGGTGGCCGGTCTCTCGTAGCCGCACGGGCAGCTGCAGAGCAAAGGTGCCGGAGCGCAGAGGGTGCGGGAGAACCCGGGTGCCACCCCGGCAGCGAGCGCCCGCGCTGCCGGCAGCCCTTCCAGCCTGTGCCAGCTTCTGTTCCATCGCTTCCTACAGCGCCGCAGGGGCCATAGGAGAGACCTGACTGCAAAATAATGGGATTTCTGCTTCAATTAAATGAAACACTTGTATTCCTTTCGAAAAGGTACAGACATTTTGCACCCACCCCGGAATCACGGTTTTCAAAGGAAACTGATTGCCATCGCATGCATTAAAAATGGTATTTAACAGTGACTTTATCAAATGTACTGAAATATCTACGTTACGTGCATAAATGTAACATGTTTCACCTTCTCTATCTAATCCAAAAGCTTCTTATTTTCCATCCACCCACTCAGGCACACAGTTATTCATTACGTACAAAAATGAACTGCACACCTTAAATATATTCAGATTATTGTAAAACTGCCTCCACCTTGCTACCAGAATTGCCAAGGTAAAAATATCTATCTCTTTCTCAAAAGATAGATGGTGATGATATAGAAATGTTTCTACTTCCATAGCACCTATATTAATACAAGGAGTCAATTCTATTTAAAAATAAATTCACACTTGAACAGTTGCTGTACTCTATACATGTATTTCACACACTCAGAAAAAAATTGTTAAAAAAGTTACGTAGCTGTAGTCAAGCATTTAGAAGTTAGGAAATAGGAGTGAAGAAGAATCTTCTGTGCCTGAAGAAACTTTTTTCTCCCCACTCCTGTATAAGCATTATGATATAGTCCACGATTACATGAAAATGTGCTTTTTTGCCACAGGAATCCATCTTGTTTAAACCCAAGAACAACTTTTTCTCTTCAAATTGTTCTACTTCAGCCACCTGTGCCACGGACATCTATAATATTATTTAATGTCCCGTCTGGCCTAGTTTTCTAGGCAAATAAATGTTATGATTTGTCCCTCAGACCACACTGGGTCGTCTCAATCAACCAAACACAATGGAAAAGTGAAGGTTTTAAAGAAGAAAACCCTTTCCAAGTTTCGGGATGAATAAGGAAAAGTGAAAGCCCTATCATCGCCTTCATTGAAGCAAAGGTAGCACAGCCCTGAGGTCCTGCACCTCAGGAAACCTGCCTTCACCTGTCCTGCTTCATCAGGTGCACCCACATCCCTGCTGCACCCTTCACTTGGCCTCTCTTTTCTAAGCATCTGCTTTTTAAAAAAAATCTGCTTTTTTTGAAAATTGGAGCATTTTTTGACCCCAAAAATGCTCCGAGTGTGTTACCTTATAGCCTAGGATAATGGGGATTACACTACAACCAGACTTACATCCAGAAATCTGGTTCACTCTTTTCTTCTTTCCCTTGGTACTCCCATTGGCCTCAGCCTCTTGCTTTTGTCTGGCTGATCGTGTTTTAGCTCTGTAGTTCTCCCTTACCTTGCACACTCAGTTTGTCATCAAAACTCCCCCTCTGAGCTGAACATTTGGGCTGTGCTATTTAGGCTTGCAGCCCGGAAATCTGCGGTAAAAATTCTACACACAAGGCATGTCAGGGCAATTTCAGTATTAGGTGATAAAATTCCCCTTCTTTCTATGCACACAAGTCACCCTTCAGTCAATGTTTCCAGCAACTGCCCAGTCTCTGATAACCCTCAGTGTAGCTAAGATGGAGCTGGGTCACAGACTGTAGCAACAATGCCCATGTCAGAGAGAAAAAAAAGAAGATATAAAAAAGCAGCACACTACCCGAGGGTTCATCAGCCATCCTTGCCAAACACAGATCTTGGAAAACATATTGTAATTTTGCTAAAGACTGTCAGTAGAGATGTCTGCACATTGGCAGGAAATTGATTGATTCCCACTGTTCTTTTTATTCAAACTCTGCTTCCATTTTCTCTTACAAGAAGTGTAGCAGTAGATGGTGGATAACCTCTGGTGTATTCATGGATGTCGTGCAATACATATATATACATTATCACATTTATTTTCCTGTATGTGCCTTTACTGTCACTCCTCATTGCTGCAAATGATTAAATGAAGTAGCAGGCAGTGAAAAACTACAAAACCTTTCAGTTTGGCACTATTTGTAACAGCAGCTAAACGGCTTGTGTCCATGAATATCCAACTCATCTACTAGGAATTACCATTTCCCCATTTTGTAAAGGTCCCAGTGTTAATCGTCCCATACAGAGCAATCACCTTCATTCTCTCTCTCTCTCCCTCTCTCTCTCCCTCTTGCTTTTTTAACTCCTGATTTGATGATTCAGTTTGTATCCACATGCACTTAGTGACAAATAACACTCTGCCTTAGCAGAAAATGTCTGTTGAAGGGTTGCTGAGAGACTGGACATCAATCTAGGGAAGAAACGCTACAAAAACTACAGTGCCCACCTGCAGTGCAAAGCAAAAAACCCAACCCAACTTAAATTCTAAAGTACACATCTATGCCTTATAATCATGATAAGATATTTTGCTTGAGTTTCAATACGTCAACACTGAAATAGGATATCTTTTATTTTTAAATAAGTCAAATACTGGTGACTGAAATCAGTGGCAAGATTGACCCTTACTGTGAGAATATGTGACCATTATGTGAGAAATTTAAATTGAAAAATATGAGTTTTAAAGCATAACATTTGCATTCTTCATGCCTTATGCTAATGAAATTATATATTGTTAAAGTCAAACAGTTTTATAGTTTGACTTTCTATTGTTTTCAGTATGTTTTATAGTGTACACACCCATAAAAGAATAAAACGAATAAAACAAATAAACAGAGACAATACTTTTCTATAATTACATCAATCTAACACTTGTCAATAAAATTTTAACTTTTCATACAATTTTCTTCTGAAATGTTACTGTATCTTACAGCTTGCCTGGTCTTTGGAATTTGCTTAAACAACTGAGTGTATATAATGAAACTACTGAAGACCACACCCTGCTAAGAATGGTGGTGAAAGTGTATCTTTGACACCTCTCCCTGTCCTTACATTACTGTCCTTGTTATGTACTGTTATGAATGCTTTTAGCACTGCTGTAGTGCTTCTAGGTCTGCTGTAGTGCAGTATAGACCCAGGGCATTGGGACAGAGGAAAAGAGGGAAAAGCTTTTGGGATGAGTCATACATAGGGTAACAGAGCTGGAGAAGGAACAAGAAGGACAGAGAGAAAAGACTAGTGGCAGAGTACTCTGAGGGTGGCAATGTAAAGAACAAGGCTATTAATAACAAGAAACACATGTAGGGTGTAGGCTGGAAGATGGCAGATCCCAGCATTCCAATCAGCAACCTCATCCTACTGCTCCCTGAAAACCTCCTTCCTTATCCAAAGGATGCAGAGCCAAACTACCATCCCACTTATGTTCTTTGCAGAACTACCTGTGAAGACAGACTTCCACAGGAAACACAAGTCACTTCACTGCTCCTCCACTTGTGTCTGCATGCAGCCTTTTTCCTAGGACACACCACTGGTAGAGAGCTGGGTACTGCAGGAACAGCATCAATTGGTGGGACACCTTTTCATGCTCCTTGCAATCCTGGAAAGAAAGTCATAGAGGACAGAGGGTTACAGTGAGAGAGTTCATGAAAGACTAACTTGTACTCCTGAAATATATTTTGAAGGTACTCCTGAAATGGCAGAAATGTATGTGTTAACATAAATCTTACAGAGTAATTGGATACTAAAGCAGTCTACAGGAATCTTGTTTATTGCATCTGAACATCAAGTTCTGCTGTGAGTCCATTAACCTGAACTCTGAGGTTCAACTAGTCCCAGGAAATTTCTTTAGTGAACAGCTCTGAAACAGTCCTGAGAATCACAAGGCACTTTTAAATTCCCGGCAAACTTTCATCTGATTCACTAAAGAGCTACGAATCATCTTTAGGAGGGCCAAACTCTAATTTGAAAAACCCCTGAGTCACAACCCCAAACCAAGTTTAACCCACACAGCATTAGATTAAAAAAACACCAGTGTAAAATCTTAATGCTCACTCTATCTTGGTTCTTGAACTACTTTCCTCCCAAATGTCTGCTAGACTTCCCAGACAAAAAATTGAATCTGAACTCACTTCTACCTCCACTGTAGTCCTTTTGTCACACAGATCAGGTGTCTTCTGCTCTCATCCAGGAACTGCATCACTTCCGGCTTGCTTCTTGTCAGCCCCCATACCGAGACACCCTCCACATCAAGTTTGCCCTGGCCTTACCTCTAAATTTTCCAATACTAGAAGTGAAAGTATTGTCAGGTTCCCCATTTGCTTCCAAGGCCTGATGTTGAGGAGTGAAGGGGACTAGTGAAGGGAACCTGATTATTTTTCACAAGAGAATCAAGAAGAATAACAGTGATGATCTCCTGAAGTGCTGGATCCTCTCTCCCTCCAAATTTTTGGTGTATTGCTTGGGAAAATGATGACAACTATTTCTGTTAAGCCATAGTTCTGTTCTAGACATAGCAAGAGACTGGACAAGTCAGTAATAAGTATAGCAGTGGAGAAGTAAAACTCACAATAAAACCCTGAGACAATCACAGTCCCATTAAAACTTACAATTGAGAGGAC
Source organism: Pachycephala philippinensis (assembly GCA_013397055.1). NCBI lineage: Eukaryota > Metazoa > Chordata > Aves > Passeriformes > Pachycephala > Pachycephala philippinensis. Next base: position 16,035 of record VWZT01001046.1, read on the forward strand.
CAACTAAAAAACCCAAGAAACTACCTGCAAAAGAAAGATAACTAGCGCTTGGCTCCAAAGGAGTGTTGTCATGGTTTATTTTGAGGCCTGGGGCTCATAAAAGCTATTTTGTGTTCATCACCTCCATCCTGTTCACTTTGGGACTGCTGTCCAGCTCAGAGATGACCCTCAGCAGGAAGCAGTCAGATAGACTGAAAACAAGATCCAATCATGTTCCTCAAACTGTGCAATCAATGTGCAATACTGCCAACACAGTCACACAACAATTAGAGTTCTTTTGTTTTCCCAGTGTTTCACCTGTCTGCAGCTGATGTACAAGACAGCCATTCATTTACGAAATTTGAAATCCATCCTGCGCACAGTATTTGCCACCAGACATAAAACTGCTAACAAAATTCACTCCTGTACCACCCAAGCATTAAGCTAATGCCCCTCCTAAGCTTGTCTGAAACTCAGAGCTTTTGCACATGAATAAATAATCTACAATCACAGTGCCCACAGAACTTTAATCCAATCTACTATTTCCGAGATATGAAATGAAGCCATTTTAGTCACAATTTAGGGTTTAATTCAAACTGTAATTATACTACCTTTTAAATAGAATTAAACATCTTTAAAAATGGTCTTTATCACATGTTTATGTTTTCCTTTTTAGTATTACAGAAAACTGCATCAGTGAGAAAGCAATATTATCATGGCTCATCTAAATACTAAACAAAGATGTAAATATTCAGTATGATGTGCAGGGAATTAGTAGTAGCTTTAGCAGTAATGGGACTTGCACTGCTAATTCTCTACATAGTTAGCTGAACGTGTATCCCAAAGTACTTATCAAGAAAACAAAATTTTCAACTACCTTTTAAAGCAAAATAGGCTTCAGAGGTTTTCTTTCTCTGAGACAAAACTGTAAAGTAGATTTATCTCTACAAGACTGAACTTCAGGACTTCACAGTGTTACTGCCACCCTAAAGGAAAATAGAACAAGACTCAAACATTATTTATAAAAAGAATTCTTACTATGGAATCAAGTCTCTTTGCATACCTGTTTATGCAGCATCTCCACTCTCTACTGTTAACAGAAGTTGAGCCCTTCACAGTTTTAGTGCATACATGGCACTGCCTGTGAGGAAATAAAAAGGTCTACCTGACTTGACAACAGAGTTGATACCCTTCAGCTTTTCCTCTTTGATGCTAGATCATCAATTTTCTTTTTCAAGAAGTGCTGATGAGCACCTCTGCACTAAAAATGTCTATCAGGGAATAAAGAAATAAGTCTGAAATGTGAACTTAAGCCATTTGTCTTATGCCAGCATCCCCCTCCATGGCTTAGCTACATCTATGACCTACGAGGAAGCAGGAGACAGGCAAGGAGTTAATTTTAAGTGATTACCTTTTCATTTTGTGTCTTTCAGAGAAAACGGTCTGACTTCTGCTAGAAGCAACTTAAACTTTTCAAGAAAATACCAGCAAGCATCACTGTAAAGATCCAGGTCATGAGGGGTTCCTTAGTTGCAAAGAACTTGGTAATTCTGGAAAATGTGTAAGACAGAAATAATCAAAGCAGCACAGGACCAAAGAAGTTTCTCATTTGAAAAAGTATATTTTATGACCTATTTTTTAACTTGCTAAGATAATGTTTCAGTTACATTTAAAATTGTATACCACTTGCCATGTATTAGCAATGACAGGTACTTTCTAGAAGTAGATATTGAACTATACTTCAGCCATTCCTCCTCTTCACTTCTGACTCGCCCTGACTTTCTTGAGAGTGGAAGTATTCCTCTGTACAATTGCTTTATTTATTATGTTGCCTTCAATCATTTTCAGTGCAACTGTATGGCCCATTCCTAAGGTAAGGAGCCAACCATTTTGTTGGCCATTACCACTCAAAGTAAGACTTTAAGGTTAGAATGAAGACTTCCAGTAAAACTTCTCAGACATGGTTAAAAAAAAAAAAAAGAGACAGACATACCAAATGCTAGGAATTGCGAGTAGAGTAACAGGCAACAAAACAGAAAATACAATTATAACCTTGTATAAACATGTGTTTGCCCAGAAAATTAATACTGTGTGCAGCTCTGGTCTCCTCACTTCACTAAAAAAAACCTAAAAAAATAACAAAAAAAAAAAAACCCCAATCAGAAATGGAAAACCCCCAGAGAAAAACTACAAGGATGATCAAAGTTATTGAGTACATTGACCACAAGGAGTGGTTGAGACCTAGAAAAGGCAATGCTGAGCAGAAATTAGGTCATTGGAGCAATGAGTACCAAGAGGAAGTTGGACAACAGTGAACTGTCAGAAGAATCAGCTTCTTTATACAGGCAGCAGCAGACCTGTGAAAATCTTTGCCAATGGACTTTTCTGCCTAAAAGGGCCTTACTTTCTAGGGGAGATTGGCTGAACATTTGGAAGAGAGATCCATTGAGGTTACTGATAATCCAAACCAATTCTGGTTCAGGAAGCCCCCCCAAAAAAGGTGAAGGCTGGGAGAATAAGAAGGAGGAACTAGCACACATGGTTGCCCAATTCTTACTCTGACCTCACCGCGCACTTGTGGCCACTGCTGGAGGCAATCCAAGGCTCTGTGGCACACAAGGCCTTTGAACCGGCAGTGTGATTAATAGGTCATTGTACAGACACGTAAATTCCTGATCAGTGTGGTGTCAACTCGATGGCCTAAAACTATAGGAGGGTTGATTTAGATTAGATATTAGGAAGAAATTCTTTATTGTGACGGTTGTGAGGCACTCAAACAGGTTGCCCAGAGAAGCTGTCGATGCCCCAACCCTGGAAGTGTTCAAGACCATATTGGATGGAGCTCTAAGCAACCTCCTGCAGTGAAAGGTTCCCTGCCCCCTTGTTTATTCAGCTCTCAGCACAAGGAACTTCTTTGGCAGAGCTGAACAATGTTTTTCTGGTTATCCCATAATGGGGGAAGAGAGAAGGCAAAGACAACTCTAGAAATCTTAAAAGCAAATATGTAACATCAAGTCAGTGGAAAAGGACCTCAAATTAATATAAGTACTCTAAATTTTCATTTTTTCCCCAAATCCCCTGAAGGTTTTATTGAACAGGCAGTTGCTTATGATCTGCACATGTTGGAGAAAGAGCAGAATCAGAAGCACATTCCTAACTAAGCAAGAAAAATTAAAAATGGCTTTTAAAAGGATTGTAATATAAATTGATTATGAGTGTAAGATGATGATATTACACCTCTGGTTCTGCAATTAGAAGACATCCTGAATCCTTCCTTCATGGCTAAATGGTTTTACAAAATGAATGTTTACTGATAAATATGGTGGATGAACTGGATGAATGAACGTTTGTTCAGCTGAGTTGCCATTTTCTATTTTTTTAATCCCTGAATATAGTTAGTGTTTTTTGGGGGTTTTTTGTTTTGGTTTTTTGGGTTTGGTTTTTTTTCATCTCAGGAAGCACTGGACAGAACCTGGACAAAGAATGAAATCCCCACCATGCTAGTTTTAATGGAAATGTTACCATTGTTTTGATTGGCACTAAGATTTGATAGAGAATTTCTATGGTCTTGTATAAAAACCCCAGGGAAATGGACCAACTTCCTTTAGTTGGTAAAACTGCCCTGTGTGGAAACTCCTGGCTTTTTTTAGTTGGAGTGACTTGTTGGGATTTAGCTTAAGGTGATGCCAATACAATCCAGTATTATAACAAGAGACAAATGTGCACAAAAGACAGTCCCACTGAAAGCTTTTCAACTGAGTTAGCTCAGCCTTCTTCGGAAGCAAAACTGCTTAGGTAACCTAACAAACAAAACTGGGAATATTGCATAAATCATTGCTACAGCATATGCTGAAAGCTGATCAGTAGTTCTGAGTGGGAGAAATCGTCTTGAGTGGGAACAAAAAGACATTGGGAACAAAACCTCAGACATGGATCTTGATGGAATTCTAGTCATGGGTAAGTTCCCAGCTAGGGCCACAACCCCAGCAACACTTTTTTTTAATGTTTTACCACCTTTGGTTATGCCAGCAGTGGATATCTAAGGCTCCCCAGGCAAAGTGCTGCAGGTGCATATTCCCTAAGTGCCAGCAACACAAGCTCCCACCAGCCAGGGATGCTTGTTTCACCCTGCTCTTGTCAGAAGGGAGATCCTACTGCAGACCAGGTGTTGCAGACAGTCTCTGTACCTACCTTCTCTCTGTACAGGCTTTCCTGTGTGACTCTTGCAGGGGCAGATCAGTGGCAAGTGCTGTAAACTATTCCTGCGTCAAGGTCACACTGTGACACCTATGAATATGCTGGAAAAGACCCAAACAACAAGTGCAACCAGTGAGGAAGTGCTTCTGTCAAAATAGAATCTGCTTTGCCCTAATTTCTTTCTCTCCTACTTTTATACTCTATGCAGTATTACTGCTACTGCAAATATGTTAATGTAGGATGAACCTCTTCTGTTTCACTCCCATTTGAGAGCCCTGCTTTCTCTAATACTATACAAATAATCCTCAAGCAAATCTGAGATGGTTTTGCCACAAAGTACACCGAAAGAACTTTGGATCAGAATTCTAGCAACTGTCAAAAACTATAGCACAACTTTTGCTAACAGTAGGAAACAGTTGACCCCCAAATTAACCCCCAGTATTTTGCTTACATCAAGAGTATGATTTTATAAAATGCTGCCACATATTCCAAAGAACACCCCTCAGTCAAGAATTATGGAAAGAGTTTGATTTTTTTCCAGGGATGTATGTTAAAAGGGGATCTCATTTCAAACAAGCTTGTGCTCCTGAAAGACTGTGAGAGAGAGCAATGTTCTCTGTAACACAGTAAGGGCTGTTTTCCATGACACAGTGGAAACTTTATGAATGGTTCTTGCCAGCACAAGCCGTTTGACAGTGAAATCAGTGTATCTGTAATAATAATACATTGAAAAAGGTAACAGAATTTTGAAATGCTCTACTGGAAAAAGATACATCTTTGGGAACACAATGTAAGCATCTTGGAAGTTCTGTGTCTATTGAGCAACACTCACTGAAATATCCCCAGCATGAGTTATCTGAGAGCCTGTGTGTAAGGAAAGATTGCTGGGAATAGAGCTAAGCATGTTAAATTAACTGCACATCTGGGTCCTAGCTCTGAATCCACGTATCTGAAAACTATGAATGAGCTCATGTGGAAAAAGAAACTGCTGCAAGCTCTCCCTTAGTCACATGTACAATAGTTCTGTGTCTTTCAAGGACTCTCCATTATTTTCTCCTACGTATTTACTGGTAATACAGAACAGTTTGATAACCATATAGGGATGCACACAGTCATCAGATCTGTAAGAGACCACTCAGAATTGATCACTGACTTGCAATAAACGTCTGAGTCTGTCTGGAATTCAGGAAGCCAAACTTCATCTACATTTTTTTTTTTTTCCTGAGACATCTTTTGCCATCAGAGGTAGTATTTTCCCAGACCTGAAGGTGGAACTCTTGTTCCTTTGATGATCTTTACATGAGTGACATAGCATTTTGCATTGTCATTTTTAGCTCGAGGAGATTTGGACTTCTCTGAAGTCGCTGCTGGGTTGTCTGGAAAACCACATTAGCACTGGTAGCAGAACTGGATAGTCAGGCATGGACACCACGTTCACAATGAAATGTGCCAGGAGTTCTTCAGATGTTGCCTGTTAGAGCTCACACGCAAAAAAATCTTTCCTTTTGGAAATGTCGGGATCCTGTTCCTTCTTTTGCTGCTATACAAGTAGACTTCTTGGTCTTTTTCTGTAGCCATCAAGTTTAAGAAAAGGAATGGCTGAGTATAACCTTGTGGTTGTGCCACCTCCATATTGGACCAATGTATTCTGCTGTTTATGCTTGAACTACAGTGCATCTTTGAAAAAAATCTCCATTTTTTAAATTGACAATTTTGCATTGTTTCAAAACAGTTTCACAGGCAATTGATCCTATAGCAAACTAAGATATGTCATATATCTAGTCTCATTTTTATTCTAGTTTTGCTCTCAGAATTTTGTAGTTTTCTGAAAACCAACACTTCTTCTCTTCGTATATCTCTAAGTACTACTTAGACAAATACTACCATGCTTATGACAAAAGTACCTCCTCACCTGCATTGGATTATACTTCTAAAATATCTCATGTTAATGCACATCTTCCACACCTTTCATAACTTTCTTGTGGACTCTTTTTGGTGTTTAACATTTGTTTGAAGTGTTAATGCTCAAACTGAATGCATTATTTTGATAATGGTTACATTAGTTCTATAAAAAGGGGGAATATCCATTCCAGTTGTATTTGCTGTTCCTCTGGTTTTTATCAGAGTATTAGCTATCAAAAGCCTTGTTCTGAGAGCTCATGTTTAGCTGATTATGTCCAGGTCCTCTTTAGCACTGTCTCATGCCAGTCATTCTCCCTCAGATTCCAGGTGTGCTCTTTATCGTGAAGGCACGACCTCCAACTTGACTGGCTTCAGAGGAGTAGTTTTGCAAGTGAGACAAGCTTACAAAGCAATTCAAAGGACTTTATCTAAGTGAATTGCTCTTGTCTCTATTTATAAGAGCAAAGTAGTCATTTGGTATTTTTGTCTAGGTGATTTCTAATAGCCAAGAATAACACCAAGACAACCTAATGACAAATCTTCCCTTAGAATTACTCAAGAACTATCACCTGGATCACTTATTATATCTTTTTATCACTTATTATGAGGAAAGACTGAGGGAACTGGGCCTGTTCAGCCTTGGAAAGAGACAACTGCAGGGGGATCTCATCAATTTCTACAAGTATCTGAAGGTGTCAGGAGGACGGAGCCAGGCTCTGCTTACTGGTGCCAAGCAACAGGACGAGAGGCAACAGGTGGAAACTGATGCTCAGGAAGTTCCACCTGAACATGAAAAAGAACTTCTGTTCTGTGCTGGTGACTAAGCACTGGAACAGGTTGTCCGGAGAGGTTGTGGCATCTCCCCCACTGGAGATATTCAAGAACTATCTGGATGCAATTCTGTGCAATGTGCTGCAGGATAACCCTGCCTGAGCAAGGAGGTTGGACCAGAAGACCCACTGTGGTCCCTCCCAACCTGACCCATTCCGTAATTCTATGATTTGGTGAACTACACAAAATTTGCACCGCTTATTGTATTTATGAGAACAGCATACTGCTTTACATCAGATATAAGCTATTACATCAACATTACCACCTTTATCTACCAGACTTAAATTCAAACACATTTAATCAAATATTTTGCATAAAAATATGTTGACTGGCATTTAATTATTGGCATTTAATGATTGTATCCAAGGTCAGCACTTCCATGATTCTGCTTCTAATCTGGGTCAAACTATTAATGCTAGGCTAGCCTGTGTCATCATCCTTAACCTTTTTTAAACATATGTTCAATGTAAGCTTTTTTTTTAGTACCCTGGCATTCCCCAGTATTCCATTGCCATTCCAGAAGCTGTACTGTGAACAACAGAACTAATGAAGCCATGGCATTCTGTTGATTTGGATTCTTCAGCCCCTAAATAGGCATAATTACGACTAAAAGTTATTCTCCATTAGCCCTCTGAAAATCCCATCTAGCAGTCTAGAACTATGTCTATGTAAAGTGGATGGCTAATATATACACACTGACTGTCTGGCTGTTCGCTGCTAACAAGAATGTGTAAGGGCTGAGCTTTTTTGCTTACTATTCCTTCACTGAGGAAACAAATTTAGGTTTATTTCCTCAGTGACACATCAATTTCCACAAAGCTTACAGGACCCTAATGACTTCCTCCAAATTAGATTGGAACTGGCCAAAAAGTCATGGAACAACAGATAAACAGATAACATAAATCTTGCTTAGAACATCACAATCAATGTACATTCGTATTTGTTACTTTGGAGATTCTTCTTAACTTTGTTTTATTAATGTTTAGTTTAAAAGTGGTCTAACATTGACGTAATATAGTTGCTCTACAGATATTACCACGTAGCCAGACAGTTTTACACTTCTATTCGGAGGTGATAAATTGATCAGAAGTGATACCAGACTGCCCTCGGTGGTCCTGCTCCACCTGTGCCACAGGTGTGGGCACGCCTACAGGGAGCAGATGCCTTGCCAGCCAGGGGATGTGGTGTCGGTCCAGTGATCAGTGTGCCAGGCACAAACAAGATACACTTATTTTCAAATTTATTTTCAAAACATACTGGCGGAATGTCCTGAGGTTGTGTCAGGAGAGGTTTAGGCTGGATATCGATAAAAGGTTCCTCACACAGAGGATGGTTGGGCACTGGAACAGGGAAGGGCAAACAGTGTGCTCTTGGGGATGGTCCTGTGCAGGGCCGGGAGCTGGACTCAATGACCCTTGTGGGTCCCTTCCAGCTAAGAATATTTTACGATTCTATGAAAAATTCTTAAAATTTTGTCGGGAATCTTTGGCTCTCTTTTAGAAGAATAAATTTAACTTTTCCCTACCGATAAGCCCTTATCCCAGACTCCCGGTAGCCCCTCCGTAGCCAAGACAGCTTCTCCACCTCCTTCTCTTCCTCCTCCTCCCCGCCGTCCCCTTCCCGCCCCCGCCGGGAA
>VWZT01001046.1:25063-98939 GCA_013397055.1 Pachycephala philippinensis
AAGGGAGCGGGGACCGGCGGGCAGCGGGGCCGGGGCGGCTCCGCTTTCGCTTTCGCTCCCTGTGCCAGCGAGGCGAGGGAACAGCCGGGCCGGGCCGGGCCGGGGCNGCTTTTAAAACAGTATGTTAGGAAAAAAGAACTAGTTCAGTCTGCTTGAAGCCTTTATATAAGACTTAAAGCTTTTCTTTATTTTTTATGCTTCTGCTCTCTTCACGCTCGCCTTGTCTTTCCAGGGACATGGTTACAGGCAGGGTAGGGCTCCGGAACCTGTTGGTCTTAAGGTGTACCAGGAGAGGTTTAGGTTGGACATCAGGAAGAATTTCTTCACAAAAAGGTTGATTAGACATTGGAATGGGCTGTGCGGGAAGGTGGTGGAGTCGCTGTTCCTGGAGGTGTTTGAGGAAAGACTGGCCATGGCACTTAGTGCCATGGTCTAGTTGACAGGGTGGTGTTGATAGGTTAGAGTTGATGATCTCAGGAGTCTTTTCCAACTTAATTGATTGTGTGGTTCTGGGGTGAGAGCAGAGGCGTAGTTCTTTTAATACCGAGAATTCAGTATTAGGGCTCTGGTTGCAGGTTGAACTGCTGTGGCCTCTTACGGCAGGCGTCAGCCCACTGCAGACTCGCTCCACCGGTTCAGCTTTGTGCAAAGGTGTTCACGTGTTAGTCATTAGGTATTTTCTGCACTTCTGCAGCTGACTTAAGCATGTAAATCCAAGACAAAATGCCTGTTGTCTGCTCTGATTTCTCAAAATGCTGTCATGTGCCCTTGCCTTGCCTGGATCAAGTCTGTGTTGCCAGGTGATCCACAAGAGCACAGATATGCTGGGAACCACAGCCTGACATGTACAGCTGCTGATTCTGGGTGTTCTGTGGGAGATCCCACACGTATGGCTGTTTATCCCACTAAACAGTTTCATGTTACTTTGTGAACACACTGGGGCTGGTGACTGTGCCTTATTTCAGCCTAACAAAGCTATTTTCTTTTGATTTATGTTACAGACAGAAGGAAAAATATGTATTTTAGTCCCGAAGTGCAGTTTGGCTGTAGCCTACCACAGGAGTGTGTTCCTCACTAACTACAGGCCTCAGGCAAGTGAGCAATAGTGTATATATGCTGTCACTGCAATTTTGGGGCCAGTACAACTTTAGGAAATGTTTCTGGTCACCTTAGGGAGAAAGCTGTTGTACATCCTTATATTCTAATTAATTTTATTTATGGAGAAAAACGTTTTGGCCTTTCAATCCTTATCAACAAGGCATTTATGCTAGAAGTACTTTTTCTAGTGGCAGTGGTTGTCTGAAGTGTTGTCAGTGAATTAAAATCAAATCAGTGAATTACATTGTGTTTCCCTGGGCAAGCAGAACTCCTGAGGTTTGTTGTGCATTGTTGTACTGCGATTGAACGGAGAGCACTAGGCAGTTTAACAAAAAGTTCATGAGTGTTAACATTTGACGCGTGTTAGCAGCATTTTCTGAAATTCATAATAACAAGTAATAAGTATGTTACCATACATGGGGAAGAGTTTTACCTTTGGTTGACTGCAACTATGTGACTTGTGCTGCTACAGCATGCTTTGGATATGTCTTTTTTATTGAGGTAGTTGACTGGAAGTTATTCTACATCTCGGTCTTAATCACTTCTGGATTGGTGTTATTTCAGTTGCTGCTATTCAGATCCACATGTAAAAGATATAGACAAAATCACCTTCCTAAAAAGCTGAAGTTGAGTGCAGTGTTTTCACTTGCCTGAGGAGACTGGTTTGTAGGCCAGATAGGGCTGCTACTCAGAGGGATCTTGATGGGATGGAGAAATGGGCAGACAGAAAGCTCAAAAATTCCAGCAGAGGCAATAAGAAAGCCCTGCACCTAGAACAGGCTGAGAAGACCTAAAGGAGAGCAACCTTACAGAAAAGGACCCATATGTTGTGGTGGGCCACATGCTGGTTAGAGGGCCGGAGCACGTGATACTCGAGGAGAAACAGAGGTGGTTTTGTTCAGCAACAAGAGAAGGTGAAGGAAGGGGAGATCTTACTGTTGTGAGTAGAAGCTGTAGAGCCAGGCTGCTCTTGGAGGTGCATGACAGTGGAATGAGGAGCAGTGGACACAAGCTGGTTTAGCCACAAGGAAGGTCTTTGTTTTGTTTGTTTTTAGCCTGTACCATAGTCAAACACTGAAGGAAGGGTCTAGTGAGTGTGTGGAGTGTCCATCCGTGGAGGTGTTAGAACTTGACTGGACAAGGGCCTGTGCAATGACATCTAATTCAGCTAGTACTGGATGGCATGTGAAAATCCCTGCCAACCTAAACTGTCCTGTTACTCTGTGATTACTGAAAGAACAGGCATTATTACTTCAGAAACGAATTGTTAAAATTATGGTTAGGAGAACACAAGTCAAATAAAGTATGCAAGGTTTCCTTAAAATTGCATCAGCAACAAGTAGAAACACATAATGTTAATTTTATTTATTTAATGATAATATTATATGAATTAAAAAAAAAAAAGACATTGCATTGATAGTTTATGGCTTAGAATTTTTGTTGCAGAAGCTACTATACTATTTGAGAGAAAATTAGGCAGGAGACCTGATGAGAATGTAAAGAGTTCTCGTGTTTCTTTCTTAGTTTTTCAAACTTGCTGCACAATGAATTTTAGGCAGCAGTGTCTTTAAGGGATTGGTAGACACTGTCATGGAAGTTAATTTACTTAATTCTTAAGGAAAAGAAAATGACTACCCAGAGCCCTGCATGCAGCCAAATCTTCAAAATTCAGATCATCTACCCAAGGCACATGGCCATTGTTTACATTAACTCTGCTTTCACAGTGCTCCAGATTGTAAGTCATCTAAACTATCGGTTTTGGCTCTCATCAATCTCTAGATGTCATGAAAGGTTAAGGACAAAGTTATGGTGAATTTAGCTTAGTCTCTGCTGCATTTCTTCTAAGACAGAATGGGTTGTGTGTTTTTGTGAGTTCATGTTGTGTTATATGTTTGAAGAATTTGTGTCATCGCTTCTTCAGGATGATTCAGTATGAAAGAAAAGCATGACATGGCTATTAAATATCTCTAAGGAACCAATTTTTAATTAATTCTAGCTCATAAACTCATGGATTAATGTATAATCTGTCACAAAATTAAATGCGTGTTTGAAGAGGAAGTACTGCAGTTTGGAGTATGATGCTTTTTATCTTCTGGGCATTATAAAAAAAATCAGTTCTAGACTCAGAATAGAGTTCAGCTGTGATATATGAGTGCCTCTTTCAAAAGTTAGGAACTGTAGTGACCAAGGTATAATAGAATGTATTTTTTATCATCTTGCATTTAAACTACTGTTTCTAGAACAGTGAAAAGAGTGAATCAATATAAAAGGATTAAAGTTCTTTTTGCAACCCAGAAAATGTGGGGTCACCCTCCCACTGTGTGTTTATTTGAAGGTTTGTTTGAAGGACTGTTACTATTAAATGCCTTGTGTTAGAAGGGGATTTATAAGACTGCTTGATAGTGTGTCTTTATAACTTGAAGTGGGGATCATTTAGCAAAGACTGCAAAGTCAATTGATGAAATAATTTCCTTCTAAGGTTCTGAAAAAAGAAAAGATGTGTCATTGAAACCCTAAAGATTGACTTCCCCTAACTTGGTCTACTCTCAGTAAACATTCAGTTTTCCACAGTTTTCAATTTCTTTGTTGGGTGGGATAGATACAGGAGGAGAGCCTTCTGTTAGCATTCTGTTCCTCTGAAAAACGCAGCGTTGTTTTATTCGCAGCTGTCTTCCTCCCTATACCAGAAATGCTTTCCCTTTCTTGCTGGAAGATGCTTCCCACTTGGCTCCATTGAGTTTGGAGCAGGTTTGTACCTGTGCTCCCTGCAGCCTGCAGGAGAGGCCTGGGGCTGAACACTGAGCAGTTCAGTCAAAGACGCAGTGCCATCAGCTGGTGTCTGCCCTCATGTTCTCCCTGCCTGCAGGAATCACAGGTCTCAGAAAAACATCAACACCCTCCCCCTGCATTTTCACGCCATAGGTGCATGTGAAAAAAGTAATGTCTAATTTCACTGTTGATAATATGTTTGACTGTGTGAAAACCAGGAATGTTTTTTAACGTGTTGCGTTCTGCCGTGCCTCACCTGTACCAGGAGTATTATGCTGGGTTAATTACTTTAAATCAGTTTAGTTACTGAGAGAGGAAGATCAGGGAAAGCTTTCTGATACAGTTGCTGATGTAGTTCAGGTACTTCCATATAACCAAGTTAGCACATGTCTTTTTACTGACATTTGTGACAAAACTTTCTCATAGGTGTTTTCTTTCCCCTTGTGTGCATTCAGCATAATGGAATTTGTTTATGTTACTCCTATGCTCTGTAGATGCATTACACGCAATACTACACATCTCTCTTTTAGGGAAGTGAAACTCAAAAATTATGTTTTATGCTATGCAGGGAACAGGATTGAGGCTGCCTATGTACCTACTGGTCCTGCAAATCCTCCAGCAGCCTATTTATACCCCTTGCTAGGTGATGCCTTAGTCATTTTCAGTAGGGGACATACGCAGTTTGGAGTGTAGACCTTCATTCAGGAGCTCTTAACATTTCCAGGAAATGGAATTCCAAAATTAATTTTGTTCTGGTGTCTTTTCAAGACATGTTTTACAATTTTTAAGATGATTCTGAGTGTGAATTGGAAAAATGTGAACTCAGATCAGTCAAAGCATCTAATTGGAAGTTTTTTCCAAACCTTTTCATGTATCATTATGCTGCAAAGCATGTTTGCCTCTGCCTTAATTACTTAGCTGTTTTTTTTTTTGTTAGTGTTAAGTTTTATGAAAAATGATCCTCAAAGCCTTCAAATAAATAGAGATAATACATTTAAATGCAAATATCCAGATATTAAGTATTAACACTGCTTAATTGTGGTTTTGGGGGATATGTGATTATTAGAAAGACTGATTTATCTTACTTTGATTTCTTTACAAAGTGATTCAAGTTTACTCCTTCTTTTTAATTTTTATTTTGTTTTTAGGGGTTTTTACCTTGGTGAAGGTGTAGTGGACAACTGCTGACTTGAAAGCTGCTTTTAGGATGTCTGAAGATGAAGAAAAAGTTAAACTCCGCCGAATTGAACCTGCAATTCAGAAATTCATTAAAGTGGCAATTCCAACAGATTTGGAAAGGTTAAGAAAACACCAAATAAATATTGAGAAGGTTAGTGTTCACTTTTAACTAATGTAGTTCTTTTTACACTATAGAAGCAGTCACACTGAAAGATTATGTAGAGTTCTCGATGAGAAGCTGATGACAAAGTGCTTTAATTCAAATTTGGCTAAAGACAAAAGGTCTATATTGCCTTGTAATTGTGTGCACAAAGGCCTTTACATTTGTAGTAAACATTGCTAGCGATAGTTTGGTTGAAATACTTGTATGATAATTTGCATTTTATATCTTTTGCATGCGTTTCAGCCATAATGAATGTGTTACAGTACTTTTGTGAGCTGTCATGATGATTTTCTCTTAAATACTTTTTGTAAAATTAACTTTCAGCCATGTAAACCAAACATCCCTAGAGGTAAAAGGATAATTTTATAGAATCTGATCCTGTTTATTTTACAGGCTACTTTTAAGCAAAAATCACTAATTATGTCCAATTGCTTAGAGCAGCAACATTATTTACTTATCATGAAGCCAATATCTCTAACCTCATTTCATGAATATTGATTTAAACCTTAGGTTCCAGAGATAGTCCAGACAATTAATCTCCTAAATCACTGTTTGAAGAAACTATAAAATCAATATATAATGAAATTTGACCTTGAACACACCTTTTCAGAGGAAGTGGCTACCATCAATTCATCATCATTGCTTCTCAACTATTTGAGAGTCCAACTCTCTGTATGACAGTTTTGGAAGACTTAAAAGCTTCCTATATCCTTAAAACTTCCTATATCCTTAGGAAATAAGTTCTCTGTACATTTTCTTTCTTTCCATGGTTTCCCCATGAAAATTCTTGTTTTCTAAAGCACTTTCCATGGATTTGATGGCCTTTCACTCCAAGAGGGAATGAAATGCATGTGTATCCAAAAGAGTTACAGCCGTCTGTAAGTCTCTATTAGATAATAGCAATTGACTTGGTAGTACAGGAAGGTGGAGATTTTGTTTGGCTTCCTGCCCTAAGCTTTGCTGGTGATACACAACAATCCTTCCAAGAAAAAAGTGCTGTAAGACACTTTTACTCTCTTACTTTCAGTTTTAATTTCATTTCTCGTGACTGTGCCAATGGATGTTGTGTGAAACACTTTTTAGCTTTGGCTGGGGACCATTCTTGTGGTGGGAAGATACGTAAAGGTGACACAAAATGAGAAATGAGGGTATCTGCATCTTACTGCAGTCTTATCTGAGTGTAGACATTTGAATAAGACATTTGTTGAAGAGCTTTGAGCAGGAGATATTATGATAAACTTTTGAGTTCTCTCCATGTCCACTGGATACTTTCAAGGAGAGATGGAAGGGACCCAGAGCAGAAGCATCAGAGTTTCTTTCTAAAGAGGGCTCTCAAGAGTATGGACACAGAGCAAAAAAGATCAAGTGTCTAAGAGTAATCTAATGTTTTATATTTCTGTTGTGGAATACAAGCTCTTTGGCTATAGCACAATTACGATTTAATACCACAGTAATACGGAGCTATAGAGTGATTTGGGTTGGAAGAGAAGCTTTAAAGATCATCTAGTCCAACCCCCCTGCCATGGGGTGGGAACACATTCCATTACATCAGGTTGCTCAAAGCCCCACCCAACCTAGGCTTGAACACTTCCAGGGTTGGGGCATCCACAACTTCTCTGGGCAGCCTATTCTAGTGCCTCACCACCCTCATTACAAAAAAATTTCTTATGTCCAATCTCAACTTGTCCTCTAAATGTTTAAAAGCACTGCCCCTTATGCTGTCACTACAGGCCTTAGTAAAAAGTCTTCATCTTTCTCCTAAGCCCTCTTTTATTTATGGAAGGGCTGTAATAGGGTCTCTCAAGAGCCTTCTCTTCTCCAAGCTAAACAATCCCAACTTTCTCAGCCTTTCTTCACAGGAGAGCTGTTCCAGCCCTTGGACCATTTTTGTGGCCCTCCTCTGGACCTGACATAACAGGTTAGGATTCCATAGATGTTTTTACTTCATGGACCTCCCTTAGTTTTACATGTATTTGTTAATGGTAAAATCACAGAATGTTAAGGGGTTGGAATGGACCTTAGAGATCATCTAGTCCCAACCCCACTGCCATGGGCAGGAACACCTTCCACTAGGCTCAAGGCCTTATCCAAACTGGCTTTGAATACTGCCAGGGATGGGGCATCCACTGCCTCCCTGGGCAACCTGTTCCAGTGTCTCACCACCCTCACAGTAAAAAATTCCTTCCTAATCTATAACCTAAATTTCCCCTCTTTCAGTTCGTACCCATTGCTCCTTGTCCTATCACTACAAATCCTGATGAAGAATCCCTGTCCAGTTTCCTGGTAGGCCCCCTTCAGATACTGGAAGGTTGCAATGAGGTCTCCACACAACCTTCTCTTCTCCCGGCTGAACAGCCCCAGCTTCCACAATAAATAATGTCAATACCATCTCTTCTCAAGCTTTCCTATCCTTGAGGCCCCCAGGGTGAGCACTGTCCAGGAGTATGGCCTACTTTGTGTTGCATGACAGAGAGAAGTCAACAAGGAGGAATTCCCTGACCACATCAATGTCGTTGCTCTTGGGTGTGCTAAGTCATTGGATTCTTTGGGCTCGTCACTAGCATATTTGGAATTTTGAAGCAAAGTAATAAAACCTCTAAATATATAAAGCTGATGAATGTGCTGAGCATTTCTAGTAGAAATTATGAAGAGCAGTAAAAGTTTCCTGAGAAATTTTTCTTAACTGGATAACAGGATTTTTTTATCATTAGTTATTTGGACAATGTATTACAGTCAGTTGAAATGAAATAGGTGGCTTTTTCCTAAACCCCTTTTGTTAAAACCTGAGAAATTCCTGTTTCAGTACTCTTTCAGGGGTGATAAAATTGGAAGATCTACTGTTGATACAGGGCTTTTCAACCATTTTTTTTAAAGAACATTGGCAGCAATTTTAATGGCATAGCAATTTATTCAGAGGTTGTTATTATTCTGTTTCCTAGAAGAATGATGTTAATCTGACTTTGTTGAACACTAAACCTTTTATCTTCCATAGCACTACAAAGTCCTAACATGAAAGAACTTTTTGCTCTGAAAATAAGTAGTAACTTCAGATTTCTCAGTGTATTTTAGGAAGCTGAGTAACTTGTGATCCTTATTGCTGTGGCATCTAAAATTATGAAAGTAATTATGGAAAGGTAGAGGCTGTAGATAAAGTTTTATTGGTAACAAAGGATATTAAGAAATTGAGGAGTTAAACTTTACATAAAAATACCTTACAAATCATGGTAAATATTTTGCCTTGTTATCTAAACAAATAAATTTTCTGGTATTGTCTAATATTGTAAATGCATTCTTTGATAGTTTCAGCACACATTCCAGGAATCATCGCTTCTATTATTTTACTATCTTTTTTATACTAAGATCTCTATATTATTTGTTCCAACTGTCTATACCAAAGAATGATTTATTTTAATGATGAAAAGGTTGATATGTGATAATATGCAGTTCTGTTGCCAAACTTGCTCTCTGCTAATGTAGTACTCTGATCTCTGCCCCACAGGCAGTACTGTATGGATAGTTTCCCACTGAAGTTAGTGGAGCCTCATGGAGGTGCCAGATCTGTCCTGATGGTTCTTGTAGCAGTGTTTGTAACTATATAGAAATGTTGAGTGTAAATGTAGACAGTAGCATTGTGTGATGAATGCCATTTTCTTTGTCAATAGGACCAGATACCTCATTGTCCTATATGACCAGTACTGCTTATTCACCGTTCCATTCTTTTCTCTTTCTTGTGCCATTTGTTCTACTGCCCACCAAGTGATTTATGCCACAGCAGTGTCAGGATGCAATATCACTTGGATGTTAAAAACTGATGCTGAAACCCTGGTTGTCTGTTATTCATTAAAATGCATTGTACAAAATTTTTCACAAAATACATTGCTATTTACCTCTCTCATTTTGCAGTGGAATTGTGTGTGACTCGACTTCTTTACTGTCAGTTTTGGAAAATTAAAGTGATCATTTACCAAAGGTGGCTTTTTTTTCTGCGTAGCTAGTTGGTAAAAATAGCAATTCTAAGGAGTCTTTTTCCTCTGTTTTAGTATCAGAGATGCAGGCTCTGGGACAGGTTGCACGAAGAGCACATCAACGCGGGACGAACGGTTCAGGTAAGGATATGAAAATGGCTGTGCTGCTGATGGGATTGAATTGCATACATAGCTCTGGGTACCTCAGGGATGGACCTTCAGAGAGACAGGTATTTGACAGGTGGGTTTGAGAAGCACACAGTTTTGCTTTACTTCATTTAAAAGGCAGGAATTTCCTAATTGTGTCCTATGAGGCAAATACAGTCAGAAATGTGTCCGTATTCTTGAAGAAGCAAAAGTTTGGAGACTGTGATCTTTTGCAAACTATCCTCTTACATTATTAAATTAGAAGATAGCTATCGCAGTAAGGGATACTGCTAATTTTAAAGCATGATTTCAGACGTAGAGAACATCTGGACTACTCGTTTGGTGATCACATCTGTTGTTACGTGCATGATATCATCAGGGGAGGAAATACCAGCACATTTGTCAGCACAGGCATCATCTCAGTGACTTCATGCATAGTCATCCATAACTCAGCACACAGGGAATCTTACACTGTTTCTAAAAATACCTATGTCTTGATGAAAATAATGCAAGGAGCTCAGCCAAACATCAGCTAAATAGCACACATGCAAAGAAGATTATTGGTACAGAAGAACGCAATGAGCAGATCTGCAGCACAAAGTTTGCTGAGGCAGGTATAGCATCTAGTGGCTGCACTGCCAATATTCTGGGGAGAGATGTGTGTTGGCCAGGAGAGGCATCTTGTGTTGGTTTCACAGATGTTGTTCAGAGAAGGGACCTGTCTTTGCTACTCTAAGTGACCTACACTGCACATAGACAAGCAGGATTTGCCTGCACAGGTGTCACAGTCCTAAACCAATGCATCTCACAGTTCTAATACTGTAAATTCCCATGTTTGTTTCAGTGTCTTACTGACTCTTGTGGGAAATTAGACCAGACTAAAAATGAAAAAAGACCCCAAAAACAACTCAGAAAGAAGAACTTAATCCTGACTGAACAACAGAGTTAGATGGTAGGGAGAGCTGGAGTTATGTGTCTTTTTTGAGGAATGGAAGGTGTTAATGAGTTTCTGTTTAGTGTAGATGATATGAAGTTACACATGAAATCCAATGGATCTTTCTCCTAATTGGAGGTTTGAGTGTTTGTTTTGATTTTTCACCAAGTACTTTTGAAATTTGAATACAAGTTTATTCTTCATATTCAAAGAGTCTTCCAAAGGTGGAAGTTCTGTTAAAACAATGGCATTTTAACAGGTATTGTGTAGTAAGCATGTGTTTTCTTACATCTGTTCTCTAATCTGTTTTCACATCTGAGTTGTGGGAAAGGCTTCTCTTGTAACTTTAAATTACCAGTATCATTTCTTTAGCAAGACAAAAATCTGTCAATAATTAGAGAAAAAAAATTGTTGAACATGTTATTTTTAGATATTTTAAGTGCTTTAATAAGGCAACTGCTTATTTGTCTCTAGAAAAATTTATATTTGTCTTAAATCTAAAGCTTGCTGTTTCTACTCTCAGTCAAAATAAATTTTCTTACATTTTATTTAATGCTTATTGCTTCTAGCTCTGGATACAGATCTAGATGCATTAAAGTGGTTCACATTCTGATACCCAGAGAGCAGAATAAGTATCTGGGTCCATGCAAGAAGAGCAGACTGGCTCTTTGTTTTAATTAAATAGTTAGGAGTCTGGAGTACTTGATAATAAATTATATGACATGTAGAATGTGTTTGCTGTAAGCTGTTTAAATGTTTACCAATGGACTTGTGATCTGTTTGTTTGCAAAGAAATCAGATTAATTATTGTGATACCAAATGTTCTCTGCAGCACACACTTTGCTCTCAAAATTAGATGTTGTAAAAATACATTAGGAATCCCTAAGTCAATATTGACCCAAGGCATCCGCCACAGGTTTTAGACAAATATATGCACAGCCATTCTACATTTAATCCATGTGCACATAATTAGCCATTTTTCTGAATTTTCAGTTTACCCAGAATAATTACTTCTGTTGTACTTTTGATGATGGTCAAAATTATAATAGAAGTATAGATGAGCGTAAATCTATTGCTCTGCTTTTGGGTGACTGGGTGCCACATTAAAAACTTGTATAAAGGAGAGAGAAGAAAACAGATGAATCTTTGCACAGGGCATGAAGAGACCCTTTCAAAAATACTGAGAAAATAACTCTTGTATATCATGTATTAGTTTTTCTGAATGTGTTCTTGTATATTTTCATTTTTAGGGACAGTCCATGGACTTCTTAAAATGTTAGGGCCTGAATGAATTTGCAGTTTTCTAGGCTTTGCCCGCATACATGCCGACTGTACCACACAATTAGTTAATTATTGCAAGGTTTAAGCTAATTTCAATGAAATGGCAGTATTTTGTTGTAACATCTAAGGACTGCCTGATCGTTCCTGTGGTGAGAGGAAGGGAAATGCTTCAGTTACTAGAGAGGAAATAAGACATTAAACCAAAAAAAAAAAAAAAAAAAAAAGGGGAAAAATGCAGTGGATGAACAGTCTGGCTTTACTCTGTATTCAGCCCAGGAAAAGAGACTCCGTTGTGCAAAACACATTTAGGCAGATACAGTCTCTCCACTGTGTTGCTCTAACATGGAAAGTTGCTTGAAAAATGTTAATCTATTTCTTTTTTCTCTTTTTCACTTTTATGATTTCTAGTTCAGCTGAAAATGGTGTACAAGTAAAAGATTGTTTCTGATCAGCTCTTTTTTTGCATAAATCTTCAAAGCTCAGTTGTATGGCTCAGGTCTTCTGTAACATCTCTAAAATGATCTTCAGGTTAGGTACCTCTCTGGCATACTGTGTAGATATGCTGTGAGGGCACGAGGAGTAGTGTAGAGAACTTTATTTCTGCAGGAGATTGTTCGTGGTATCAGTGAAGGATCTTGTAAAATCAGCACATTACTGCAGCCTGTGGCCATCTGCAGGGTAAAGATATCCTTAAACTCAGAGTTCCTTTGACCTAGGCCGAGAGTTTTGTAAGACTTGAGGGACACAGAGTAGAAGTGAACTGATTGTGTGGTAGTGATCCAAAAAAGCCAAATAACTTAGTGGGATATATAAATGGGAGAGCAGTCAGTGTGGTCTTTCCTACAATCTCTTCGGTCAGCAGTAGTGGGATCCCAGGTAGAAGAGTCAGTCCAGTTTGGGCACCACGCTTCTAAGAAAGGCATGAAGTGAATAGGGAGAGACCCATGAATGCAGTCAGAAATTGAGAAAACAAGACTTCTTGTAAAGATCAATAAATTAGTTATTTTGCCCAAAGAGCACCTGACAGCATCATGCTGTCTGTCTGCAAACATGGAGAGGATGGTTGCAAAGAGGATAGGGCTTGTCTTTCCCTGTTTTGAACACAGAGGATTAGAAATACCTGGTTTAAACTGAGGCCAGAGAGATTTCTGTTAGACATAAGGAAATGCTATAGCATAATGAATTCTGGCAGTATGGTATGAAGGATGTTGTAGGTCTTCATAAAGAAATAATAAAGGGACGGCAGATCATGCATTGAAGGGATAACTTCCCAAAGTTTTCACCAGTTTGCTTTTCCTACAGTTTTTGTGAGAAAGCCATTTAGAGCAAAGATTGTTGTTTGGTTTTGGAAGTCAATGAAAGAAATTTATCGTGTGGGAAATGTCTGCACACATACTCTTCTTGGTAGCTGTGAATAGTTTGTATCTTCTCAAAACTAACTAAAGAAATATTTCTATTTGATATTCCAGTCAAACAAACATATTTGTCCTTCATCTGAAAAAAAAACTAAAAGAAAAAAGTAATCTTTCTGTTTCATCCCTAAAGTTGTCTTCACAAAATGAAAGTGATCGTTTTGGGGGTAGTTGTGGGTTATGAATGACTGTATCGTTAGGTCCTGTGATCACTGCAGTCACTTACTATTACAAAAAAAGCAAATTTTGAGAAACAATCACTTACTTTATTTGGATATTATTGCAACTTGTGTAAATATTTTGGCAAAGACCTAAATTGATCAGAGAAACAGAAATAACTTCAGCAATTACACAGCGAATTAATTAATTAAATACTTTAATTGTAACCCAAAATAAAACAAACTGACTTGGAGGAGTGGATTAAGTACAAAATTGACAGCCAGAAAATCAAAATGGTGGTGGTGATAGCTTCAAAAATGTTTCTCCCTTGATCACAAAGAGGATAGGTGCTTCCCAGGCACTGAAGGTGTCTGGTGTTCTCCCACAGTAAGCTACAAAATAACTCTTAATATATAATAACTCTTGCAGCAACTCCGTGCCAATATGAGAGAGATGGAGAAACTCTGTTTTCGAGTCCGGCAGGAAGACGTCCCACTTCTGCAGAGAATGATAAATCCCATTAAAGAGGAAGCTTCAACTGCCATTAAGGACTTCCTGCAGCTGCATTCTGAATCTGCAGAAGAACTTAAAAGGCAACTCAAAGGACAGGAGGATGCCTCTTTAACCAGATCTGCAACTCTGGGACAAGGTAGTAGAATTTAATTTCTGTATTTATTGTATCTCTGTCATTGTATCCAGTATGCAATTTCTCTGACCAGATATAAATGAAGTAAACAAATGAGAGTTCAGTTGAAGAGTATTGTTAATGAAGAAGTAGATTTCTTTCCCTACACCACACTTTTGTCATGACCTGTGACTGAATTTTGATAAGCAGAAAATGCTTAAATATCTTTAAAAATTAAACATCTGTGGCCTCCCATGAGAAAGATCCTGTAGCCTTGGATCTTGAAATAGTGGACTGTTCATAGGAAGCAGAATACTTACATTCATGTTTCAAGGTAGGTTGGCTTCTTTTCCCCTCCCCTGCAAATCACTTGATCATGTGCAAGTAATAATTTTGGTCATTTTCATTGAGTTACTGAAGAAATACTAAGAAGATTTTTATATGACAGTATAATACAGCCTTGCTGAAATATATGGAAAAGAGGAGCATGTCTAGAGGTAAAGAACATCTCTTCCTGTAGCATTTTAACTTGGTAACTGACAAGAAAGAAGAACAGAATATAAATCCGTTTAAATAAAAGATTTTGAGAACACACTATGACATGCTAGAAATCAGATATGTTTGCTGATCTTTTCTCCTTTCTGTATAAAATGTCTTTCAATCCTTGTTCTACCAATCTGTCTTAAGGAGAAGTCTGTATTATGATGCCCTGGTGCTGGCTAGTGTTCTCTCCTAATGTTCTGTGAGAAAGTTGGTTACATCAGGATTAAATCCTTCCACATATCTGTAATTTGTTTGATTGCTGCAGTAGCAGTATTACATAAAATGATTCGAGCATTTCATGTGTCTTAAAATATAAAGAGCATTCTTAGTCAGTGGCGCTGTAGAAGAACCTGCTGTCAGATTTGATTTCATGACCCTTCTTGTTGCTGCATGCAGAACTACAAGAACTCTTTCAAGTGTGATTAACAAGCCAGTGAGCCTCGTGATTGAGCAGGGAGAAAAATAGATTTGACGACTGGGCTTGCTTTCAAGAATGTCATGTGCAGTATCATAAACCTTGTGAACATCAAGATATATCAAATACAGAGTCATAGAACTGTTTGGGTTAGAAGGGACCCTTTGATGAGCATCTAGATCCAAGTTTCCTGCCATGGACAGGGACACCTCCAACAGACCAGGCTGCTCAGAGCCCCATCCAACCTGGCCTTGAACTCTTCCAGGGATGGCGGCATCCACAACTTCTCTGGACAGCCTGTGCCAGTGCCTCACCACCCCCACTGCAAAAAAATTCTCTGTTCTTAAAAGGCCAACAGTAAAGACTGAATTGGCTTCTGACATATGGATCTTGACCTCTTCCTTCAGCATGTTGTAGTTGGTTGTTCAGGAGCTTGTCCTAATATCTTTGTGGATTTCAAAGTCTCTTCTCTTGCAGTCCTCTGGGACCACCTTATTCAAGTTCTCAAAAATATGCTTGAAATTTCAGAGGCTGTTTCTTAAAAATGCTCTAGAGTGAATTTCATCAAACCCTCAGACCCTAAATAGGCCTAGCTCATCTCTTTGTTTCCGCCTCTCTCTCTTTTTCTTTCTTATTTAAGTTGATTGCATCAAATATCTGCTTAAAGCTACCTTTTTATCTGGCAATGCACTTACATGTCCTTGGTTTTCCTCTAACTTCAAAAACATTCACAGAAACTTCCTTGTTACCATTTATGCCCCTTGGTAGTTGCAATGTATTTATGTCCTGGTTTTTCTGATACTAGCTTTCTGTGCTTATATTTTTCTTTGTACTCATACTGTGTGTCAAATTCTTGACATCCAGGGCATTGAAGAGCTCTTGCTGAAGCCATAAACATCTTGCTCTGCATCAGGACAATTTGGTGTCATCTTCAGTGCAGCCTTTTTTTTTAGTGTCTGCCAGCAATTCTGCAGTCCTTTATCTTCTAGGAACTTGGTCCACGTAATTTCTATTAACTTTACCCAATTTGTTGACATCTCTTTTGTGGGGAGCTCATTGTCTTCAATATTCATTGATTCCCTTCATATATATTAGCCATTACTTTCAGTCGCTTTGTGAGCTCTTCTCTGTTTGGATCAGAACTAAATTTAAGATCTCTTTTCTCTTGGTGACTCTCTGCAGTTGTTCTCGGTACATTCCAGTATTTCATTGGAAAGGCCTTGTCCTGGCTTACTGCTTGTCTTTTTTACACAATCACATAGGTGGCAAATGGGAACTAGAGTTTAATTTCAAAGAACAGGACTGCTTCTGAAATCTGGAATACCTTTGAAGTACAGAGGACATTGAGTGTAACAGCACTTCAGAAGGGCAATAAATTGATCAGAAAGATGGGGATGAGAAGAACAGAAAAAATATTGCTGGAATGACAGGCATCTGCAAGTCTGATCAGGAATGTGGAAATAATTCACCCCATTTAAAGTGAAACAGACAGACAGGCAGACAACTAAATACAATTAAACAGATTTTTTTTTCAAGTTTGCCTGCCTGTGCAAGCAGCCCTGTTGAATTGCTAACCCAGACACAGTATATTGCCTATTCTTTTGTGCTTAGAGGCTGCAGTCCTGAAAGCAGATCTTTGCTGTTGATCTTAATCAAAGGAGGTTCAATACGTGCCCGTTCTTTGTAGCATGTTGCTTCCCATCTGGTAGAGAAGGAAGGAGTTTACAAATTCAAATCTCCCATTTAGAAGGCATGTCAGTGATATGATACAGTCCCTTCCCCCATTCACCATCCTCAACTGAGGGCCAATAGAAATGGAATTTAATTGCATATTAAACAAATATTAACAAAAGGTGAGACTCCACTCTTAAAATTACTAAAATCTTTTAAGCAACATATTGAATCTTCCACAGCATTAGATTTTTATCTCGAGTGTAATGAGGTGTAAAGCTCCTCTGTGAAATCTGCAAAGGTGTTTTGTATTATTGTATTTCTGTGGAGATGCTGTATGAATGAACTGGTGGAGTCACTTCCATTCTCAATTCTATTAAAATTGGTTAGACTTAATAAAAAGTGAAGTAGTGAATATAAATTTCTTACTTGTACCTTCAGCCCAAATGTGACCACCTCTTACCCTTCTTGTTCCCTACCTTAGTTTTTTTAAGTGAATAAAGACTTTTTGTGAGGAATTTTTTCTCACTGATTTTTAGTTGTTACAAAATGGTAACATGTAAACCTACTTACAGTTTTAATTTCTCTTGAATGTGTGTCATGCAAAATTTTGGTATCATTTATGCACTTTCAAGGATATGTTTTTCTACAGTAGGGCGGCACAGATTGTTAGGAACAGAAGAGAGCAAGGTCTTGGGAGAAGGCAGTTTTGCTTAGTGAGGTTTTTATTTTGCTTTTGAATTATGAATATTTTAATTTTAACCAACTTAGCATGCATGTAGCTGATTAGGGAAGAGCACGCCTTTCTGGGCAGAAGAAACCTGATTTTGAAATAGGATCGTGTAGGATTGAAATGAAATAAAATCCTCAAAACCAGTGATAAATGTCAGAGTATGTGGCAGAACAGTTTTCTCAAAACGTGCACACATTTGGAGATATAATTAATTATACTGAAAAGGGAAAAGCAATATTTTAGAACTGAGTATACAACATTAATTAATCTGAGGTTATAAATCAAAAATAAGTTCTGGAAGAACAGGTGATGATTGTAGAACATGAAGTGCCTTCCATGTCTGGATTCTTGAAGGAAAAGGGGTAGAAATAATTAGAAAGAAAAACAAGCCCAAATTAAGCCCCCAAATTTCTTAGTGCATTTGTGTTACTCTGCTTACTTAGTAATTATGTCTAAATATCAACCTCATGGATGTTAGACTTTTACTGAGCTGAGAGGAGGAAGATTGGGTCCTTAATCTATTTTGAGATATTGGGATAAAAATGTTGAGAAAAGGACAAATGTTATGAAAATGTATCATTTTTATTTTATCTTAAATTAATTCCATGAATAAGCATGCACTGTTACTGATTTTTTTTATGAAGATGATTATATTTATTTTTTTTCCATTGGTCATATCTGTTGTTGTAACAGTTATATAATATTATTATTGTACCTTGGCACAATCATTGTTTCTAAAGATTTTAATACAATATTTACACTTTAGTATTGTTAGACATACCTAAGCAGCCTTCCCCATAATAAAGCTTTCTCTTGGGACTGCCTTCCCAAGGAAGGAAACACCAGTGTCCTACTGAAGGAGCCATCTCCCTTCAGAAATTGAAGTTGTTTGAATTGAGATGATCATTGCACTGTATTTACATACACACATTCTCCAGTCTGCCTTTCAGACTCCCAAGCTCTTCCTCAATCCTTGCATTGACAAGCCAAACTTGTTTGTTATTTTTCTGTATTGCCATTCAATTTGTTGTCCACAATTTCATGCGTGTCCATGACATCTGCAGTGGCTCCAGAGTGGGCTCTGACTGGAGGAGGTGTGTGAGTGTCTGTCCATTGTCTCTGCTCTCCCCAGTGCCACCTCACTGTCTGTCATTCCCCATTTTTAACATTGTACTTTGTCCTAACATATTCTGTATGAGTCCAGGTGATTTAGGGAGGAACATGCTGGAGAATATCTCCTGTACAGCACTGACCTGCAAATGGCTGCCATCCTCACAGTACCATTTACCCAACTGATCCAGCGTGGAATGCTGGGCACCACATTACTTGGGTTTCACTGCTTTTGCTTTGAAAGCTTTTTCCTCCAGCTTCTTTTAGTTCCCAGTGGCTGAAAATCAAACCAGTAGCATGATAATCAATCATAAAATGAATAAGTGTCTGTTCAGTTTTGGGAGCACAGCGTTTTTGTGTGTCATTCGTAAATGAAAAGTTTTTGTCCCAAGCTCAGTTTTCTTGGCCTGGTCAATACAAAATGAATTAAATGACCTTGAATTCAGGAGTATAATTTAGTATCATTTCAGGACTGGTTGTGAAAATGTGCTGATATAAATTAATCTATTTCTTTGTCAATAACATCCTTTTAAGAAACTGTGTAGTGCTGTAAGACTTCTCCCTATATGATCATTTTTGGGGTTGTTGCTTGGCTTGAATTAGGTTAAGTATCAGGTTACCCTTGAGAGACTTTAAGAGTGAGAAAGTCTGCACACCACCTGCATCCTGGTTCAGTGCATTTATTTATAAACATCATGTTTCTCATTCAGAAACTTTATATAACACGGAAGTGAAGGATGGCTCCCAAAGTTTAATCCAGATCTACTCCCGCCTTCCAGAAATACCTCAGGAAGAAAATGCAGCTGAGTCCTGGGAAAGTTTAGAAGGGGTATGTTGGAACTCCCTCCCTGCCATGTTGGTGCTCCTGGTTTTAGCAGCTATCACAAAATAACATTTGATTTTTATTTGCAGGACTTGATTGAGCTCAGCCAGCTGGTGACTGAGTTTTCGGTCTTAGTCTGTGTAAGTATTAATTCTGCATTCTGTCCTACAGAGTCTCCTACAAAAACAGGGTGAATGGGTAACTCCTAGGTAGGGACAAAAAAAGTTGAGGATGTGTCTTTCCTGTGATTCAGGCTCTGCCAAGGTGACACTTTGAGGAGGCAGCAGTCTCTTCTTTCAGCACTAGTGCTGGGAGTTGCTCCCAAGTTCTTGTCACTGGAGCAGCTATGATGTTCCAGCCAGTGCACATGGCCACGAGCTGAACCTTAGCAGAAGCTCTGCAGTGTTGACTGCAGACTTCTACCCAGGTCCTATTCATTTTTACAATTTCTAATTGTAATGGTGGTGACAGCTTTCACTGCACAGGGTGTGTGTTTGTCAGGTACCTTTTCTCACTTAATCAGGAGTGCTAGAAAAATCCTCACCTTTATCATGCCCTTTCTCTGCTCTCACAGCACTGCCAAATGTCGGTTCCCAATGTTTAGTTCTTCCCGTGCCACAGGCAATTTAAATGCACAGTTCTCATCTCCTGGGAGAGTTAATCTCCTTGCTGTTGGGTTAGTAGGGACAAATAACCTAGCTTTTATGCTTTCTGCTGAGTATGTGCTGCTTCATCTATACAAAAAAACCCAAGTAAGAACCATTAGACTGCAGGGGGACTGCAAAAATGTTCATGCACTATTCTAAAGGTTAAAGGAAGAGGTCCTGTTCCCAGGACTTCCTGGATTTTGCACTTGAACATCATTAGATGTAATAGCATGCATCTAAGGTGGGTGGACTGCATAGTAGATGAATACCAGAGCAGGTGTACTCAGCAGTTTCTGAATTAGAAAGAGGCAAAAAGTTCAGAATGCCTTTTATTTTAAGCTGAACATCAGCCATCTCATTATTTTGTGACATAAAACAGCCTGCGTACTGCTGAGATTAAAATAAGAACAAACAAACCCACAGACCTCTTTATCTTCTGCTCCAGTGTTCCCTGGGAGAGACTGGAGGGGAATCTGACTGACTGCATTTGGAGAAAGGATGGAAGGTTTTTGTAAAATCAAACAGTAAAATACAGAGCAACATCAAGTATTTTTTCAGTGCTGTCACTATTTCTGAAGTCATTGTTCTATAATGTCATAATTAAACACTTCTGCTTACATTTCTTGATGCAGCTTTGTATGTTGGAGTTGGTACTGATCTTATAAATGCCCTTTATAGAATTTTTATTTTTTAATGTGAGACTCACCAGGAAACAAAACAGGCTAGTTTAGATTATTTTTCCTTTCGGAATGTGAATTCCTCTATCCATAGAAAAGATTTAGAAATCATCTGTTTTGAGTTGTTTTCTCTAGCTGCAGCAAGACATTGTCTAATATCCACCCCATATTATTACCTAATAGTTTAGATTTTTTTAAATAAGTCTGTAGTTTCAGCAGAGTGTATCAGATGCTAATCATGGAGCACCACTAAGGCTGCCGGGTGCAGATGAAAGCTGCTGTGGGGCCCTGATTACAGGCATTAAAATGGTGTGTATTGGCTCACTGCTGCTTCCCAGCAGGTTACCTCACTCATAATTCCTTTGCATCTAGTCCCAGCAGGAGAAGATTGACAGGATTGAAGACCATGTCAACAGTGCTGCTGCGAATGTTGAAGAGGGAACCAAAAACTTGGGAAAGGTAGGGATCTGCTCCTGCTGGTGAATCAATGGTGCTCTGCCTCCCAGCCACCCTCGGTATTAACCCCATTGATCTGCCGTCTTTAATGCTGAGGGAACCAGCAATTAAGGAAATAAGGAAGAAATGACCCACAGGTAGCAGGGAAAAAAAAATCAATCTCTCTTGTAATTTTCTATCACATCCAGTCTGCTAGAAAATACAATTATTTAATTTGGGGGGGTGCTTTTTAAACACTGTTCTGGTGGTTACTTTGGTTTACCTGCAAAAACAAGTGCAGTCAGTGACTGGTTCACAAGAATCACATAAACATTAAACAAGAGGCTGATGATAACCTGTCATTTCCATCCTATTCCATGCCAGTTGCTAAATAAACCCCAAAGCTGGAGTCAGGCCCATCACCGAAAAGTCTGAGCATTTTCTCAGTTTCTGATTTGATTTAATGATGGCGACCAGGTAACATCCAGTGAACACAGCAGCCAGAACCATGTGAAAGGACCTGGTTCACAACTGCATACACAAGCTGATTTTGGATTGGTTTTAGCATGTTCTGTTATACTGTTTAAAAAATACTAATTTGTAAAGTTTATTTATCACTGAGCTTTCAAGTCATTGCCAAGAGCAGTGAGGGGAAAATGCGCATCGCCACAGGCAAGTATTCTAACTATTTTTTTTTCCTTTACAGGCTGCAAAATACAAGCTGGCAGCTCTGCCTGTGGCAGGTGCAGTCATTGGTGGAGTGGTGGGGGGTCCTATTGGTCTCCTTGCAGGCTTCAAAGTAGCAGGAATTGCAGCTGCACTTGGTGGTGGGATTTTGGGCTTCACAGGTGGAAAATTGATACAAAGAAAAAAACAAAAAATGCTTGAGCAGGTCTCTTCCAGCTGTCCAGAGCTTTCTCACCAAAGTGCCAAAAAATCCAGCTGAAGTATAGATTCATTATGGCCAGGAACAACAGTGCAGTAGCTGAGCTAATGACAGACTTGCAGCCTTACACTTTACATATAAGGCTGAGATGTATGAATTTTGATGACAGTTCTGTTCCTTGGGAGGGCTGAAACAGTCATGTCAGAATTTCTCTTTTCAGACATGGTGACATCAGTCCTTTGAAAATTATATGGATAACTTTTAATTACATAATTCTTAGGTAAGCTATATTCACAGCTGTAATGATGGGTGACAGGTGCTTCATGCCAAATTTGCACAAAGTGTCTTGCACACAATGCAAAGAGATACTTGGAAAATCCTAGTGCTTTCCCATGAATGCCATGAGAAGCTGGAGCTTTTATTGTAGTGCTCCAAAGAAAAGGAAATAAACGCCATCAATCTTTCACAGTCATAGTATTTTAAATTTACTTTCATTTATCTGGATTCCCAAACTC
Source organism: Pachycephala philippinensis (assembly GCA_013397055.1). Classification (NCBI taxonomy): domain Eukaryota; kingdom Metazoa; phylum Chordata; class Aves; order Passeriformes; genus Pachycephala; species Pachycephala philippinensis. The sequence goes on from VWZT01001046.1 coordinate 47,251, forward strand.
TTCCTGCGATTCCCCAGGATATGACTATGCCTGTTCAGTAATGCACAGGGAAGCATGGGCTGTCGTAAGAAAAGGTGAGAATGCTGGGTGAGCAGAGGGGAAAAAATTATGTATATATCACATCTGCCTCCATCAGCCATATCAGATCAGCACTGGCAGCACCTTCTCCTCTTTCCCGGCACCTTTATTTAATTTGTAAGCTCCTCACCTTGCTCCAAGTGCAGTTATGAATTAAAGAGTCTAAGCAGCAACCCTGCAGCACTGCTACTGGAAGGTATTCATTTTCCATAGCTGTTCAGCTCCTTGCCTTGCCCTGAGAACACCGTACAGGATGAAGAGCCGAGCTCTGGCACCCTGAACCTGAAGCCTCCCATTGCTGAAGCAGCACTTATTGCAGGATCTTGCCCTTGCTTCTGCTGGAGCCCAGAGCGCCCTAGTGGGAGAGCTGAGCAGCTTCCCTGGAAGGCAGTGCTGCAGCCAGGCCCACTCCCCCCACAGGCTGTTGTCCCTCGGGTGGTGTGAGGCCCCAGGTCAGCAGAGAAGCAGCAAGGCCCCTTCATGGTGCCAGGGCCAGCTGGCAGCCCCAGGGGCTGGGACGGGGTCAGAAATGCCAACCTGATACAGCTTACAGCGTAAACCACCCTTGTTTGGGCAGCTGCACTCTTACATTGCTCTCCAGTACCAAAACATCTGCTTCCACCCACGCTGCAGAGTAGCTGCTCAGCCTCTTCAAGATTTTGGGACGTGCTGGGGAGCCTGTATGGGGTGAGATGCTGGCAGTGCTTTTGCTCGATTTTTATGGTGGACACCTGTTATCTTATCCTCCTTAAGAAGCCTTTTGCTTCTGGAGCTTCCATTGTTAAGTACTGAAGTGTTAACGTGTTGTTACTGTCATATAATTGTACAATTGTCACATAATCTACTGCTCAGCAGCGGTCCTACCTCCACCCTTTCAGGACTCTTCCCACACTACTGCTGCTACTGTTTGGGGGAACAGATATTGAGGTTGGGAAGCCACTTTTTAAAATTTTTAGCTTGGTCGATTCATCCTGAGCTCTGCTTGAGTCGTTTTTTTAGGTGCACACTGAAGGCAGTGTTGAGATAAGGCTCCCTAGCAGGGAACACTGTCCAGGGAAGTGTACTATAGAAAGAGCGCCGTTTCAATAACCAGTACTTTGATATCATCACTGTAAATCACTGTCTGCTAATGACAGATGATGGGGTTTTGTGCCTAAAGACATTGTAAGCAACTCTTAGTTACAGCACAAATTACTTTTTCTGCGCAGTTCTTCCTTATTACTTTTAAAATACTGAAATTGCTATCAGCCAGAGCAGTATGTCTGTTTTAAGTAGGTCTGAGATTCAGGGAAACAATATGTGCAAGAATAGTTTTCACAAGTAATTGCAGACATTGTCAAAACTGCATGTGTTGAAGCCTCGGTGCCTGCACTGGTAAAATCAGCTGGAGTGCAAAACATGACCTGAGTAATTCAGCTCATTTGCTCCTGACAGGCAAAAAGCCCTTTCCTTTCAATGCATCTATTTTGGATGTAAACACAGTTAATGAGCTTGTAACAATTTCATAGTAAGGATGTTCATTCCTTTGATATTTATTTTCTACATTTGAAGGAAAAAAGTCTTCTTAATCAGAAACTGTGGTTGATCCTTTGTATGATTTTCAAATGCTCTCTCTGCTTTCCTGCTGTATGCTGTGAAACCTTGTGCATTTAAATGATGACAGCCACATCGGTGATGTTGCAGACTCCATCCTCTCCCCCCCAAGCTGGAATAATGCCAGGACAATCTAAATTCATAAGACTGAATTCCTGCCCCAGCTTATACAAATTCAGCTTGGTGTGCACTCATTTTATGAAATGTCTACCACAAAAACTGTTCTTCCCCCATGCGTCTTTGCAGAAGCAATTTGAAATCGTGTACACACTAGACGTGGGAGACTGTTATTTAAGCTATGATGTTTTAAAATAGGTGGGTTATTTACATATGTGAAGAAACATCAGCATCTGAGTAAGCAAACTAGCAATTAAATTGCTAGGCATGTTACTCAGAAGAATTGTAAGATATAAATAATTCTTTCAGACCAAATAAAAGTTTTTGCCTACAAGAGTGGTTGGAGCATTTACTGAGAACATCAGCATTTATTTCCTTCCAGCATCTAAAAGATTAATCCCTCCCAACTTTGATATTATTAAAATAATTGCACTACCAAGATTTAAGAATCCTGTAACGAGTTCCTAAACACATGCTTCAGCTATCGAAATATTTACATTGACTGAAATGAATACAGGTTCCTAAAATGTCACATGCATCCAGTACACACATGGTAGCTCAGAAATGGACTCAAGTTCAACTGAAAACAGTTTGGAATGGTTTTGTTCCCTAAGGGGATAACATTAATATGTTTGACAACTTCTCCTGGAAGAGCCGTGAGAAGTGTTAAAGGGAGTGGGAAGCTGAGCACCAAATGGTTAAAACCACAGATGCAGATGATCAGAGTGGAAGGGCTCAATTTGAAACACAACTTGGATTTTGACAAGCACTTGGCTCTCCAGGCAAATTCTCTGTATCACCAGGTGAAAGCTCAAGTGCTCCTCAGCAGCAGGATGGGCAAACACAGCTCAGCTTTAGCTGTTCAGCCTTCTGCCTGCAAAGAGAAAAGGTACCCGAGCACCTGCTACAGCCGGGTCAGTGGTCATCAAGAACCCAGGAGGATCAGGTCCAACTCCAATGAATTCACACCAAAATTACCTGAGTGTGTAACTGTCAAAAAACTGTTACATCTAACTGTCAACCTAATGCTGGGATGCCAAAGCTCTGGGAACAAGTTCTTACCCTCAAAAGCAAACTTGGATTAAGGAATGGCAGAGGGGGTTCATATCTCTCACTTCCTAGCTGAAAGCACCAGCCACTGGGACTGCTGGGTGGATGGTGAGCATCTCTCTTCAGAAAGAGAAGTTTAGACATCTTCCACCAAACAGCAATTATAAATCCCATTCCTCCAAGAATCCCAAGGAAAAATAGGAACCTCAGAGGAGTAAGGTGCATACTTGCAGGGTCCATGTAGGAATTGACTAAAATTTCAGGTGCCAGAACTCCTCCAGAAGTTGCGTAGCAGCACCTGCAGATAACAAGTGTCAGCCTTAATCAATTCCAGCTGGAAGGCAGTATGACTCAGCTGCCAAAAATGCTTGGTTTGTGATGAGATGGAGAATGGGACAGAAGACCTGGCTTTCAAGCATTTTATGTGCACTCCGAAATGCAGATTCACAAAACCAACAAAAAAGTATAGCTGGAAACAAAGCCTTGCACTACTCTTTCAGCTCCCAACTCGGCAGCTGCTTAGTCAGCTGTAGCTTAGTGTAGGTACCAGCAACTCTGTCCTCAGAAATGCTCGCTAGAAATCTGCTGTGCCTGGCGCTGCAGGGGCTTGAGTCAGGAGCCTGTCCTGGGATCAACTTTTGCCACAGCTGCACAGGACCATGTAAGTCTTCTGTCAATAACTGAGCCAGTGGCATCGAGCTGAGAGGCAAAAGGGTCCTGAGCAGTGACTGCACAGGTTGGGGCATTTTCCTAAGTAAACCCGAGCCCAGTGCTCCACCTGTCCAGAGAACAAACTGGCTTCCAAGGACATTGATCCCTGGAGCCCAAGTCACAGACCTACAGTCTCTGCAGTAAGTGCGCTGTACAAATCCAGTACAAATTCATCTCCAGCAATGCAGCACAAATCAACAGATATTCTGCCATATGTTCACCTCACCCAGCAGCTTGAAGGTTCATTGAGAAAAGCCCAGATTCTGGTGTCATGCATAACAGAAAGCCCACTATGAAAGTGGTAATTCCTTCTTCAGAGCAGAATTCAAAGACTGCACAATAAGTAAGGCACAAGCCAGGCAAAGAGAGTAACAGAAAATTTGCAATGGTTGTTTGAACTGTGTCTGCCAGGAAGGCAGGGACTCAGAAGGGAAAAAAAACCCCAGAAAACCCCCCAGACTAATGTTAACACACATACAGATAAAAATTTAGGGCTGACAAACTCAGATGCCAGTCTAGTCCTAGTCCTCTCTTACTTTGAAAGGGTTTAACATTCCTGTTCTTTTACCACAACCACGTGGGCAGCGTAACAATCTCAGTTCCGGGAAATCAGAGCAGGTCAGTACAGCCCCTTCATTCCAAATACAGCCATTATCATCAGAACTTTTCCTCTCCTCGCTTGGTATTTTAATATTCAGATTTGTTTAATTGCTTAGACATTTACAGCCAGTAAAGCACCACACGAGATTCTGTAAAACTTTAATTTATTCCCCTCCCAAGTATCCAGAATAGAAGACCCTCTTAAGTTGGAGAAAAATGTGACAAAGAAATAGATTCCCAGGATAGCTGTTCACAGAAGAAGAAAAAGCACATACTACCAAGGTTACACAGAAAACAACCCAAAAGTCCTATTTAATGGGATAGTGCAAGTTAACAGCATGTCTCTGGCAAGGATACCTTCATTTGGATTATAAAAGTTTTACAGAGTTAGATCAAGAGTCTGGATGGGTCTCTGATATTTTACTGTAGCATTAAGAATGTACTGTTTGAAAGATGCTGTACAGAATGACCCACCAAACAAATGTATTTACAAGCCTGGGGAGAAAAAAATTATTTTTCAGTTTATTCAAAATAAAAATACACATAGAATTATGAAAATATAGGTTTACTATTTCCACCACACAGAAGTCAATGCTGCTGTCTGAAAGGCTTGCAAGATTATTTCAAGTTTTTTAAAGTTCATCTTTTTCCCTCAATAAGGTGTACCTATGTTCACTGGGTGCCAGTTTCTGGAAGGAGCTCTCTGGAGGGCTGCTTGCTAAATCCTGAATTGGCTGAAAAACAGAACGAGTAAAACTGTTTGTTAGACTGATAATCATTCATCTCCATTAAATGAATTTCTAGCATTATGGGAGTGCACAAATGTCCAGCATTCTCACAAATTGAGTTTGGGGGTTTTTTAGGAAGGCATGTTCCAAGTCCCAAGTAGGTGGAACACACACACACAACACACGCACACACACATTAATTAAGCCTCCAATTAAGGATATTCCTTTTGTTGTAACATCTCAAGGGTCACGGCCATCACATGAGTTTCTGTACAAGTCACACAGAAGTATTTCAAATGCACCCCATTGTACATTTGCTTGAATCTACCACTTGCTTTGGGGGTATTCTAGTTTTATGTGCGTGTGTTTTATGAGATATACCAGGGCAAAAGTGACATCACTGCAAAAGTATTTTAGAATTACTTTTCCATGGAAACTAAAAGAAAACACCCCATACAAAAATACATGCAATTCAAGGGGCATAGGTGACCCACAACAGCAGCCTCCAGTTTAGTTAAGGCCAGTATTTATTTCCAGTGCATCCACATCTTCCACAAGATGGCAGGATGCCATACAGAGATGGGAATGTAAACATCGCAGGTTTTATGTGCGTTTCTCAAGGCAGAAATGAGGCAAGAGAAAACCTGCAGCTCTGGGTCCTGTGCGTGTGCCCAGACCGGCAGGCAGCAGGATCCAGGGACTCCACAGGCTTCCTCCTTTCCTGGCCAAGCCTCCTCCTCAGGACAAGTGCCTGGCCTAGCCTCAGTCTCTGGCCCTTACTTCTGCCCCTCCTCCTGATGACCTGAATTCTGGTTGCTCAATGAATTTCTGAGAAACACAGGGAACTAACTCCTAGTCAAGTTAATTACTGCTGAGACAATTCAGCCCACGTGTTTTCACAGCCAGTCATGACAACATTGAAAAGCAGTCATTCTCCTGGCCAAGGCAAGCCCTCCAGGGCTTTCACACTTTTAAATCTTTTGAACAGGGCAACAGGAGGCTGCACTCCATCGACTTAGAGCAGTGCCATCCCTACCACATCCCATGAATGAGCAGGAAAAGGAGCCTGTAGCTATAAATAGTTTCTGTCCCTCAGCCATGGAATGGCCCAAGGCTCCCCAACACAAGGGCACCAGGGCTCCTCTGGGACCAAAGTGGCCCTTTGAGCCCTGGACAAGACAATGTATAACTTGAAAGAAGTGTTTAAAAACGGTTTTCTTTGGAGGGTGCCCAAAGGTAGTGAAAATGTTCCCTGACAGTTACATTTGCACTTCTCAGCGGGACCCTGAGCATGTGAGCTGAGTGCAGTAAGACACCATTAGAAGACTGGGATTAGCAGAGGGAATTGGGGCTGGTCATATCCTTTCTTTTCTGACACCGAGGTGCTTCTGACTTTTGTCTGGAGAAGGATCTAGTAGTTGTGTTGCTGAAGAGATCCCAGAAGTGACTTCCAGGCATGTAATTACACAACATGACAACCTTTGAGCAGAACCATGAGGAAATCATACTGACAAGTGCAGCCTGTGAGCACTGTTACTGCTGTTTGTCAACCACATTAGCTAAAGCAATAAGGCCTATTACTGCTTACCCATCCTTTCTTGATGCTCTAATAATTTGCCTTCTGCTTGCATTGCTAAATATATAAAACATTCAATTGTTCTTTCCCCTTAGAAGCACCCTCTAGTAGTGTGTTGTGTGGGAAATAATGCAGCTATGATGGATTATCAGCTTTTGCACTGAAGTCACAGGAGAACCCAAGAGCAGCTCTATGAAGTCACAACAGTCATCCAGCCCAAGATCTCCTGTTTCAGTGGAGAAAATAAATATTCTTATACTCTTCCCTTATTCAGGGCAAAAAGGTACCATACTTCCCCTAATGCTCTCCCTGCCTTTACCCAAGGAAGGTTGAGGAGCCAAGCAAAAGTGGCAATGTTATGCTTCTGTTAACAGATTTTCTCTTTCAAAAGACAGAAGTTAAAAGTACAAACATATTAGAAGGTACAGCTCTGACAAGGAGTAATAAAAAGGTAATAATAACAACCAAAAGAAATGTGTTTGTTGTAACCTTACCTGACCAGGTGCTACATCAGTTGGATCAGGGCCATGATGAAACTCTCTATGCAATTTTCCAGAATGCAAGTCTAGTACAAATTGCTTCAGTTTACCTGGAACTCTGGAACAAATTCAACAGAAACATCCACGTTTATTACAAGTTAAGTCCAAACACAGGAGATTTAAAGTGCACTGCTTAGAATAGCCAACTTCTGTTTATCTAGCACACTATGCCTACTTTTTGGTGATTAATAGAGGACAGGGAGCCACATGGTTTGCTAAGGTATCCCACCAGCTTCTTTTTCTTTCCACTGTCTCTTGAGAACACAGCAAGTATTTCATCTTTTCAATAACTCCCACAGAGCTGTACCAACCAATAACTTCATTGTGAACTCCCTTCAGCTCCCCCACTAACTGTAATGTAAGAGGGAACAGCAGGTTCCAAATGCACAGTTTACAGATACAAATGACACTTGGGGAGCAGTATTGACAAAACATCTTTGAAAGGCTCTCTACTGCCTCAGCAACTGCACATACACCACAGATAAGCACTAAGAGGATATCAATGTAAATCTAATCTGAGATCATCTACTGTCACCCACAGCAAACGTGCTAAACAACAGCATCCAGTTTTATTTGCAAAATGTCAAATTGACTAAAAATCTCAAAGTGAAGAGTTAATCTAGTAAGTATTAAGATGAGATAAAAAACTATAGTGTGAGCACTATGCATGAAATCTAAAGGTAATGTATTAATGGAGACAGGTTTTTCATCAAACTAATTATTACACTTAGGAAAGAGGAAGAAAGCGTGGTCAAACAAACCATCAGCAATATTTCAGATCATCAGAAAACTCGATGGATAAAATGCAGCAACTATTGAATCAGAGGGTGTCATTACAGCAGTGTCTGTAACCAATCAGTATTACAGTGTTTAATACTTTAAGGGGCCTCTTCCCATCCCAGGTGAGATCCTGAATTAGTACCAATGGAGAAAAGGGGGTTCATTCCAGCCTGGTTATAAAGACAGCAGGCTTACTGCTCCCTGCTTTTCCTCGGGCTCCTGCCCTGTTCTAGGTCAGGCACATTGCTGGAGACATTCTCCTCTCCTAATGCAGCAAGGGCACCTGGCGCCTGCAGCCTCGTGTAGCTCAGCCTGTTCTCTCCGAGAAGCTACAACCCAGCAATTGGACACTCCCTGCTGTCATTTCCAGCCTGGAACAGCAGGATGAATAGGGCCAGGTGGCCAAAGGATGAGGATAAAATAGTGAGTGATGGTCTCATTTGCCTGCCAAGTGCCTACTCTCCAAAAAGACAATGAACTCCCTAAAAAGAGAGGAAATCTTTTAGTAGGCCAGCTCTGAAAGTGCCATATCCAAACCCTATTGGCTGGTGGCAGCACTGAGGTTACAAGAGACAGCTTGGGGCCAGTTTGTAAGAGTCCAGAAGGTTACCAAAGTAACCTTCTTAGATGAAAGTCTCAGAATTAAGATTTTACCTATTATTACAAAACAAAACCACCACACAAAACAACCCAAGAAAAACAAAAACAACCAAACCAAACATCCAAACCACAAACACACACAAAATATCACCCCAGGAGCTCCAAGCTCTTCTCGTTCCCAAACTGTGTTTTGCTATTTCTGTGTATCAGCTCAGCCTCCTAGAGTAAGGTTGAGTAATTATTTATCATTAGGCAACTATCGACAATCCTGACAACTCTCTTTCAGCTTCATTTGTAAGTGACAACTGGTACACATCAAGCAAGTAGCTCTCATTATTCTGACAGTGTTTCACAGAAACACAACACGTAAGAAACGTAACATTCAAGTCTAAACTAAACATCTCTACTGCCTCTATACCAGATGTTAATTTGTTCTAGGGCTGTTTTAAAAGTGACAATAAAAAGAGATGTTTTAAAATGTAAATATCCTGCTATTTTTTTGCTGGGGTGTGCGATGAATACAATCTTCCAATGAAACAGGAACACAGGGAGGAAAATAGTCACTATCAAGAATTTCAACATTCATAGCTTCAGATATTTGAAAAGCACTATTCAAGATACATCAAACAGAGACAACATTTTATAAATAAGCCCGTGGAGAATTACAGAAAAAAGCTAAGTTCAAACTCTCCTCCCAAATGTCAACATCTCAGATAGAAAAAGGTCTCCTGGAACAGCAAAATGAGACATGATATTACATTCACATTGCACGCTAAGTCTGAGCTTTGAATCCTTGGTTTTGACAAAAATGAAATACCCAGCCTAGACATCTAACCAGGAATTAGCAGGCAGTGTATGTGCAGCTGCTTCCTTTGAGATAGAAACTGGAGTTTACCACCCAACCAGAAGACAGAGAGCTTGTCTCAGGCTGAAAGCCCCTGAAGAGAGCATTTACACATCTTCATTCCTCAACTGATCCATGAAAGACAGAACATCTGCTTCCTAGCAGTGCACCATAAAGAGTCAGGCTGAGGTAATGAGGGTTAGCATGGCAGTATTTCACCTAAGCACCCTGGTACTTTGCTGTCACGTATTTTATCCAGATAAACATGCCTGTGATTGGCCATTTTCCAAGCTGCACATGGAAAATTTCACAAACCCACACAACTGTTTCTTTGCCAGCTTTCCAGGTGTAGACTAATGCAGGAAGGCTAGAATTGCACTGCGGGAAAAACCAGACCAGCAGGCTGGGAATTCTTACATGCTGCATTTTACAGTAATCCCTGAATAACACAGCACTTCACATTCCATACAGTATTTTTAATCTTTTAAAGTTGAGATATCTAGATCACTACTAAAAACACCATGCCAGGCTCCAAATGCCTTACAATGATGGAAAATAGCAAAACTTCGAAAGAAAAGAATAGCAGCATCTAAGAACTTCACACAAGATTCTTTTCTTGCATAAAGTAGTACAACTCCATTTACACAGTGACTTCACACCAGCTCATCCTGCTTTAAGGCTCTGACACTAAATCACACAGAGGCAGCCTTACCTATCCCAGATTTACTCATCTTCCTACCACAGTACTGATTAAAGTATGAGCATTTTCACTTGTCATTCTCAAATTAAAATGCACCAAGAAAAATACTTACGACAAGTCACTGAAGTCTGGAAAGACATACATGTGCCTGAAACTATCGATGGCAATGACAGGGCAGTCTGCTGGAGTCTTCTGAATGTGGAGGAGTGGATGCCTGAATTTGTCACAGTCAGCATGGAGGAAGTTTATTGTACCTTAACATTGTGAGCAGACAAAAAGCCACGTTAGGATTTTTTTATTAGTATTGTCTTGAAACCCACTTGAAACCACTTTCCTAAATATTACAAAGGCAGAGATATTAGATAGATACAACACACAAAACCTGAAAATAGGTCTAAATAAACATCACTACCAAAATAATAGATTTTCTTAAAGTGTTTTTTTTTCCATATTACAAACTGCAACTTTGTTTAATGCCCTCTCAAAACACATTAAATCATTTAGACAAGAAGTATTTCTGAAAGTTACTTACTAATAAATTGTGCATCTATATTAATAATTTCCAGAGGAGTTGGTCCTCACTGTCAGAAATGCATAAAGCCCTTCAGTCTCAAGAGCTTTAAAGCTACAATTCTGTTTGGACTTTGCTTCCACTCCACTGAGTTGTCTGAAAAAAATTATACCAGTAAAATCAAGAAGTAGTGGGAATTATTACAAACCTTTTTCACCTATTAACTGCCGTGCAACCTCCTGCTGGAATTTCTCTAAACTCTCCAAGTCATCTTTCATGTGGAAAAGTATGAGAAAAGGAAGGCCTTCTTCTGTCAGTTCCTGTACAGAAAACCAAGGACAAACTCATTTCTTCCATTTCTTAAGGGCACCAAAGTAAGCGATTCCAAAAATTTTCAAGTTCAGTGAGATCTCTACTTTAAAAACAGATGAAAGAGCAGGACTAAAGATGTTAACTGCTGACCCTTCCTCTGAGATACCAGAGTGATACAGTTAACCATGTTTCCCCTTCCTCTTATCATATACAACAGATAAAGGATGAGAGCAAGTCATTATCAGCATTTTGGGAAGGGATACGCTTGCACTGGAATACTTGTGCAAAAGAAATAACCCGATTGTGAGGAAACACAGCATCTGCAGAGAAACCACAAAAAGGCCTGAGCACCATGGTGTTAGATACTATGAAAGGCTGAGGGTGTATTCTAGACCCAGTTCTGGCTTATTCACACAGTAAATTGGTGCTTTCTTAGCATAACACAACAAGTATCTTTGAATAACTCTATCCCCTCCCCACCAAAAAAAAAAAAAAAAAGCAGAAGCTAATGACACAGCCAGACCAGTTATGATCAAGTACTACTCTTCTGCCAGTAACTGTGTCCTGACTGGTCATCCCTTTTGGACAGGCAAACTTTAGTTCCTCATATGAATACGTTCTTGCAGCCCACTGCCTTTTAAAGATCTCTGCCCGGGGACAGATAAATACAGGATTGCCTTGAATAATTTATTCAGGATTTTTCTTTTACTCAAACATAAACAATGTGCACTTGCTTGCTTCAGAAATGATTTTTGTCAGCTCAACCCACTACAGCCTGATTGAAGAAATAATAATTTATCATCTAAAAAATGCCTACAGTTGTCTATCTTCCATTTGCACAACTGGTATAACATGGAAATGCTGCTATTGCTTTGATTCTAGCCTACATCAGCATAAAAACTGTGCTTTCTGAGAAAGACAGTAGTAGCTTGTTCTGCTACCAAATAGAAGCATCTCTTCAGGTATCTTCAATTTGCAGCAAGTTGAAGGAAGACTTTCCCTATCAGTAGGCAGCCAATTACACAGGGTACATTGAAATGGCTCTTGCTCTCCCTTCAACCAAGTCCATCAGGTAAGTTAAAGCTTGGTCTTTTAAAGAAAAGATTGCAAAGATCCTCGTAACTTCAGTGCTCTTGAATTCCAAGCTTCCCAAGCTCAGGGTAAAACAATGACTAATCATATTTTCTCATTCTCATTTTTACACACACAAATTCAGCTGGGTCTCAGCCTCCTCTCCTACTACAGGATGGGAAAAAGTCTGTTTTGTACCAATACAATTATGGCTCCATTTCCCCACTCACTTCAGCAGGTACATTTCCAGAAGGAGAACTCCTAAACAGAGCTTGGTATTCTGGCTCTAAAGTGTTCTCTTGCTTGCAAGCAGCTAAAATGACAACCTCAGCAAGTTACATTCACAAGATCAATTCATCTCCGAACAGGCTGTAAGAACAGCTGGTGTGAACCTTGCTGATTTTAGCCCTTCTGTAAAGTGCCTCCCTTTGTTTCCTTTGCTATTCCAGCTTTCATGTCATGTCTCAGTGACCTGGCAGGACAAGCGGAAGCTCCCTCAAAAGCTACTGTGTTGTTTGGCACTAAGAATATCAAAAGACTTCCACTAGATCTCAGCTCCCCATGTCACTTCTGCGTGCCTTTGAGAAACTTCTTCCTGGTTCAAAACCTCACAGTTCAGCGTCATTGTTAGACCACACAGGTTCATGGCATTCAATTAACACAGAACTACACAGCCTGATTACAGGTTCAACAGGGATTTCTTCTGAATGGTATCCTGATCCCAACAGCCTTTGCCTGTCAAGCACAGGAACTGTCTCGAATGGGCAGTCTCCTGAAGCAGAAGGCCTTGCTTCAGAGTTCAATCACTGTGTGTTTGAAGTGTATTCTAGTGCCATAAACACAGCTTAAGAGTCACAGCGCTTCATATTTTTATCCTGTAATATTGTGCAGTATGCACAGTAAGAGCCCATTTAAATAACCATACAGTTTCAGCATGCAGAAATACCTCAATTTTGGCATGTTTAAATTTGTTTGGGTACCAGCAACACTGAATTTTTAAACAAACTTTGCCAGGCAAAAAGTCACATTGCGACTATCTGCCTAAGCAAACAGGAATCAAGGGTTAAGGGAACAACCAGAGAAACCACAAAAGAATGTGGTACAATCTGACACAGTGATGAACCTTGGCTTCTACGGCTCAGAATCCTGTTTCACCATGAGAAAAGTACACTGAAATTCTACCACACACTTCCAAAGATGTTAACATGTGGCATCTTTTACATATTGAGTTGCAAATGAAGAATTAAGACTTGTTAATTATCAAACTTTCCAATAAAAGTTGGCGGGATTGACTAGAAAACAGTCAACAAAAATGGCTTAAGTAAAACCCCCCTGTTCCTCCCTCTGCCATGAAACCTGAAGTGCTGCATGTGCCCAGAACAGCAGTGTTAGATGCACTGCACATTCAGGATAAAAAGAGTTATGTGTGCAAACTGTGAATGAATCACATGACTGATTCTCTGGTTTCTCATTCAGTATGGACAACATCCTGTAATTTGTGACAAACCTTGGCAGACTTTCTAGCAGATTCTGTGCCTATGTACAAATATTCCTTTTGAGATGCTACAAACCTGATAATTTTCTAGAGACTTTTTTCCAGTTGTTTATTTTACAAAGAACAAAATAAAATATGGAGCTGGAAATGGACAAAAGAAGACTAAGTTACAGAAAAAACCAAAAATGCATTGAAAGAAACAATGATAATGAGAAGAAAAGAGATGTTTAAAAGCAAACTCCCAAATTCCACCTGAAATATTACGGCCAAAAGAAGAAAAGCAAGGGAAACAACACATGAAACTAAAAGGATTAAGGTACCAGTGCTTTAACACAGATTGAAAATAAAAACCCCATGTACTTTTCATTACCATTCCCAGAAGATTGCCAGTTCCATGGCCGGCCACCATATAATGTGCTTATTTACTAGGTAATGCTTTGGAAGCGGTTAATACAGTAATATTTTTCTACCACTAATATTAACATCAATGGGAGGGAGCGAGGGGTGTTTAGCCCAAAGAAAAGGAGGCTCAGGGGAGACCTTATCACTCTCTACAACTGCCTGAAAGGAGGCTGTGGCCAGGTGGGGGTCGGCCTCTTCTCCCAGGTAACAAGTGACAGGAGAAGAGGAAATGGCCTCAAGTTGCACCAGGGGAAGTTTAGATTTTATGTTGGGAAAATTTTCTTCACTGAAAGGGTTGTGAAGCACTGGAACAGGCTGCTCAGGGAAGTGGTAGAATCACCATCCCTGGATGTGCTCAAAAAAACATGTGGATGTGGCACCTGGAGACATTAGTGCTGAGCACAGTGGTGCTGGATTAACTGCTGGACTTGATGCTCTTAGAGGTCTTTTCCAACCTTAATGGTTCTGTAATTCTAACTTCTTACTTTGGTAGCGTATGAAACTACTTCAGATCTGCCTCCAGTGAATTTCAAGAGTAACCAAAGAGCTCCTAAAGAATGAAAAGACATTATCTGACAGCCATTTTCTGCCTAAAACAAAACACACAAAGTTCTTTGATGTGGATTAGGAACCTTGAAAGAGACATTTTGGTTTTGAGAAAGAAACCCCAAATGTAGAATAGTAGAAAAAATTCTTACCTCCCCATTTTCAAATGTGATTTCTCGAACTAGTGGTACGCATTTATCTTGTGTCCATGCATAAATCAAATCAAAATTGGTTAGTGAGCCTAAATACACCATATCTGGAGCATTTTCCTGTTGAAAGGAAAAATACAGTAGGATAAGAAACAGTAAAAATGACATTGCTACCTACAAAGATTACTTACTCAGCATAAAATAACAATATTCATATAAATCTTGAAAACAAATCTTACACCAATATTCAACCTTGTGCATGCAAGATTTTTATTAACTACATGATAAAAGTACAAATGAAAATAAATATTACGTATGATAATTTATGCAGTCAATTAGATTTTTTAAGACAACTTATAAAGAATGGGGGATACTTTGTTTCTAAATTAGGGATGCTTCAAGTAAAGGCTATTTAGATTTCTGCTAGGCTGAGAAATAGTATCTCCAGACCTAAACTAAACACAGATAGTGAGCTGCTTCATGCTGATAGTTACAAAGACTCATCAAAACCCCTCCTAATGTCCTACAGGACTTGAAACTGGTATTTTACATTTGCTTTGCCAAAGAGATATGAATAAATAATAATTTTCCTTTATTTGCTAGTAGTTTTACCTTGTAATTCGCTGCTAGCATCCTTTAATTTAATTAAAATTTTGGTTAACATGAAGTGAAGCATGACTTTGCAAGCTGTGGCCATGATTAAGCACACCTTAATTCAAAAATGCCATATGATTTATGTAGCCTAATAAATTCTGTTGCTGGAAAAGAAGAAAAATGCTTTGAAAGTCCCTTCCCCCTCAGGTCTATTTGCATCTATTTCCTCTTTTATAAGCAGCTGTTTTCATACAGTGAATTTGAGAAAGGAACAGATTTTTAGATAGTATGTCTCTATAGTGCAATTCTTTCAGATTTTCTTCTGTACTGAATTTTTCCTCCAGTAAAACCATGTTTATGAGAGTTTGTTAACCCACAGTTAATTTTTTTTTTTTTTTTTTTTAATTAAGAGCTCTTAACCCTTGTGGTCTAAGGCACACAAGACAGTCAAGTAACAGTCAGAAAAATACACAGTAATTGTCACTTGCTTTGAAAAACATGAAGTGTACCAGCTTTGCGTATTTTTAAGAGTTCTACAGGACACACAGTATCTATACACATAATGTGTTGACTGTGTTTCTCAGAAAAAAAAGTTAATATTTTTGGACATGGACATTTGAAATGACAGGTTTAGGTTCTGTGCATTAATTGGTAACACGTGAGACTCATCTTTTTCAATGACTCAGAAACACTAATTTCTGTGATCCTATTTCTCACACTTATTTAGTTATGAAATAAAACCAAGATTTGAGATGCAGTAACATACTGAATGATCTGAATACAGTCTCCATTTGTTTGAATTCACATATAATCACAACAATCAAAATAAAATACATAGTCACACTTACCCCTGGTGGCTTGTAGATTACATTGTCTCCGCTAAATCTCTCTGCTTTTGAAATAGCCCTACAACAAACCAACCAGTAAGCATGTTTTGGTATAGACAAATAAAATAACTGAGATACCAAAATTCATATTTTAGTTTGCTATCCTTTCTTTACTTCTTTTTTTTTTTCCCCTTCACAATTTGAGAATTAAAATCTTTCATTTTTAAAGTAAACGGTAAAGTGACTCCATAGAAACTTGGCCTGCCTGGATAAGAGGGCATTAAGGGAGTCAGGAAGATGCATCCCTAAGATCAGAAGTCTGGACTAAAGTGCCAAGTGATAAATGCCAGCACAATTTTGGGTAAGAGACCATCAGAGAACCAAAAAAAAATCTTAAGGAAGCAAAAGAGAAAGGTGGATTCTTGTTTGCACTTACTCTTCCTGTTCCACTGTTTACACTAGGAATTTACATCTTATCTACCCTGATAAAGAAGGGCTTTGAGGTGTTCTATAGGCACAAGCAATGAGAAAATGGATGGCAAGTGAGCCCCCACTGTCCATTTTACCCTCAGAACACATCTAGAGAGAAGACACAGCATGCAGTTTCTGGCCACTGATCATATAGCAAGTGTGTACCTCTAAGACATACAGCTCCTCCTTGCTATTCAGCTTACTACCTCACCTTAGTAAGTTCCTCTCTTGCCTTTAGAATATTTTACCCCAAATCACAGCAAAGTGCCCTGAAAGCTGCTGGTTTGTACCCCAAAATTACCATCTCTTATTCAAGCAAGTTGGAACAGTTGTGCATACAATGCAGGAGACAGAAAAAAAAGAGAAGTCAAATTTTCTGAATTTACCTCACTGCAAGGTGAGCTACATCTTCCAAGGGTCTGAACATTTAGAGTGCCAAGAAAAATACAGACGTCGTAAGGCTTAACTCCAAGTACCTATGTTTTATTGATTTCTTTTGATTCAATTATCCTTTTCTTATCACATACAAAAGGTGCCTTGCAGAGTCCATTACACCACTAGTATTTGCATCAGTTTAGAGATGTGTATTTTAAAATGCATTTTTATGTTCCCGACATGACTCTCCCCATAATGTGAAATGAGGCTTCCTAGTGACAATCATCACTGAGGTAAACCACTTGCATCCCAAATAAGCCTTCATGGAATAAGAAAAGTGAAGCCATAGAAGCCACCTGCCCAATCACTGCTTGCTAAGATGATGATAATCTATAATGAAATATATGCTCTAGGGTAACCCTGTGGTAGAACCCAAAATGTCCTTTTCTGTGTTCTTTCACTCCAGTAGCTGCAGCTATGACTGATTTTTTTTTTTCAAATAACTCAAATAAAGTGGGGACATGATGTGAAAATCCCAAATGCCTGAAGATACACCTTTTTAAAACAACGACTAAAATGGAACACTTCAGTTTGCATTTTGTCTTTTTTTGAAGCAGTAATGTACAAGGTGAATATCTGGAAAGCACACAACTCCCCCTCCCCATCCTCCCCTGCCATATTTACTTGCTAATGTTAAATTAAAACAGTTCCTAGATTTATCACTTTGTTCCATTAATTACTTACAGTTCATCACAGCCTTTTAAGATAAAAGTATTTTTGGCTTTTTTTTTCCTTTTGAATATTCTCTTCCATGTTCACAAACATTTCAGATTCATTCCTCTCTACTTCTAAAATCTAACAATCTCTTCATCAGATTCTTCATCTATCTCCTCCTGTTTACAAGTCTTCTTTCATTAATCTTGTTCTGTGGTCACTTCAGATCTTAACAGAACTGTAAGGACCCGTTGGTTTAAGAATAGTTCTAAGCATCAAGATCATCTGCAACTAAGTACTATTAACAGAGTTTTTAAATAAGCTATTATAACTACCTAAAGCCAGAGTAATTTTTGCATAACGGGACAGTTCTGCCTTGACAGAAGTTAGTCAAGCAACTATTTTTCTCCTGTCAAATTGATTGTTTTATTTTAGCTTAAGAGAAATTTGAACATGACCATTCATGTAACCTCCCCAAAACATGTAGCTGTTGAACTCTGTCCATAGCAAAACCAAAAGTCCCTTCCAGGGGCTGTTAGGATGCTCAGTCAGAAGAGTTCAACTGATCAATGCCAGCTCCCCATGAAGAATTTTGCTATATATAATCTGAATAAAAAACACTGATCTCTGGCCAGCATCTCCCTTGGAAGTCTTTTCACATATAATTTTTTAGGAAGCTGAAGAGCCTCAGCTACTGAGAGATGAAAACATTTAGCTCCCAAGGTTGCTGTTGGGAAGGCTGCACTTTAAAACACTAACAGCTCCAGGCTAGAAAGGGAATGGGTGTCTGGAGATAAGAATAATGATAAACCTGCTGGGCAATCTGTATTTACACGGGCAGGTTACGAATAATCAAACTCTGATCCATTCCACTATGTCTGCTTATTGCTTATATCTGAACAAAACATAAAAATAAACCCCCCACAGGAACTACTTCAGTGCCCAACAACCAAGTGCTAACACTGAGTGGTGGAAAACTATTGCTCCTTATATGCAATTGACAAACAGCAAACCAAAGATGAACAGACTCAAAAAACAGGAGAGTGAATGTTGAAAGTAGTGCTATCTTACTAATAATTTTTTTAAGTTATTTCTGAAAAGACTGAGAAGTTGAATGATGGGCAAAAAATAACTTAAAATTCTAACAGCAACTCAGACTGCCTGTGCTGAGAAGAAGCATGGATGCACCCATCAGAAAACACTTGGGATAATGGCACTCATTGGAGATAAGACTGCCAGACCTACAGACCACAGATTTACAAGTCATGGCCAGGGCTGCACACAGTCACTGCATTACCTAATTGGGAACTGAAGGAAGGGAAAGCCACGTGCATTCCTGCACTTTGCAAATACTCTCCCCCAGCCCCAAACTGTTTTTAGAGACATATTGGAAGACGTGCCAGTGACTGACAACAGGTTTTTTTCAAACAGATAAAACATCTTCTACCTTGATACATCCTCTCAGTTTCTCTGCTATTCTCCACTACATCCAATTAAAAAAACTCCTGAGGCAACTCTGTGCTGTATAAAATCCAGCATAACGCATGCAAATTCCTGATCTTGCAACCCTGGGTAGACTGGAAACCACTACAATCACATTAATGCCCAATCACTTCAAATTGGGCAGTGCTGGCACATTAAAAACTGCAGAAAGAATCTAGATTTTTATTTTATCATGCTACTTAAAAAGTGAATCTCTCTCAGTCTATTCTTCTTCCACTGAATGTTTTAAAATATCACTGTAAATCTGTACAAGGAGAAATTTGAATTCCTGTAGGTTTTTCTTTTAGACTTACACTCTGTAGCTCACCAATGCAATTTTCTTTCTAAGCTATTACACTGTGCAGTGACATAGAAAAAGGCCCAGGCACAGAAATTAGGTATTTTGGAACAAGTTCTACTCCCCTAACACCAAGAGGAAATGAGTAAGCAACTACATTCCTTACAGAGAGGGGGGAAAAAAAAAAAAAGGAAAGAATGAAAAAACCCAACCTACAAAAATAAAGGAAACCTTCACAAATGGTCCTGTTTTAAAGAAAAAAAAATCTAAGAGGTTGCACAAAAAGAGTTACTCAGTCTGCAAAGCTAATGAATTTTTTTTTTCCCAAAACATTTTCAAACTCTTCCCTACTTGTTCTCCTCTCCCTCTAATAAGGAAAAACGCAAGTTCTTGGGACACGACTGTCCACCATTCTGTCACCCAAACCTCCTCAGGTACATTTAAACTATACTGACAAGATGGTAAAAAGAGAAGAAGGAAGCAATAAATAAACATTGAATTTCACAGCAAACATTAAGGCTAGAAAGAGTTTTATCCTTCTACCCCTCAGTGTATTTATCTATTAAGGTTTAGTCTTTTCGGTTATGTCACACTGAAATGTTAAAGAAGTCCATTCAATTAAATTATATAGACCTCATTAATAGAAATTCAATAATGAAGTCACGAAATCAACAAATTTCAAAACTTACCCAAAGGCAGAGAGGAACACACAATCATCATGCAAAATATTCGCTACTCTTTCAAAGGTTCTGTAATTATCAGAGTCCTTTTCCTCAAAGTACCCAATAATATTTCTTCTGCTGCGCTGTAAAAACAAAGGTTGAATTATAACTTGCATCAAACGATCAAAAACTTGTCATTACTCCCTACAGATATTAAATACAGAGACACCATTCATTCAACAGTCAATAAATACAGAAATTATTTCTTTTTTGCCTTTCAATATTCAGAAGAATCCTTGTGAGTATTTTTTCGGAGAGAAATATTAGAAGTATCTTTTCAAATATAATATATGATTCTTTTCAAATTATTAAAAGCAAGACAAATAACTTAGTAGTGGAGTGAATGCAGCTCAAAGTGACCATATTGAACTAATTTGTAATACTGCAAATGATCCAGTTTTCCAGTCAGTTAAAAAAAAACAAAACCAAAGTACTGAACATTTCTGAATAGAAAAAAAAGAAGTAAATATGTACTTCAAATATGTTGTGTTCCACAGATCAACACTGAAAAATATACAGAGAAGGAATAAAACTGAAATACTTACATCAAGAGAACTAATTTCTTCCAAATCCTGGACCTCCCGAATAGGGTTACTTTTCTGCTGCCTGATGTAATCTGCTATTGCTGTCACAGATCTCTGGCCCCTGTATTCCCTCTTCATCATCATGCCATTCCGGAAGAGTTTCAGAGTCGGGTATTTGCTTATCCTGTACCTCTGAGCTATATCAGCTAAAAAGAAATTAAGAAAATGAAACCAAAGCCCTAAAAATACAGAAATACACTGATCATAGTGTCTTATGCACGTATATGTTTGCCTGTATGTGGAAACTCTGAACCAGTAGTTCTACAGCTTTAAGTAACAAGAACACAAAACTAGGAAAAAAAACCAAAAAACAAAAACCAAAAAAACAAAACAAACAAAAAAAAAAAAAAAAAAAACCAAAAAAAAAAACAAAAAAAAACCAAAAAAACCCCAAAAAACAAAACCCCACAAACAAACAAAAAACTTCACACCTATATTTCTCACATGTACTGATCTTCATAAAGAAAAAAATTACCAAAATCTGCAATAAGTAAGGACTTAACTTGGTCACGTATACTCATTTAGTATACTTCCTACAAACAATTAGGAAGACAAATTTAAGAGCATAGCAAGAACATGAGAATCTTCAAAGCTTGCCAATCTCAGTTAATTAACCCACTTGAGAAAATTTTAATAAAAGAAATCATCTCCTATTTTTCTTTAAACTTGCTATGATTTTCATCTCAATTGCAATGCTAGAAATATAACTGTCATGTCTAAAATTTTGGAGAATGTAAACCCTGTGCAAAGTATTTCTTGAAGCCTATGAAGGCCAGAAGACCGCTGTTACAGTTCTGAGATGTTCATGTTTTGAACAAACACAAAATTCCAGGTTTCTAAATTAAGGCAAACACCTCTGTGGTCAACCAGTACCATCATCCCCTTCAAGACAGGTCTTCATTCACATCTATACATGCAGTTCAGTCTTCTAGACTTGGACCACACAGAGCATCACACAACAAAGTAATGTGTATTTGCACTCATCTAGCACAAGAGCACTAGCTATTTTCACCTTTATGTAACAGGTCACTCACTTATTTATTCACAAGACTTACAAATGTAAAAGAATAAAAACAGAAAAAAGGCTTCACAGGAAAATCAGAAGGGCAGCAAAGAAGAAAGCTAAGCAGAAGCAATAAAGTCCAGTTTCCCACACATGTGCACCACGTGCCCCTTAACATCTACCACTACTAAGGCACTAATGTAGTTCTTCACCACACCCCATCAGAGTTCTTTACATGACCCTTTGTCCCTCTTCCACTTTGCTAAATCACTGGGACACTGCAAATTGCAAAAGGAATTGCAGCTGGTTCCCAGCTACACACTGATGGGGAAGCTTACACATAACCAGCAAGTGGTTGATGGCACACTGAGCAGGATCCAGCTGCCTTGATTTTTTAGAGCAACCTTTGCTATGGTGCAGAAATTTATTTGTGCATCTCCAATACTCAGCAACTGCCTTAATTAAAGTTTTTAAGTACTTAATAGCTTGAATGCTCTTTCCCTTTTCAGATGTGGCTGAAGTTCAGCAAAGAACTTCAAGATTTTATGAGGAGGAACTGAAAAAACGAGGTAACCAGATATACTTTGGGTTCTTAGGAAAGCAAGAATAAAAACAAACAACAGAGATAAAGTATGTAATGCCAGATAGATTTCCACATGCAGTTTCCTTTGGCTTTTGCTTAATTATTCCCCCCTGTTCACTCCTCCCCTGGAAACAAATCTAGAAAAAAATATAATCTCACAGACCCTGTTAAAACTGTGTATCCTCTCTTACAGAGTGGGATGCAGTTTACTTAAACTTCTGTACCTAAACTCAACTAAATCCCCCCAAACATGAGCAGTCTGCCCACTTTCCCTGAGCTAATTAACAATTTGAGGAGACTCATTCCAGTCACCCACACCTACCACACTTCCCCTTCTTTTCTCTCTCAAGGAAAGACAGAGGTGGTGAATTCAGCAGACTGATTTATCCTTTGGAGACAGAGAAGTTTCATTTAGTCGACAGAGAGAGGAAGGCATTGCAAGTGTGGGCTGCACACATCCTTACTTTTCAAGGATTCCTTGTAAGTCACAAGGTACCCTTCAGGTGACCTGGATTAGCCCACAGCAGGAAGGCAGCCAAATGTGGGTCCATCAGCACATGTGGCACAGTACTGAATGACGTGAGAACAAATCCATTCTGACAAAAACGTCCCTTCTCAGTTACATATTTACCACAAAGCAGATTTGCTTTCTATTGTACACTTACTCATTTTTAAAGAGAATGGAGAAGTCTGAATTCCATGCTGCCTAGAGAACTCTCAGGGAAACCATCAGTAATTTCAGCTACTGCTACAACAATACTAATCCTACTTGCAGCTTTAGTTACTGAAAACAGTCTCTGAACCAGCTGCACAGCTTAGATGAGTCTGAGAACTGAAAACAAAATGTGCATAGCATAGGATTAAGAACCGGGTCTACTCCACAAAAATGTTCTCTAACATCTCCCAAGTAAACTTCAACGCTTCACCAGCTTAGCCCAGTTCCTAAAAAGCTTAGCATCACTATAAAATAACACAGAATTCAACCTATCAATTTTGACTAAGAGAAAGGCCTTGATTTGCTTCCTAAATATCCCAGAAGTGCATTTCTTAATGCACTAATTACAGTTAAAATTAAGGTAAAACATTTTATGTCCTCAGTGAAGAGTACTTTTATTTCAAATTAATACAAATTTCTCAAGGGAGGATGCCAATATATTCAACATTAATGAGCATTAGATTAATAATGTTTTCTTCCCTTAAACTCCACCACTTTCTAGTTAAAGTACCTAAGAGCTGCCTGCAAGAAGGCGGCAAGTACAGCAGGGCAGGAATCACTTTATATTTGCTTGGCAGAAGATAAACAACATCTGCAAGCCAGGCATTTGCTGCCCTTCTCCCTTGCTGATAGAAGGACTTTTGGTCTGACAGTACGAGTCGATCCAAACTTGACCAGGGTCTGATAAGGGACAAGGAGCACAACGTGTCAAGGTTTCACAGAAACACATTGAGATTAAAGACTCCTCCTGTTACAACATTGCACAGCAAGAGAACACCAAAACCCATGATTTTTTGTCTCACAGCGTGGACTTTTCCTTCAAGTTGTTTCCACAGCTATAGGAGGATGCAAGGGTTGAAGAATGGACATTCAGGGGGTCATGAAGATTCTCTAAGATGGAGATTGCAGTCCCTAGGGATGTGGATCTTCATCAAGGGCTGAAGTTGTGTAAAAAAATTAATGGTAATAAATGCTCACTGTCAAAGCTGAATTCAAATATTATTTCATAAGTCAGTACTTGCATGATCTTTACAAATTACATTGAGATTCCACGAATGCTGGTATTTGAACTAACACAGAGAAATGACACTCCTACACAAGCAAGTATTTGAAAACCATCTTTTTACAAAAAATAAAATGCAAGTACATGAAAAATTGTTTGAATTAATTCAAAAGTCAAATAGAGTAAACCTTAAATGCTTCATTAAGCCCTGGCATTTGATACAGGTAGAGTTAGCATAAGCAGTGCAACTACAAAATTATATTCCTTTTAAAATTGGAAATACACAATGCAAATACATGGAATATTGTTTGAACTCATTCACAGATTGCATTAGTTATAGTAAATCCTAAATTAAATTAAAAAATATTTCCAGACATTCCCACTGCCCATTTTCTGATTAGAAGGGGTATTTGAAACAGACAAGGGCAACCTACCTAAAAAAAGTCCCCCAACTACAACTTTATGACTTTTTATTTTCTTCAGATATGAAGGTACCTAAAAGGAATCAACTTTGTGTTTGTATTTTGATGAATTAATCATTAAATCACAAATCTAATGTTTGTGCTACCAGAATAGTTTCACATTAGTTATGATAGGAAGCTACTGATATACTTGATCATCTTTTTTTTCTTCTACAAATCAAAAACTTCGAGCACAGCAATGACTGCTGGATTCAGATGATTCTCTCCTCCCCATTTTGCACATTCATCCGTTGACATGCAACCATTTCCAAACTAGCCAGACTTTTTTCCACTATTCATTCTGCCAACTCCAACAGGAATATCTTACAGTCGCTCAGTTCTCTTCACAGATGCACTGTATCGATACTTCTCCTGAGCAAAGCTCATTCTTACAACAGGGAAGAGACAGCAGCTCTCATTTTGAAAGAAACTTCTATGTGAAACCTGACATTTACACTCATGTTTTCTAAGACAGTCTCCACGTCACCTTCTGAGTGAGATCCTCTAAAAAAGCAGGCTTTGTGAGCTATCATTTGTGATCCATATTTTACCATATCTCTTGTACTGTCAGCCATTTCTCCACTGTCAGAGCATTGTGTGTTCCTCTGTTCAAAGGAATGCCAAAGCCCATTTCTTGGGGTGTGTCAGGCTTTTCTCATGATGTGTACACACATTACCCAAGCTACAGCTTCAAGCAAGCACATGGCCAGGGACTTGTTTCCCAGAATGCTTCAGACTCCACCATCCCAGGTTAACACCGCAACACACTATCCAGAGTTTGGCTAGCTAGATATCAGATCCCGTCACCAAGAATCTCAGTTCCATTGCCACCAAATTGAAATGCAATGTACAATGAAGAATGTGTTGGAAACTGCACCAAGACACACTATACTGAAGAAGGCTCCCACCCACAATGTAGCTAAGAAGGTCCTTCCCACTGAAGAACCAGCAATATTTACAAGGGCTGCTATTAACTCAGTATACTGTTCTAATCTTTCAGAGCCATAATTCATACTACAAATAAACAAATATTTAGATTTTAAGTCTTCAAGACTGGCTCTCAAAAAACACGTCCACTACGATTTGAACAATACTGATAATTATCCTACATGCCTACCTCATAATATAAGGCACCACCTGATGAATTCACATGCTGAACAGAGGACTATAACAGCCTGAAAAGTTATCTGAAAGAAAATCAAAGTTTCAAAATTCAAACCCTGTAAAAATAATTTCTGAAAATACTCAGTGTCCCTTTTTCTAGGGGAGAGGAGGGTGGTGTCTTCATGTTGCCTGAGGAAGAGCTAGCACAAACCCAAGCTACTGCATTTCCTAACTTTGGTGTTACATGATGGTCGTAGGAGTTGCACAGCTACACATAGAGAGAGCCTGAATTTTCTGGATCTAACACTAATCTTTTATTTTATTTTGTGTGTCAAATCATCTTACGTCTTCCTTACCCTTCTGCAATACCTTCCATCTCAAAAGTAACAAAGTCTTACAGCTGTATATTTGAAGCTGGAATGACCAAATGAGTATTCTGCTCACTCACTTGAGATCAATCAACATGTTTTCAAGTCCCTCAGGCTACCCACCAGGGCACACTACAGATGACAAATGAAATCTGTCTTTGGTAGGTACTTTTTACTTTCATAATACACCATTAATTTTCCCCAGTTAAACTACTGCTCTTGTGACACTTGCAAGAAATCATAAGCCCTGGGAATACTCATGGGAAGCAGAATTAGAAAGGAACTTGGAAAACCATCCAAACTAGGCATCCTACTCCAACGATTGTGATACTGGTGACTTGTATGATGGACCAAAACAAGTAGAAGAAAAGCAATCAGTTTTCTGTATCAAACTCAGGTAACAGCAAATTTAAACCATCTTCTGCAGCAAAGGAGCATTCACAACAGCCATGCCTGCTCTAAGGAGGGCCTCATCAGTAGGCACCCTGTAACCTTTTCTAACAGACTAATAAAATGGCTCTCCTGAGGAGTGCCATCAACAACCTCTCCAAATCACTTACACTTTTTATTTTATCCAAAGATAACTCTCTCAGACGGACTTTTTTTTCCAAGCGAAGTGACAAGAATGCAATGAAATCCTCATGCTTGTTTAGAGTTTCATTTACAATTCCTTTATGAACTTCCAAATTTGCAACCACTGAGTCCTTTTGCTTATCAAAGGCACAGTAGCAACACAATCTCATCTCTGCAGACTAACATTAGCAACATGAGCACACATTGCAGGAACAGCCAGACCCAGGGGAGCAGCAGCTCACAACACTGAGGGAAAATACCATTCCCAGACACATTCTGAATGGAAGAACAACAGTTCCCTAAACAGCCTGGCCAGCAAAGCATCTCCTTACATACCATCAGTGAGAAGCTGATTTATGTTTGGAGGCACAAAGATCTATTCAAACTAGCTACTATTTTTTATGTAACTCAGAAACCAAAGGAAATCATGGTACAGTAGAATCAAACCCTCCATATTTATACTTCAATTTACAAGAGTTCTGTACCACAGCTCCTAATGTAGAATTCAGAGGAACTGTCCAAAACATAAACTCTCCTCCAAACAAACGTGAGTTCTAGATTGCAATATTCACTCACAGAGAACAGAAACATAGGAAGTCTATTGTACCAAGTGAGTTTCCAACACTGCTGCTTAACACAAATTATTAAAAAAACTCTGAAACACAAGCAAGCCAAAAAAACGCCCAAAAAACCCCAAACAAACAAAAAACCACAAACCACTAAACAAAACCTTCCTTATAATATCTATGCAGTAGGATCTTCTGTAATTTTATATGGAAGATCACTTTTACTAGGTATTATACTTAGATGAGAGGTGTTTAATATTTCAGATAGGTGAATTACTAAACTGAACATACCAAAACCATCAAAGATTTTAACAAGACACAATATCGCAGAACTCAGACATTTCTAAGTTATAAGAGGATGCGGTCTTGGAAAAGGAAAGCACACCTGCTTCAGCTACCTGCTTCAGATCTACCTTTAGTGTATGTTCCACACCAGCTTAAACACAGCCTGGTGACTTTACTTACACATTTCAGGGATAATTATCTCCACAGTATTATAAACTGGTGTAAAATATAACATACACAGAGGCTTAATATAGTGTTAATATGTATATTTCGTATTTTATCACATAAGGGACTATCACTTTCCGGAAAAACATCTTTATATTGGCTATAAGAGCAGACAGTATGATGGTTTTGTCATTAGGCATCAAACATTTGGCGGTTCATCAATAATTCTCTTTAATTTGCTTTACCCTCAGAAGCTGGTGTGAGCTGTTGGGCCCTTCAGTGTGCTTCAATAATAGTGCATTAAATAGAAAGTATCTATGCCTGAGTGACCATTCTGAAAGCTGTTTTTGAGGGGCCAGAAATCAGCTATTTGGATTCCCTACAGAGTCTTGGCCTCAAAAAGAACCAGCTCATTTGTAATGCAAATAATCCACCATCTCTAGAACATCATTCTAATAGTGAATTACTAGTGGTATGAAATCTGCAGGCATAACAAAACACCAAAATATTGACATAAACCCTCTAGTGTTGCTAAAATATGTAAACACATACAGAAATATAAAGCTTGAGTAAAAATCCCCAAACCACTAACAATCTTGACACCAGCATTCAGCAAAATACTACAGCAGGCCCAACCCTGATAATAAAGTAACATCCGCTCTCTTACTAAAAAGCTGTTATTGCACACGTTAAAATCCAAGTTAAAGTACCTAAAACTTTAGGACATATCCAGTAACCATGTGCCATGAAATGTACCATTGTTTACAACCTGGCAAATAAATACTAGAAACTAGGAATGACATATACAACTTTTGTTATTTTAATTCAAAAAGGCAATGTAAATTGTCCGTCATTAAAGGATTTTTTTTTTTCATTCTCACATTTTACATCTTCTGCAGCAGCAGTCATGCTCATCTACTTAAATTAAGGACAAAAATAGTAACTACAGAGAACTAATGGTATTCCAAAAATGGAAAGAAAGACCAAAACTCCTGGCTGCCTCCTATTACTTAGCCCACTACTCCTTCTTCCAGGAGAAGGGTGACAATCTCCTCCTCTTAGCTCTATGTAACAAGCTGCAATTACCCTTATTCAAAGAGCATACGAGAGGATTAAGCAACAAACTTCTAAAGGGTTTCAAACACTTGTTGCGGGGCAAAAAAATGTTTTCTTAACTATGTAACTGCTAAGATGAGAACATCTCATAGCTAAACACTGGGCATCCAGCAGCCCAGACTCTCTGAGTTATTCAATCAACTAAAGCTACAGCAATGAAAATAAGGATTTCAGCAGTTAATTTAAACCTTAACAATAAAACACAACAACACAGGCTGATTTTACTATGGTCTTTAGTGAGAACTTTCTATAAAGTTTTGTTGTCATTATCTTGACATGAAAAGATGAGCCAGTTTCCAGTGATGCTTATTCTTACAAATAAACAGTTTTGCAAAGCCCAAATAGTATAATCAGTATTGATTAAACTGAATTTCTGCTGCTAATACTCTTTGGGAAGTACAAGCCACTGTAAAGAAATTATTCCTAGAAATGCTGTTCTCCAAGAAGCATAAAACAACACAGCTGATCCTATAAATGTAATAAAAATCCTGGTGCTATCCATTTGCCTTTCAATGTGCAGCAGATGTTCCTTGCATTTTACTTATTAAGGGATTTAAAAGGAACTTTAGGGATTAGCACCAGCATAAAATAAGATTTTGCATATCATTTTCATGTATGTCTGGGCATGGGGAAAACCCAGCCCAAATAGGCAACTGTTTGCTGGCATGAGTACAAACAGCAAAGCAAAGCTCTGATCCCTGCCTAGCTGTGTGAAAGGAAATTTACAACCCCCACCATGACTCCGAGATGGAAGGAAGACCTGAGTAGAACATATTCTTCATGCTGACAATGGTAGGTTACTCCTTCCTCTTCTTGGTTGTGAAGACCTGCATCATTTGTTGCACTAGTGCTCCTCTGACACCTCAGTGAACCAATTCAATTTATAATCCCAGCCTTTTTTTCCTCATTAAATGAGACAGGCTGAACTAATTAAAAAAAAATGTTTATGGATGCAATGAGAAAGAAACATTGGAAATTGCCCCGACAAATTTGGAAGAAAAGGTTTGCTGATGTAATAAATGCAACCCTGGGCTAAATGATGGGCCAGGTACCGCTTACACTTTACAGGCTATTTAGCTTATTTTTCAATACAATTAGTAACTTAGTAGCAGGACAGCACAGAGAAACCTGAATCAGGATTTACTTACAATGCTGATCACAGTCTACTCTAGCAAACACCACTTGATTCTTATCTGGATATTCTTCTTTGATTACGTTAGAAGCTTCCTCAAAAATAGGATGCAGCATTTGGCTGAAGCGGCACCTGTAAATAGAACGTAAGATTGTAACTTCAACATACCACTTTGAAATATTTTAATTGATGACTACTGTAACATTTCAATCTTTGAAGGAAAAAGAAGAAAAAGAAAAGAAAGAAAAGCTATTGGAAAAATTAAATCTACCTGTAATCATCCCAGTAACTGACTGGATAAAAATCAGTTCAAAAGTAACTTGAATAATTCAGGCGCAGAAAAAAAAGTAATTCTGAAAGAATACATAGTTCAAGATATGCTCCCTTGCTTTATATCCCTAGGAAACACCACTAATCAATTACAAGCCTTTAGGAAATATATTCTATTCAGAAAGTATGTTGTTGATTTTTTTCTACCTGAATTATCCCTGGGAAAGTAATTTTAAAAATGTAGTAAAAGAAGTTCCTTAGATTGTTGAGATTGAAATATTCACCAACACCTTCCAGAAATATCACAGGTAATTTTCTATGGGTCAACAATACAAGTTGTAAGTATTGTGTATTACATTATTGCTCAAGTTTGGCAGAATTTGAGCAGACTGCTTTTACAGCAGTAAGAACAAAGAGAACCCTACAGGTCCCTTCTTCCAGTAATGTCAGATTTTGAAGCAAATTCTCTCTTTTTGCCCACAGAAAAGGCTGTAGGATTGTAAAGATGCTTCAGTGGCTTTAGGGAGTTTAGGGTAACAGTAGTGCACAAGCCTATTACTAATATGTCAATAAAATTATTCTATATTCAGTCCTTCCAAACATATGGCACATTTTTAAATTGGAGATGCATAATGGCACTGTAGAAGTTGTGAGAATGAGATTACAAGGAGTAGACTTGCAATAAACCAGCCTGCACTGAAACCCACCTTAAACCTAACAGTGACAGCCTGGGGATGCAGTTATGTCTGCAACAGCCAACACGTAAGTGAAGAGCAAGTCTTGCTCTCAAAATGCCAAGAGAGCTGAAGTCCACCTTCTGAAAAAACCTGACTCTGGGCAGCACAGCTGTATGTTACACACTTATGTAGCATGAATATGTTACCATGTATATGTTACAATGGCTTCTTGTTCCTCATTCTTCTCCACCCTTAAAGCAGAGAACTTCCACGAGCAAAATCGATCTGTTCTCCCTCAAAAGTCAGGTTATATCACAGACTGGCACTGTGCTATGTTGAGGGGTTATTACTGTATTCCTAAAAGTAATGATCATGATTAAGCTTGTAATCTTTTAAAACTATAGCCTATTATAATGTGAATCAAGCAAGCATACACAGAAGGAGAAGCAAATGGGACACAAACCCAGAAAAGAACTGGTTTGAAAGCAACAGACTACTGTATTTTCAATTAGAAAACTATAGCCAAACATGACAGTTTTCAAAAGACGGAAGTTTAAACATTAAAAAAAAAAACCAACTTGAATAACTTACCAATCAGCATAAAAATTAACTAAAGCAACATCTGCATTGTCTGAGAAAAAAGAAAAAGAAAAAACCCAATGTCACATTGTGAGGCAAACTTCTCAGTTCTTTTATCTGAGATTACAAAATTATGCGCAAAAAGACTACAAAAGCAAATATTTCTAGATTATTCAGCATAGAGCTTAGTCTGACTGCTAGAAAACTGCTAGGGTCAATCTTATCTGAAATATAATCTATAACAAATGGGAGAGATGAAAGATGCCTTCAGTCAAGTGTTCTATTCACTTTATAGATATATAAGACAAAAAAAGTGTAAATACTTAAGGTGTTAAGACACACAAGAAGTAATTGACACATGCAGTAAAAATTATTTCTGGACTTAAAATTAAAGCACTCACATCCAGAAATTGAACTTTAGTATCTCTTAAGCATTAGCTCTATTATTCATAAGTGTTAAAAACCAGTTAAAAGCTGAAATCCCAGCTATTTGGCTATTTGGGGTAGAAGACTGATGGACAGGCAGCCTGTCTGTGCAACTTGCTCTGGTTTGTCCTTGCTTGTCTTACTTAACCTGGATACTACAGCAAAAGGCAGCAAAGAAGTTTTCAGTCCCCAAAAAAAGAAACACACTAAGGGACACTAAAAAAAAATGCAATACTACAGGGATACATATGATGAGGTATTGAAATAGTGTTCTTATGCATTCCTTTTCACATTAAAAAAAAAAAAAAAATCAAAAAAGGATAAATCTCCTGCCCAAAAATGAAGTCTGATCTTTACAGAATGTAATAACCAACTGTGCTTTAAACTGATTTTTAGTAGTGTACTGGCCTAGATACTGAAAAAAAATGAAATGCATACTCAAATTACAGAACATCAGCCACAGCTTTATAAAGCAGAAATGCTGACAAAGCAGAAAACTGACCAAGTTACAGAGCAGTTACATGTGAGGATTAGGATGCTGAAAGTCTGGAAAACGCAACATGCTGGTAAAGATGACTCTTCAGTAGGCTGGGGAACATCACAGTTTGATTACAATTATGGCATTAAGATTTTTATTATCAGCAAGGGATGCAAGTGGTGAATAGGTAAATAACAAGCACTGAAAAGTTCAGGGTTACCTCCAACGAATAAAGTATTTATTCATAGTAATGGGATGAATTTTAGAAGCACTTACACTTGGCATATATTCCCTTTTGTGAATTACACTGTATAAAATCATTTTATATTTTCCACTCTATAAAAGGCATTTACAGACAGATCTCGTATCACAAGGCAATCCCATAACATAAGGCAGATTCTAGCCCAGACCTTAATAAAGATTTTTTTCCCCTGGATATATTAGAAACAATGTCATAACATTTTCTTGCAAAGACAACCAGATACAGGCAAGTTGCCTACTTTCTCCGAGGAAAAGGTTTCAGACAAGAAACATGTATCTGTTTGACTTACAGATTTCCATTCTTTGAGCCACCAGAATCAGGACAGTGCTTAACCAGAAGAAAGGCAGAGCTGAACTTAAGATACTTAAGGCCCAGCACCATGGGTTTCACTTGCTGCTATTTTTGGGGGGAACTTTTAAAATGCCCTCTAGACTGGTTTTGGTCATGTAATCAAGCATTCCCTTCTGCAAACAAGATACCAGTTATTTTTTTTAAGACACTGCAAATTCTCATTGCAATACATTAGTTCAGACAGCTAATTTTGACCACAGGCATTTAATGTTTCTAAGCCGATTGCAATTCATATATTCAAAGCTAGGGTATGAATATTCATTTACTATCACTGCAATATTCACACAGCTAAGTAACTGCAGACATACAAAGAAAAAAATCATTTGAAATACTCACTTAAAATGTCGTCTATATTTCCACTATCTAGACTTGTTATTTCACTTCTTGCTGGATTAAAAAGCCAAGACACCTAGAAAGAGAAAGCAAACCAGTAAGGTATGTTTCAGCAGTAAAGTAGTAACTTATGTGTGATTTTTAAGTGTTGCAGTTCAAAAACTGGAGAAAAACAGTAAAAGAACTGTAATTCAGTCAATGCATTTCAGATGACAGCAGTACTACAAATATACAAATGAACTACATATATAACATACTTACACATTTAAAGCAAAATTGGCTCAATACCATTCTCTATTATGTAGGCAGACATGTTACAGGTAAATTTTTAAGATTAACCTATATTCATAACTTCATTCTGAAGAAAGAAATGAAACCCCATTTCAGCAACCTCACACAGCCCAGAAGTGTGTGGACACTGAGGTTTTCCCAAGTAATTCCTACTGTCACTCACAGGACTAGTGTGGCTAAAAAGTTTCTCATTAAGTAAAGCCTCAATTGCCTGCATTTTTCTGCTGTTTTAGGAAACCATTTCAATATATCTAACTCAACTAGCTCCAGTCTTTTATCTCCCTCTGTATTTCCACTTGACACTGCTTCAGTCCCAGCATGCAATAGGCATATCAGACTATTAAAACCAAGACACCACATCAGCCAAATAATTCAATTACAAAGCAACATTTGTATTACTCTTCATGCGCCTCCCACAGCAATACACAGTTTTATGGGTGGGCACTCTCATGTTCAGTGCAACTGGCAGAGATCTTTTTTTCTCAAAATGTGGTGAAAGGGAATAGGAGGTTGAGTTCTATCCCAGGTGAGAGAGGTATCAGTGAATTGCAATTTATTTTTGCTTTGAGAGAGACAAGCATGCAAATCTTTGAGTAGGATGATATAGATTCTGGTCTGGCACACGAATGTTTCGATCCTGAGCAAGCCAGTCAGAAAGTCAGGGCTTGGACCAGATGTTCTGCCATGATGCTTTCATCTTTTCAATTGATGTATGGTTCCTCAGCTGACAGAGATACCAGGAAAGGAAAAGGAAGGTTTTCGGAAGAGAACTGACTGGAATGTACAGGTCAAGGAGCTGGGCAGAGACCAAAGAGTCACAGAGACACCCTGCACTGAGATGTGGCAGCACACAACATACACTCTGTCCATGTTCCCAGAGACTTATTGACTCCTTGAGGTGCAAAGAAAATCTGCTTATGGCTCAGAAGGCACCAAGGAAAAACTTAGCTAAAAGTATAAAGACCATCCAAATAAAACCACATAGAGCAGCTGTGTACCAAGAACCGGTGATGCAAAGTTCTCTGCATTTATGGAAGAGCCTGAGACCTATCCTGAACCTATAGCAGAACCATGACTACAAAGAACAAGCCTCCAGGATATACCTGCCTTTGACACTGTTCACAATTTATCAAAAAACTCATTTAATGTCACACACCAAGTTTCCTAACATTTGCTGCAAATGTATATGAAATATTTGATTGAAAAAAAAAATAGCCAAATTGGATCCCTGCTTTCCTTAAGATCAACTTCAAAAATGGTGGGAAACTTCTAGTGAAAAACACTGTCAACAGCTCTCAAACTATCAGTGTAAATGGCACACAGGTGAGATTGGCAGCAATCAATCATTTTCAGTTCCCTCTGATTTGTGGATCACCAAACATTTCTCAGTGAAGATACTGATCCTTTCGCATTTCCCATATGGAGGCCCTTGGGTAGCATATAACTCTATCTTACACTACAGCCTGAAAACACACCAGCTGTTGGAATACAAAATATGTGCAAGCGCTTCTCTCTTGGAAATTGAACAAGATACCATTCTTAAATGCAAATCTAAGATTTGTGGTGGAGTTTGCACAGTCTTCCTGTGGGACTTCAATTGCCTGAGATAAGTGTCTGAACCGTGGCTTTAGGATGACTGTAGAGAAACAAAACTAATAGCTGAGCTGTGAGGTCCAGAGATTAAACAAGCAGCCTAACAACACAGTCTGCCAAAAAATTATCTGATTAAGCAAGCTATGCAATGCACAAGTTGCAGCAGGCCAGTGTTCAGGGAGTTCCTCAGAAGATGCTAGCATTGCTGACTACTGAGCAGCAAGAAGGTAGGATTCTGCCTTTGGAGTGAGAAGCTACCTGTATGGACCCAGATCTACACTGGGTCCTGAAATTATCCTGAGTAGAAACCAGCTGATGGCAATCATTAGTGCAAACACCTCCTTATCACCCCTTGGGTGGTGCTAGGGATGACAGCTTCCATGGTGTTGCTGTGGGGAGGTTCTGGTAGTAGAAGGTAAGTTTGTAATGAGTAATGGGTCACGTCAGCATGTGCATGAGCTGGCACAGGTTTTGTCTGTACACACATGCTGCTTTGTTGCAAATGTTAGGCTTGACCTAAAAGGTTTGACCTAACTCGTGTACAATTGAAGCAGTAGCTACAATTAACAATAACTGTTGGAATATTGCTCTAGACAATAATGGATAGGGTATTTCAACATTAGTTTTGCTGGCTATCATCTGATCCTACTGTAGGTGACTGCAAATTCAATGTTCTAAGGCTTCAGCTGCCCTGCAAGGCCTCAAGAACCTCTGATCACCCTGAAGACTGCAGAGTTACTTATCCTGCTTGTAATCTTGGACAATGCTTGTTTACAGAGAAAATCCATGCAAGCCTCTAGAAAGCAGGAACTTTTCAGCTGCTGCACACAGCTCTGCATCACCATCACGCTCGGAAAGAATTTCCACAGTAGTCTTGGTGTAACTATTTTCACAGGAGCTCAGCAGTTCGTATTGTCTAAACAAACTGAACGGGTAAGATACCAATTTCTTAAACCCTCTTGGCTTTTTCTAGTATAACTTTACAGCAGCAACTCAAATCTTATCTAATAGGATAAGTTACACATAAATTAAACATAACACGGATAAGCGTATCATTTGCAGTTGAGAAATAGGCTTTGTTACTTAGCAGATATACTTCAATGGATCAGGAACTGTAGTCACATTTGTAGATTGCCACAATACACTTAAAATACACTTAACTTACAATGTAAATATTTAACTGCACCATGAAAGCACAGGACTTACTAACAAATGAGATCCTCTTCTAGACTGTGCTATATGCACAAAAAAGGAATTAAAACTAATACTTCTTTATAGCACAAATGAATTTTGTGATTGCTTTCTTAACTCTTACAGTGGAAATGTGGTGCAAGCTGCATGTACTAAGACATTAACACCAAAACAAATACTCCAAACATCTTCATGTATTGAAGGTGAAAAACAAATTAACCATATACCCTATTGTCCCTTTATATTACAGTAGTGGAAAAATACTGAGACTAAGAACACCTTTCCCCAAAAGTTGCACAAAATCTGAGATAATTAAAACACTTTTTCCACTAGAAGTATGAAAATTTTTTGTCAAATATATTCATGATCACATTCTCAAACATTTTATACTGACTAAATAATTGTGGGTGCCAAACTTTTCATAATAAATACACAGACTCAGGGAAAAAAAGCATTCCTTGAAGAAATGTCAATAAATATGCAAGACTCACTCTAGCTGAAGCTTTCTGTAAGGTAAAATGCCTGTAAGAAAGAAAACACCTCCTTCTGACCCAGTAATCTTGCTGTCCCATGAGTTGGGTTTATGATATTACCAGTATTAATACTTATCATGAAGGAATACAAATTTGTATTTAAATTGCTAAGAAACTATACTGTTTTGAGAATATTTTCTGACCTTTTTTGAGGCCTTTGCTTGATACCCATGAGCAGAAACAAGACATTTTTGAGGAAATAATTTCTGAATATCAGCTATACACTTTACAACAGGTATTGAACATATATTCTGAAAAACATACTAAGAAAAATATTCTGAATTTTTCACTTTTAAATGCAAACTTTACATTCCACTGGCTCATAGCAGGACATATGGATGACTACTCATATTTGAAACTGAAGTAAAAAAAAAAAAAAAAATTCAAACTGGCATTACAAGATAGCTACAAACTCATTGAAGAAAGCATCTTGAAAAAATAATTCAACAGGAAAGTTGGTTACATAAGCAGACCTGAAAACAACGCAGGTTTCTGCATTTACATTTTATTTATATGTATACATATGTATATTTTACATTTCTAGATACTAAACATTCAAACTGAAAATCTGAAGGTAAAACTAAGTAGCTATGAAATAAAAAGATTTTGAAAAATAAAGATAGAGTAGAATATATTAAATATTTGAGTGAAACTGTTCAAGTTAGATTAGGATGTTTATAATTTACTCACAACCATTTAACACTACAGAAAAATGACAAAACACGTAGACTAAAACAAACAAATGCAGAAAGCTTTATGCACTTACGGAATACACTGCTGGGGGGAAAAAATCAGGAACTGAACAATGTGTTCACAAAGATAAAATTAAGCTCATATGGGGGGAGGGAAGAAGAGGAGATGACGTATTTTTACTCTTTAGGTCCTCAGAAATACTGTCAAATAAAGCAGGAACATCATGGCTCAGGTCCCTGGGAGTTTCTGAAGATAACACTGGTCATACTTTTACTGGGAAGTTTAATTAGTACAGAAATCTCACTGTTTTTAATCCTCACTGGAAGTTAGCCAATGGCTTAGGGAACCAGTACTAGTCACTTCTGAGGAGGAACTACAAATCAGCTGAGATTTATTCTGATTGTTTCCAATGAAAGACCTTCAAAGCCACAGTGAAAGCTCGAAAGTAACTATCATCCTCCCAAATGCACCATGCAATGCCATACAAGCAGCCTTACACAAAACAAAATGCCTGAACAGAACCTATTCAACTCATACCCAACACTGAACCTCTGCCAGGTTTCATATCGCTTTCCCAAAGAGGAAATAAAAGCACAGCCAGTTTCAACTCACCTTCTGCTGACAGTATTGCTGTTCAATTGCCATTCCACACATCCCATGAATAAAGCCTGCTGGTTATTCAAGAGATTTAGGTCAACCTTTTGTCAACATTTTACCAGCACCAGTTAGTGTTGTTAGTTCTTTAATTGCTAACTGGACAGGAGAGACAGACCTATAGGTTTAATGGTATTTCTTTTTCAAGTTTATTATACTTTACATGCCACTTTCTTGCAGAAGAGTTTAACAGTTTAAATGTGCATAACCTTAAAACTGTAAGAAAAGGAAAAAAGAACCCAGGTCTGTTGCATTCTAGTTCTTCGTGCCTCTATTTTTAAATGCACGTAATGAAACAGAGGTCCCCATTTCCAAAGCAAACTATCTGTAGAATACAGAAAATGTATTCATGGAGCATTATGATTTCTAATTAGTACTACACCTGCAAGGCAGTCAACAAGAACAGCCTTCATTTTCACTTGCTAAACTTTTCATTTACCTTCTCCTCCTGCTGGGAAATCCTAAAGGCACACAACCATCTTTCTCCTCTAACACAAAATCATTTTACATTTGGCAACCAGCTCTAGCCCACATCTAATCCAGACTGACATGTTGAAGTTACTACCTGAAGTCCAAGCCCCCCAGGACCCTGCTGCTGACTGTCAGTCCCCGAGTACCTCTTTTTTTTATGCATGCTGCTGATCTGCTGCTGCTCTGAGGTCTGCATTAAACTCCTGGACAACAGGAAGCAGACGGGTTTACAGCCTGCTGTAGGATGATATAAATTGAAAGCAATCCCAGAAGACAGCAAAGCCAAAGCTGGCAAGACATTGTAAGAGCCCCTGAATTTTGGCTTCAGAACCATCAATCAGGAACATCTTGCTGGCGGCATTCCCAGAAGCCCCATAATGAACCACAGAGTTCAGAGCAGAGAGAGGTAACAGTAAATAGAGAATGCTGAAGGAAAATAAAAAAAGAACATTATTCACCCTCTCAGTGAGAGCAGTTCAACTCTTAGTTGTCACCACTTCATTTCACACTGTGCCCAAACATTTTCATAACTTACACTGACTGCTGCCATCCCTGATGAATATGAAGGGTTTTTATGGGTAATGTAAGTTGCTTTCATTATAAGACTATGAGACAAAGTTCTATTAGTTCAAAACACTAACTAATGATCTCTTCTCAGTTATATTCAAGTTTTCAGAGCAATTTTAAAATAGGTAACAAAAAATAATTTTCTTAAAATTTTTCACTTAAGAGTCATATCTTAAATTTAGTCAGGAAAATTTAAAATGCTCAAAAGAAGCTACTTAAAATAGATTCAAAGACTGCAGTTACTAATGTCCAGGAGAACAGAAAAAAATCTAACTAAACTGAAATATCGATAATATATATATAAGAAAAGTAAACTTACTTCTTCAGCCTCGACAGACAGCTCACTTTTACGCTGTTTTAGCCAAACAGTGCTGTAACTGCACAGAGCTAAGTAGAGACCACCACATGAAAAAGAAGTCACGCAGTTTCTTGTCCTCCACGTATCTTGATGTCTACTCCCATTTTAAGTGTGTGGAAGGAATATTTGGTGTAGGTGCATGTCTTATTAATACTGAAAAACTTATTTTCAAATGAAAATACTGGAAACAGAAAAATTCACAATTTATAACGCTATCTTTGAAAATCCAAATTATATGGATTTGATGCACCAGATCAGGAAAAAGAACTCGCAGCTAATGGTTCCTAAAACTGAACTTTAAATACAAGCAAAGGAGTTGAAGGATTGTCCTGTTTGACTGGGAATGGTTCACAGATACAGAGATCTCTCAATGGTCTGATACTGCAGCACCAAGGATTTCCAGAAAAAGGGGTAAGTTAACCTCTCAACAGTTTGTGAACTATCATTAGAAGACACAAGATGTTAATTAAAAAAGTCCATTGTAGAGAAGAGAATGAAACATCATTATCACAACATGTAGTCCATGCATTGCATTTTTTTCCATAAAGTTATTAGTAGCAGAATCATGCCCCCAAACACAAATCTAAAGATTAATTCTCTGGGCACAAACCTATGGATCATGGTCTTTTATAAAAATGTTTAAGTGAGAGCTCACAAAAATGACATGAGGCGTGTCTAAAAAAATGTCACAGAGATAAGACCTGTAATTTATTTCCAGCTGAATTATTTGTAACATTCAGTTATTTCTCTTGGCCTTTAGGGAAAAGGGTAATCTCCAGTCAGGGTTATGATCCACTGGTTTCCTTGCCTTATACATCCACATAGAGACAATACAGTCCATACACCTTCAAAAGATGTAAACAGATTTCTGAACATCTGTATTAGTTTGTGAATAATGTTCAGAGTGCTCCACATCTTCACAAATAGGAATCTACCTTAAAGCCTGTTCACAGATTTAAAGCCATGAATTCAGCTCCATCTTTAGACATTTTATTTACCAAGCTGCTTCTCTTACACAAGCAACTAGAATTCCCCTGAAAAAGAAAGGTCACATTTGTGCAGCTTTTTAGGAAAAAACACCTCATGTTCCGGTAACTCTTTCTTTTCCATATTGCCAACTGCTTGGATTATTTGGCAACAACACAAGGATACACTTTCAAGAAGGAGTAACACACAAAATACAAATGCAATCTCCAAAACGATTAGCACAAATTAAGCAGCTGTTGCTGTGTATGAAAGCCAGCACCCTCAAGGTCCTCAACTTGTTAAAGCATGATCCAGCAATATGAAATAAAGGGCAGCTCGGTCTTGTCAAGCCTTTGGTAAGGCTGGCAGAGCAGAATAGTTTGCTGCCCCTTTTCACTAAGTCAAGGAAAAAGACCCTGTTCTCTGTTTTGGCCACTACCAAAACATTTGTTGTAGACAGTTTAAACCTTGGAGACTCTGTACTTGTAACTCCATTCCTCATTACAGAAAGCAACATACTACCCTGTTATTCATTATAATCTATAGGCTTTCCTGTGCCCTTTATTCTAGTTTTTACACAGGGTAATCACAGAACAAGAAATTAGCTTTTATTTTTTTTAAATAATACATATATATATTTATGTTTTGTTCATTCTTGGACTGGTGATGAAAATGCATATTAAAATGAAACAAAAACTTTTATGTCATTCTGTGGGAGGAGTGGCCACGGAATTCAGAATCCCTCCTTTAAAGCATAATCTTAGAGGAAGAAACCAAAAGAAGATGTAGTTTTTCCACAAGAAACCATATTTGTTATGTCACATGAATGTTTGCTACCTTGGAATAATCTGAAGGATTGAACATATTTGTGGGTAAGAGAATCTTCCATCCTTTCTGCCTACACACATTCTACTGCTTTAAAAATAAACACAATCTCTATTTTGACAATTTTAACTACATATTGAGATTATTCTTCAATAAGACAAAACCAACTTTTTCAAAGTGAAATGATCAGCTTCAAAACCTAATCACTTCTAGCTGCTTAGCTTTTTATTAATTACAAAATCTAGTTGCAATACCACATAAATTTTTACTCTTCTGCTCCAAACCATAAAGTTCTCCAGATCTTTGCCTTATCAAGAAAGGTGGGAACTTTAAGCAAGGACAAACCTGTTCAGTTTTACCTTTCAGGCTGGAACTTTTTTTAAGAGTGGGTATGAGGCAGTGAAACCAACTGCTCAAATGCCAATATAAGGAGTACCATAAACACACATCAACTATCCCTCCACGAGAAAAATACCTACCCTGGACCCACACTGCTCTAAACCATGCAGCTGAGGCATTGGGTTAAGAGGGGGGAAAAAAAAAGGTAGTAAAAGCAACAGATAGACAAACAAAATACGTAATTGAAAAATACAGCTGGGTCATTCTCCTCACCTAGTCCGTCCAAGGGGATGCAAAACATACTGGTTTAACTTGTCTTCCCTTATGTTGACTTCAGAGTGCAAGTGGACAAGCCCGTCTTTGATAACACTGTTTAAATTGTACCATTTACATTAGTGCAGCTGCCTGCTTGTACTTCTGAATAACAAAATCCTTTTGAAAGCACAGCAGCACAGCCACCTTGATTTGACTCATCCTTTTTTGATGCTGAAGATGATGATGATTAGAACTGAACAATGGAGCAGAGCAGCAAATA
Organism: Pachycephala philippinensis; assembly: GCA_013397055.1. Lineage (NCBI taxonomy): Eukaryota > Metazoa > Chordata > Aves > Passeriformes > Pachycephala > Pachycephala philippinensis. Next base: position 89,186 of record VWZT01001046.1, read on the forward strand.
TACGGATGATTCTGTGACAATTAGCAGTTCAAGTTAAATTCCTACCCTCTTCCACTTTTACTATTACACAGTCACATTATGCTCTGCAGTCTCCACTGGAACCAACACACATGTAAGCACCCAATTTATTAACCTCAGGTCCAGAGCTTTTAGCAATAATACTTCCAATATCATTAAGACCCTCCTTGTGCTACAGATTTTGTTTTTCCTTCAGCATGATTGAGATGCCACTTTTCATCAAATTACCTCCTAATACTTCAGCAGGAGGCTAAGGTTTTCTTTGTACAACTATCAAAAGACAGCTACAGTACTTTGTGATGCAGCCATTTGTAGTGTATGAAGTATTTGCCCATATATTAAAACCACTGATATTCAGTCTGGTGTTGTTGCTCTTCCCTCATTTTCTGAGAAATCAAAATGAGGAACACCTCGGAATTTCAAAGTTAAAAGCTTCCTAAAATACAATGGCATTTTGTTGCCTCTGTTTATCATTCCCTTAACATCAGAACTCTGAACTTTAGAATAAATCCACTTAGAATATAATCTAAACGTACATTACTTTGGTTATTTCATTTTCTTCATTCCAGGCATAACTGTGATGCACACTCCACGAACTTCCACTCTACACATGCAAACTGCCAATTATAGTATATTAAAGCTCTCAGGACATCCATTAGGTTGTCTCAAACAAATGTTTTACCTCAATTTTTAGTCTAGCATTTATTATTTGCTACCTTAAAATGACATATGAGTGGATAAGATCTTTCCAAATAAGCAGTGATTCTGTGTAATAGAAATACTACTCCACAGCTGCACTCTAATTGACAAGTTGGCATTGGAGAAACCTCCCAATTCCAATGAGGAGGTAAAAAAAAAAAGATACCTTTTTACAATTAATCCATTGGCTGTCTTCTAGGAGCACTGATTAAAGCAATGCTACCTGAACCTGAAGAGAAAAAATCACCTTTGGGACCACAGCTGCACGTACCTTGAAGAATGAGAGGTTAATTTCAGACTGTATAAGAGCTATTTTCTTTCTGCCCTAAACAGCTGCTAAGGGCCTGCACATATGCAGTCAATTTATCCTGGATAACTCTGGACAGCAGAAGAATAAATAATGCAGAGGACAGGACACCTGCCACAGATATTTTGAAATGCACAAAAGAAAATCATAGAGAGATTGGTCTACCTCTCTTCAAGGAATATTAAACCTGCCAGCTTCAAGCTGACTCCCACAAAAACATCCAAGCAAGTATTCCAGACTGGTCCTAAAAATAGTGTGAACTCACTAACATGGTGCAGTGCTTGAACTGGGAGCAAGTTTCGGACACCCTAGCTCTGCAATCAACCACCTTCATGTAGCAATCCTACTGCTGCTGCAACCAAAACTGGTACCAAAATCCTCAGCAAGGTATCACAGCCATTTATTGGTTTATTTAAAAATATTTATTATCTATATAACACCAATTATATGTACACATTTGCATTGGTTTAGCAAATTCTGCTGGCCTATGTTGAAAGAAAAAAAATACTAAAAAGGCCTCTCCCCCTTCAATTATACCTTTTTAACCAATGCAGATTTAAATGCCATTCCAAGGTAATTCCTGAGAGGCCCGCACACTCGCTGAGCTCCCTTCACTAATTAACAGATCATTAGTAGGAAAGAACCCCTAACTGTTCACCCCCTGCACCACATACTGTCTTAATTACCTTTGTGAAGCAACCAATTTGTCTTTCAGTTATTTTGTCCAAAATCCCAAGTGAATTGACTCAACAGGGAGAAGGGAAAAAAAAAAGAGGAAAAACGTTTTTTCATACACACATTTATGAAAATTCATAATTTTTATGACTGGCAAAGGATCTAGGAGCTAAACGTTTCTAGCAAGAGTTAAGAGAGGGGATTTCAGTAAACTATGAGAGTCAGAAGTGATAGACTGACTAAAGGAACAAAAAGCTTTTCTTGGGATTACAAATATGGATACATCACTGAAAAGCTTTCGAAAGTTAATTATATCATCACTTCATAATCACGACAGCTATGGGAAACAGCAAAACACTATCACAGCTGTTGTTTGCTTTTTCCAGACCATTGGAACAGGCACCTATTCCTTGCCTTTCAAAATACTTCCTTGCAGAGTTCCTAATGAACAAGTTCTCTCTGTGTTTATGCCCAATTGCCACACGAATCCAGCTGGAGACAAAATATAAGCTTTACTGCCAGTTATTTTACAACAGAGATTAGACTGCTCTTCTTCTCTCCTTTACACAAATCTATGAAAATAAAACCCAAAAAACCCTTGCAGACATTCATAATTTTTTTGGATGCACCTCAATGAAACACACAAGAAACAGGCAAGAATCACTGATGCCAGACAAGACAGAAGACAGGCTGGCTGCAAAAACACATGCCAAGGAACCAGGTCATTTACTACACTCAATTTCCAGAGCTCCACGTTCTGCTCAGGTTCCTGTTTCGTGAACAACATTTAGGATACAAAGTTTCAGTCATTAAAGGAATCTAAGCCACAGAGAAGTATCTTGCTTTGAAACAATGCAGCAAGCCATGTATCCGAAATCTCTCTGTGAATTAACATATCCTTCATTTTGGTCCCACAGTGAAGCAGCTGGGAGACTCCAACATATAAAATGTGGAAAATTATATCTTCCAACTGGACCTCCTGTGTTTCACTTCATTGCTACTGCTAATGCAATTTTTACATATACGACTGGGGCTCACATTAAATCCCATCTATAATCTACTATGTTATTTATTTTTTACCTAAAAATATGTCCTTAACGGAACCATTGAATACAGTGACAAGACCTGAAGGCACTTGGGCCTTAATTCAGTCCACTCATAAAATATGGCTCTGAAAGCCAAAACAAACAACAAGAGCCTGCTGACCTTCAAGGAGAACCTCCTCAGAGCACAAAACCAATCCACTCCTCAGAGCACAAAACCAATCCACTCCTCGGAGCAGAATGTTGGTATGGCAGCAGACTTGCATGGGTTAACACAGAATTTCTGGATGAGGTTTTAAAAGAAAAAAAGGGAGCAGACAGAAGGTTGAGGTAAGAAAAATACTTGGTAGGAAGAGAGAAACACTGCTTGAGCTGGCAGCAGTCCAAGCTCAGCTGGAGTTGAGAGAGGGATGTTAAGGTATGCTGGCAACAAAAGGAAGAGAGGAAGAGTAAGAAAATTGTAGGCCCGCTGCTCAGCTAGCAGGGGACATAGAGACAAAGTACACTGAAAAGGCTTAGACGCTCAATGTTGTCTTTGGCTGATTTTATACTGATGAGGTCTGAGCCTATAGTAGAGCTCCAGGGAAAAGAGGCATTGCTCACATGAGTAAAGACCAAGTTACAAAGCTCTTCAGCAAGTGGGACGTACACAGAGCCATAGAACCAGACCAAATGTTTTTTCCTGGGTCGCCAACAGAATTATGGAAACAAATTTTCATTCCAGAAGCCACATCCATCCAGCATATATTTGGAATAAGTAAATCAATCTGTTTTCTGTGGCAACACATTTAGCTCTGTAAACAAGGAAAGAGTACTGGACATTGTTTGCTTGACTTTAGCAAGCTTCTAACACAGCACCTCAAAGGATCCTTAGACTTAAATTGTTGATGCATGAACTGAATAAGTGAACTATAAAGTGAGTGACACAGCAGCTGAACTGCTGAGCTCAAAGGGCTGTAACCAAAGATATCATATCTGACTGGCCTCTAAGGAAGTTTCTCCAGACCAATACTGGGTGTAAGATTCATCTGTAGTAATGACCAGAGTGCTGGAACAGAGTGCCTCCTAAGCAACTCCCTGAGGATAGAGGAACTGGGTGAAGTGGTTTATAAGCTAAAGGGAATATCTTCTATTCAGAGATACCTCAAATGGCTGGAGAAACGGCCTGACAGAAACCTTGCGAAGTTCCACAAAGGCAAAGTCCTGCGTCTCTGGTGGAATAACCCCATACAGGCTGGGAGCCAACCAGATGGAAAACAGCTTTGCAGGAAAGGTCTTGGGGAGCAAGTTGAACAGCAGTCAGCAGCATGACCTTGCAGCAGAGACAACCACATACTGGGCTGTGTTAGCAAAAGTGTAGCCAGCAGACCATGGGAAGTGATTCTTTCCTTTCATCTGGCACTTGTGTGAGCACATCTGAAGGATTCTGCCCAGTTTTGGGACTGCCTGTACAAGACATTAACATATGGAAGTGAAGCCCAGCAGATGGCTATGAAGGTGAGCAATGACTGGAGAACAGGTTATACAAGGAGTGGCTGTGACAGCTGCATTTGTTCATCCTTAAGGGAAATTTATTACTGCTGCTACCAGTGACCTAATCAGAGGTTATAGAGAAGGCAGAGCCAGACTCTTCCCAAAGATGCAGTGATAGGACAAGAGACAATGTACACAATCCATATCTCCAAACAGACTTTTCAAAGAAAACTTTCAACAAAGTTTTGATTCAACTCTAAAACAGGTGACCAGAGAAGCTGCAGAACGCCCATCCTTGGGATTATATAAGACAACTGGAAAAAAATCTGAGCAACCCCATCTAAGTTAGTCTTGCATTGAGCAGGGAGTAATACCAGGTGACTTTTAAGAAGTCCTTACCAATTTAAGTGATCAAACTTCCAGTGGCAATCAAAAATCCAGAACTCTACAACTTGATCCTGCCAGGTAAATACAGTGAGACTCTTAATACTTCCATCCATCAAAGCTTTCTTGCTAAAGCCAGACATAGGTCAAGAAACAAGGGAGGGATGAAAACTAGAACATTTACCATAATAAGAAGAGATGAACAGATTTATTGTGTTCAGCAGAAACCTTGTGCTGCATATAGTTACCAGTTATTCGCTGAAAGTATGCACAGAGCACCTGCCTTTGGGTAACCATGTACAACGTTCTGTCCCCATTGCTTTCACCATCCCAACCACTATATGGTTTGGTTTAAGGCACAGAACACTGCACTTTGCATTTTGCTTAGTGCCACTGCAGCTGACAACATTCATGTCCTATCAGCCACACAAAGGGCAGATCTTGTGGATCACTACCTTTAAAGGTGTATGAGCACGCATGTGAAGGAGCTTCCAGGTTTGGTTCACTCCTAGAAGAAGCTGCAAGTCACAGGGGCGTATCTGGAGGACACAGTACTGGAACTTTGCACGTGTTTTAATGGCATGAGCGGCTCTTAGCTATAAAGGGTGTATTATCAGGGTAGTCAGATTCTCAGTACTAGCATATATAAAAATAGGAAAAATTATGGAATTCTTCTGCAATATGCCTTGTTGCTATTTGTAAGGCATTTTTACCAAAGCACGATCTAATGTCGAAACAGTCCTACAGCTGGTTTGGAAAAACATAGCATCCTCAACCAGCAGTGAAAAAACATTCTGAGTTAGTGCTTAGTATAGCAATAACTTTGCAGAATAACTCTTAACAATGAAAAAAGAAATACCTGAGAGACAGTAAATTTAAAAATAAAATTAAATTTATTCCAACTTCTAAAATCTTATCTATGAACTTTTTAAAAATTAGACTATATAAGCACTTGACATTAGTACCAGTTTTGGAAAAGAAAATTGCGTGTGTTTATACCAATGATTAGGATACTCCTGAGGAAGGAAGACATGTCAGGGAGAAGAGAAGGGTAAAGGCAGAACTCTCAAAAGGAAATTTGATCTCACATAGTTTCCTAATTCTCTATAACACACCTCTCCTCCTCTACTTCTCAGGGGAGGTTTCTCCAGTTTGGAGTTTTGGAAGAAAATATTCTTTAGGCTCTGATCTCTACACCCTGTATTGTTTCTGCTTACATCCCCATATGCTCCTGTGTTTCCTCCTCTGGATCACTAGAGAACTCACTCTCAAATGGGGCGCAGGGAACAATGAACAAGTTACTGCTAATGCATCCAAACCCACTCCATTATTAAAGCACCTATTTTTGAATGTACCTCTAGACTCTCCTGAAGAGGTTTGGAAGAAGGTCTGGTATAAAATTTATAGCATATTTGTACACTTGCCTTATGCATGAGACAACTCTGGAAGCTGTACAAGCCTGCAAGGTGGAAAAATGGTTCTCCTGAATAGCTGCATATAATCCTTTAGTCTTTCAAATGAAATGGGTTTGGTTAAAACACATAGAATGTGGTAATTCTGCTTTCTTGAGAAAGCAATATAAGGACCAGTCTCTTGCTTAAGAAAGCTGTCCTGCCAAAAAAAACCACAAAAAAACCAAACAAAAACCGAAGCAGATTATCGAGAAGAAAAACCAAGGAGTGTGTCACCACAGCCACCAGCAACAGAATCTCTGAGATCTTACTGTAAATAACTCATCTATACATTTTCCAGCATAGTTAAGAGTCTTCTGTTCCAAGAAACAGTCCAGTTTCTTCTCTCTTCCCTTCTGCGCACTCCAAACAGGAAACTTACCCATCACATGGCATAGCACAAAGAATGCTAGTTGTCTTCAAAAGAATTCAAGACTCTCCTGCTTCCCCTCCCCAAAGGAGAAAGTTCCTCAGTTACCTACTATTTCATTGTTTAGAAATCATGGCAGATGATGGACAACTCAGAAGTCCTGTGCTACTCTTGGAGGAAACCCATTTCATTGTATACGGCTCAGTGGTCTAAATTTTGCCTGTAATTAGAATTTCTGAGTCATGCTCATATTCAGAATATAGTGTTTTGAGCAGCAGTCTCAATTACAAAATTAGTTTTCTAATACAAATGCATAGAGAGGCAAATGCACAGAAATACACTCTAGACATAAAATGTACAGAGTTGAACTTCTCTTTGGGCAACTTACTACACATTTAGCACTAAGTTAAAAGACAATTTTTATTTCATTTTACTTTCATTATTTGGGTACTTGGTGTCATATTATCAAGACATGGAAGGCAGTGGCAGTAAAACAAGAAACAAAAACATTACCCTACAGTACTTTTCCCAGTTAGGAACTTCCCTCTTCATCTCCCTCACTATCCGTTGGTGGTTTCCTCCAGTCACAGCTATTACTCAGGGACACTGTGCATGAGCTTCCCAGGGAAGCACTGAGCAATACAAGTGCCTCTCAAACACATGCAGAAGAACCATGTGTAACAGAGTCTTGTTCTAGAATTTTCTTTACAGGCAAAGTATACCTGACTGTGAGTACAGGCAAACACACAGAATGATTGGATAGAGAGAAGCCAAAGAACCACACCTTGCCTTAGGGGAGAAGGTGATGAGCCACGCTCTCATCAGCATTTATTCCACTGTCTTGGATTGATCTTAAAGATCTGTCCTACCCAGTATTAAGCAACATACCAACAAGGCAGAAACATCTTACTCTCTCAAGGGCCCACCTGACATTACCATGCATCTCTTATTCCAGTCTTGCAACCAGCTGTACCAGACCCTCCACAGCCTGTGCCATGCACTGCTCACCCCTCCACTCAGCTCTTGAGGCAGGGGTCGTGCCAGCCTGTACCTCCCCTGTCCTCTCTCCAGTTTCTTTTCAAGTCCCAGCAGTCCAGTACAATGCTGGAAAGTCGGAAGGGCAAAGAATTGTGCTGGGACTGCAGGTATCCCTTTGCACTGCAATCTCCCTCCTATCAACCCAAACTTCAGTGAGACCAGGGAAGAAGAATATTAGCAGGAGACATAAAGCTCTCTACAATTGTAGCGATCTCCTACTGTCAAACTTTAGACAAGAGAAATTCTTTTGATTTGACAGTGTATCTTTTCTTCTTTTTTGCAGCATATTAAATCCCCATCTGGAAAAGAAATATGCTTATCCAGAAGTCTGGAAAAGTAAAGAATTTTTGTTAACTTCATTGCTACTACTAAGCAATGAAGCTTAGTAAGCTGTTTTAGCAGCTACATATCATTGTGTATTCTGTCCTACAAACCACTGATGCAACACTAACAAGCCCTCTTATCCACAAAATATGCCATGCTCCAAGAGGCTCTGTTAGGTAGCACATCCTTTGGACGTGGAGCAGAAGGCCAAGTTGCATTGCTGGTCTCAAGTATTCACAGCAGATAGTAACAAGAAAAACAAAGTTACCGGAACTTAAAAGCCAATCTGATACACTTTGTTGGAAACTCTGAATATCACAGGAAAACAAACAACACGCTTTCACAATGTTTTTTCAGCCCTTCTAAAGAAAGAGGATCCCCTCACACTCCAGGATTCCCTCATACTCCCAATCTGCTCAGGACAACTTTTCCAAAACTCTTAACAAATCCACTAAAAGGAATGATTCATTGGCTTGATTCATGTAACTATAATCTTACAACACAGGGCCATGGCTGATATAATGATGCTGAATAATTACACAGATAACATTATACTTAATAGTATTTTTTAAAAAACAACTCTGATCTGTATTCTTCTTAAACTTTTATGTATACAGTTTTTTTAAATCACATTAGAAATGGGTTTAAATGACCCATACACAAAGAAATGGCAGATAAAATACAGACAAGTTGCAGATCATAGCTATTTCCTGTTTGGTTTTTTTTTGTTGGAAAACATAACTCTAATTGATGCATATTAAATTTGGATTGATCAAGTGTGCCACGAAGAAAGAAAAACTCATTAACTTGTGCCCACTTTTTCAAATTTGTACTTGTCCATTTAATGGGCACATTCATGGTGTCGTTAAACAGTACACACTCCTTGGTTTTGCTCATAAGTCTGTATTTAAAATAATAGTGAAAACCAATCTAGCACATAAGCAATATTGTTTTAATACACAGATGTGACTGAAAAGTATGAGGTTCTTCACTTCAGTCTCTCATATAGTGTTTCAGCATGATATTGTCATCTATATATAACCATTTCAAATGTGTTTTTTCAAACCCTACCAATCACACATATTTCCTAACCCTGAAACGACAGCAAGTTCATAATACTTTAACCAGAGCTTATCCATGTAGAAAGTGCACATTACAAAGGGATAATGAATACTTGTACTGTTCATTACATACATGTCCTCACATTCCTAACCAATTCATTCATTCATTAGCAGCTATATTACTGTGTACTCCTCTTCAGACTTCTAGAGTTATATCTACCATTACCTCCAATTATTCTTTAATTTTCTGGCCAATTTTATTCTTCCATGTGTTTAAACTAGATTGATTAAACTCATTAGTATTTTAAGAGAAAAATCCTATTAAAATTTATTCACACAAGTCCCTCTTGGTTCTGCAAGTAACTTATGTTATGAAAGGTCCAGAATATGGCCCAATACATCTCTGGAAAAGTAAAAATCACCACATCTGCCTGTTAAAAAAAAAAAAATTAAAAAAAGAGAAGTATAAGACAGAAAACACACACATCAGTGACTGCATCTGGCAAAGCCGGAAGGTGGCTTAGGTCACGCATGTAATGCCAGCCTAAAAAAAAACGTAAAAAAAATGCTGTAGTCTGACAACTAAAGATCACAGAATCAATTAAGCTGGAAAGGGCCTCTGAGACAATCGAGTTCAACCTATGACCCAACACCACCGTGTCAACTAGACCACGGCACTAAGTGCCACATCCAGTCATTTCCTGAACACCTCCAGGGACCATGACTCCACCACCTCCCTGGACAGCCCATTCCAGTGTCTAATCACCCTTGCTGTGAAGAAATTCCTCCTGATGTCCCACCTAACCCTCCCCTGGCGCAGCTTAGGACTATGTCCTCCCGTCCTCTCGCTGGCTGCCTGGGAGAAGAGGCCGCCCGGCACCTGGCCACAGCCTCCTTTCAGGGGCTGCAGA